>LR749780.1:907757-986832 GCA_902729485.2 Mus minutoides | reverse complement strand
ATGTAAATAAAGTCTGTTTTAACACAATCCATCCCAAACAACAGTCATAAGACCAGACAGAAGAAACACTAAAATTCCTTTACTTTTTACTCAGATGGGGTCAAAATTGACAACTGAGCACTAATTCCAAGGAAAGGAGACAATATCTTGTACAGGTATCCTCTTTAGACAAGAGGATACAAATCTCATATGCAATTAAAGCTCAAAGCATCCCTGCGAGTGAGCAGAGGCACCTGGCCATCCGACAGAGGACGATGGAAGGCAGTGCTGAGCAGGACAAATGTGTATGTGCTTAGCATCGGGATGGGGTGCGGGCAGGCAACAGTTACCGTGAGACACCCCAAGGTTCACTGATGGGTGTCTGCTACACATTTCCTCTTGGACTTAGAAACTCAGTTTGCAATTTCCAGAGGTACAGCACAATTAAGTGACATGTTTTCTCTTCTTTAATTAAATTAAATTTTAAAAGATTTAATTTTAACTTATGTGTATGGGTATTTTGCCTATATGTATGTCTGTGAACCACTTGCTCGACTGGTGCCCAAAGAAACTAAAAACAGGTGTCAGGTCTCCTGGAACTGGAGTTAACCGACAGCTGTGAGCTGCCATGTGGATGCTAAGAACCAAACCCAGGTCCCTTGGAAGAAAACTAGAGCTTTTAACCCTGGAACCATCTCTCCAGCCCCAACACACCATTTTTCAAAAGTCAATTTACAGTGCCAAAGCAATCTCTGAGGCCTTCAGGTGGACCAAAGCAGTGAGAGGAGGAGCACTGGGATGTCGCTCTGGAGGGATAAGGGATGGCCGAATACCCTGACACACCCAGTGTGGCAACAGTGTGACCACAGGCTGCTGAGAGACCACCCACAATGCTGACACCACGCCAGGCCTCTACACCAACTTACTACTTTTTATTATTTTTATGGATATTTTGCCTGAATGTATGTCTGTGCACCATATGCCTGCCAGGTGCCCAAGGACACCCACAAGAGGGCCCAGATCCCTTTGAACTAGCATTATGAATGGTTGTAAGCCATCATGTGGGTGCTAGGAACTGGACCCAGGTCCTCTGGGAGAGTAGCCAGTGTTCTTAACCTCTGAGCCATCTCTCCATCCACACCCACCCCAATGTACTACTTTGAAGAAAAAAAGGAGCCAAGAGGGAATAGAAGGCTCCCAAGAGAACACCTGAGATTTCTCATCTGCATCTGGTGCTGCCAGAGGTCTAGCTAGGCTCTTGACTTGGAACAGTTTCCCTTGAGTGAGTGGCAGGGGAAAGCATGTTCCTAACTAAATCAACTGTGTGGTAGAATTCAGTCTCAGAGACAGACCAGGAGGGGTAGTAAAAGCCCAATAAGGGAAAATTCCTTCTGGCAAATGAATATAACCTCCAGCTGAATAGAAACCTATTATCCCAGTTGTGCCTAGCCAATCACCTGGTCCTGGGACCACCTCTAGGAAAGTCAGCTCACACCTTTAGTCCTAGCACTGGGCAGGCAGATCTCTATGAGTTCAAGGCCAACCTGGTCTACATAGGGAGTTCCTAGCTGGCCAGGGTTAACTACATGGTGAGAGCCTGTCTCAAACAGCCAAAAAGATAGGTAGAAGTCTATATTTCTTTTAACGAAATACTGTACTCTTCTTTGTCACTCCTGCCCTCAGCCTAGTCCGTCCTGGCCACCATGAGATCACTGGGTCTGCTGCCATTTCTGAGGCCCAAGTCACAAAGGCACTCTTCCTCTTCTCTCCCTCCCCCTCCCTCTCTCTCAGATGCTGGTCAGAACCTAAGGATGCTCTGGTCTGATACCCTGGGCTTCCTCATTCTTCCTAAAGCCTTCCTCCCTGCCTAGTGGCTCCTTGCTCTCCGTGTATCTGACCTCCACAGGAGGGGCGGCTTTGTCCCTTCTCTCCTTTCCCCTCCTGTGGGGAGCTGTCAACAACCCCACCCTGGGGGTTTTCTTTTAAACTCTAGCTGAACTCATTCTACATTCTTTTATTAGTGAGAGTGAGACCCCTCCCAGGGGCAACCCCAGTTGCACTTTATCAACAGTGGCTAAAGAGGGGCTGGAGAGAAACTGTGCAGAAACCATTTCTGAAATGGAATTTTCTCTGTTCCTTATCTTCACTCACCTTTGGTATCCTGCTTTTGAGGTGAGTTTCTGTCTCTAGCCTGGCCTTCCCTGCAGTATGGCAGTGAGGAAAAACCCCATCTTGCGTTAATGGGAATCTATACTGGCTTAGATAGCTTTCCACATGCACCACACCACACTCAGAAGAACACACCACACTAAGAAACCTGCTTATGGCTAAGCTTTTAAAGCCCAACTTCCCCTCAACGCACAAGAAAGAGACCAGAAAGACTGAACTGCTAGGGAAGTGGTGGTCAGGGATGCTGACACAATCCTAAGGGAAACTACAAGAAACAGAGCAGCCTCCCTGTCCTGGGCTGCGGCCAGGCAGAAAGGTACATGATGGGGGTAGGGGCTGGGGCTGGAGGTGGGGGTGGGGGTGGCATCAGGCAATCTTCAGACACCAGTGGCAGTCCCTGGCCCAGGAGAGCAACAGTCCGACAGGGCGAGAGGCTCTGCCACTTACAGACAGGGAAAGACAAGAGCACCCCACCCCTTTCCACCCATGCTAGTGACAAACTGTGAGGCCGTCGGGATCTGGAAGGTCTTATTTTTAAACTAAAGCCTATCCAGGGTTTCAGAGGTCTCTGCAGTAACATCCATGCTAATTGGTAAGTAAGACAAAGCCTCCCTAAGAAATCAGCACAGTAATTATAAAGCCACTCTCCAGATCAGGCAGTCCCCCGTGCTCACGCTGGCTGCTGTAACCTGACACCCACCCGTGGCTCTACTCAGTCAGGCCTGCGGGCCAACCCTGCCCACCCAGCCAGCTGCAAACTCTCAGCCCCTCCAGAGGGCCACCACAGGCCAGGATACAAGTTGAAGTGGCCAGGATACCAGGCTCTGTGCTTATGACAGAACTTTACCATGTGGGGTTGTTTTCTAATGTCTACAATTAACAAATTTTATCATTCCTCTAAGGATTTTCACTATCAGCTAAATTGGATACAATTTCTAATGCTGGCTTATCAAACATAATCGTTTCACGTGAAAACAAATGGAATTTTAACAGGCAACAACCAATTACACTGAGTAAACAAGAATCAACTTCTAGAAGTGAATGTTTCTTTAGAATAACGAAAAGAGAGATAAGGAAGAATAAAGTATGTCTTAATTGTAAAAAATTGAAAAGCAAAAACAGCTTTTAAAGCATGTCAGCAGTGGGATGTGTTTCTATAATAGCCACTTGCTGGCTTTCTGTCCCCTGGAAATTTTAGGTTGCAACGTCAACCCTAATGAATTGAGGATATCAGCCTTCTTAAGAAGTCCTCTATTTCACCCCAGAATTCTGGCTTAAGCAATGTCTAAACTTATAGTTTCACAGATACAACATGATTTGAGGCCTCAATTTGGCTAGAAAATACACCAGAATGGTCATGTAGATGAAACAAAATCAACAGAACGTTGGTTCCTTTAAAGCTGGGTAATGAGCACTGCATTCTGACTTCTGAGTCTGTCTGAAATTTTCCACAAAAGTTAAACAATACATCACTATATATTAAAAAAAAAAAAGACCAAAAACAAACAAAAAACCCTCTACACATAAAAAACAAATGAAATAAGCACAGCAAATTTCTTACATGAGAATTACACTAACTCTATAAGCATGTTTACACAGATGAATGTTTTATGTAAACAAGCATGCCCAATGCAAATTGGAATCCTATAAGCAACGACAGCACCACATCTACCACAAGGGGGCGCCACAGAGCAGCAAGGCATCTTCCAACTCCATGTCAGTTCCTACCTACAGAGTTCTCAAAGCATTTACATTTCCAAATTCCATCTCCTATTCAGGTGTTCACATGGCAATGCTGAATGCTAGAAGCCTTACCAAGCCCCAACTAAATTATATAATGTTATGGTACAACCTTTTATTGCTTGTATATAAGTGACATCATGGTTAGGATCCCTGGAGGATTACTGAAGAGAGAACACACACAAAACCAAGCACAAATCCAAGTCATGAAATGTGGACGCAGAGGAGGCAACAGTTCTAATCCAGATCTCCAGTGGGGTTCTGAGGCTGACTTCTAACCACACAACCAACCTTCCACATTTACAACCAAGAATTTTACTAGTATAGTCACTTTCAATAATCCTATTGCATCTTAATAACAGTAAACTACTTCCACACTGAACAATACTTCAGGCAATTATTGGAGGAAATCCTTCATCAGGAACAAGGAGGAGAAGCCATTTAATTGTAAAATGTAACACAGTTTTAACCTCAGGGATATACTGAAGCAAGTTACTTTGAAACAGCTGGGATTCTCTCTGGTCAGCTTACTAGCTCAGGTTATATGATGGCTGTTCAGTAATAATGCTTCTAACACATGAACTAGTTGCCTTTTTTTCCATTTGAAAGCCAGTAATTAGAAACATATATATTATAATTATCTGCATTATGATGCTGCTTTATAATCATTTGGTGTCCAGGGTACATCTTCAGCATCCTGAGTCTACAGTCTCATTAGCATTAAGGAATCTTCAGCTTTGACTTTTCCCAGAGGATTTCCTGCCAGGGAAGCTCATCCAACTTTGCACCTCCCCATTCCCGGGCATAATGAAAATATTTTTTCTCCTGTATTTATAATTGCTTAGATGGGATTCTAGTTTCAATCCTCTTGTAGCATCTTTTCCCCAAAGATACCTTGTTTTTCTCTCACATAAGTGATCCTTAATAAACAATGTCAAGGGAAAATAAAAGACTTAAGTAGAAACCAAAGGATTTGTCAAAAAGCATCTATGAGTATTTCTTTCGCTTAAAAAGGTGACCAGGTAAATAACACAACCACATCAACACAGTAACTTTAAGGCCAATTCAGTGAAAAAATCAAACTCCATTTTAGTTCAAACATTTAGTTAAAGGTGGCTTTCCATGTTAACTAACTAGTTTATCAATAAATCAAACTGAAGAATAGAACCTAAGGATACAACTTCAAGAGATATTTTTATGGGAGTGTTTCTTAAGAGTTAAAACATTAAGCTAGGAGAATGAGAGAATAGATGGTGAATCTGAGGCCCATGTAAGTAACCTACATATTCAGAATATTTATTGTAATTGCCTTTATAAATAGTGGCTCACAACAATCTGTGACTCCAGTTCCAGGGGATCTAATATCATCTTCTGGCCTCTTTGGGTACCAGATACACAAGTGGTATGAACAAACAGAGCCAAAACACCCATACACATAAAATAACAAAATCACTCAAAAATGAAAGAAGTAGGCTGGTAAGGTTTTACAAAGTCTTAAATTTAAAATTTATAAAGTTTTAAATTTAAATTTTTAAATTTTTAATTTTGTATCCTATACTTGAATAGTTCACTCATTTGAAAAAGGTAATGAAAATACAAACTAAGCTGGGTGGTGGTGGTGCACACCTTTAATCCCAGCACTCTGGAGGCATAGGCAGCAGGATCTCTGTGAATTTGAGGCCAGCCTGGTCTACAAAAGGAGACAGCCAGTATTGTTCAACACAGAGAGACCCTGTCTTAAAAAATAAGGGGCAGGGAGGGAGTCTTGTGTGTGTGTGTGTGTGTGTGTGATATCAACTAAAGGGTAGTGAATTCTTTGTAAATATAGTAGCCATTTTTCTTGGCTATTTTGAGATTTTAAATTTCCCCCCAAGGACCCTGAATATTCATAACTTACTGAATTTTAAGCAAAGCCATTTAGCTAAATACAATAAAAATAATTAGAGTGCCATATTAAGTGTAGTAATTATTTATTTCTAAAGAAAATACTTACTAGTTCTACTTTCACTCTCAGGACCTTGTGGAAAGCTTCCTTCAAGCCCATCCAGCTAGCCATCCCTAACCACCTTGTCCCACCCGCCTCTGGCTGCTGTAAGAAGCAGAGAGGAAACCTCACTTTGGATTTGTAAGTCAGCTACTGCCGCATAGTTAACAATCACTCCCGGGTGAAATACACTGCATTTGATATTTCTCGTCACAGTAAAATAATTTTTTAAATCAGTATTTCAAGCTTATGCAAGACCCAGGTTCCATCTCCAGCATCACAAAAATCACCCAATTGTTTGCCTGGGGCTTAGCAGTAGTGCCTTTCTAGCTTGCCCAGCACTGAGGAAGAGGGCCACACATAACTTCAAAAAAGCTTCTCTCACCAGAAGAGACAGTAAACAAATCTGCTGAAGCCATACTACCCACATTTTGTTAGAGAGATTTCTAGGAAAGCAAAGACCCAAAGACAAAGGCATGTGTAAGCATAAGGGGAATCTGAAGGGCTTGTGTCAAACAGCTACCACCTGAGTATGTTATTCGTGTGGCTACAACTGTATGCTAGACCTGCTCTGGTACAGAGATGACCTTGGGACTTTGGGATTCTCAGAGTCTATCTTGGGCAATGCTTCTCAACACAGGGTGGGGTGCCTCAGCAGTCTACTCCACGGTCAGGAGCAGCATGGGCTGGAATGATAAGCAGTTAGGCAGAGGAGAGCAAAGGGCTAGAAAGTGCCTCTGCAGTGAGGGCCTTTCATGTGGCCACCAGGTTTACAGAGCCCACTGTAATCACAGGACTGGGTCCTAGAGTCAGAACCCCTTTCCCTACACTATTCGAAGTAAAACTCCTTAGAAGGAAAAAAAAAAGTGTGGTTTAGTGGCTTCTTCTCAGTCGGTTAATGAAGGGTTTGAAAGGTAAAAAAGAAAAGCTTAGATCAATTAGGAGACCTGCAAAGCTCCAGCGGTTTGCAGAAAGACAATGGTAGTGCTGCAGATGTGGATGAGTTTAAGACCTTAAGTTGGCTGCTACTTAGAGTCACTGGAGAAACAAAGCTGCCTTTGGGCACCTTAAACTAGTCAGACTGGCTCTAGCAGTTGCACAGCCTGCTGCTGCTCCGTCCTCCATCTCCCTCCAGCCCCCACCCCCACGTACCCACAGCGCAGTCCATGGGACTGCTTTGGGTGTGAGAGGCCAGGCAATTCCACTCTCAACTGAAAACTGCAATGGGGCAAAGGCAGCGTAGGTGACAGCGTTCTACAACAGATCTATAAAGCCACGGGTACTTCATCGAATGATAGCAAGTACTTTCAGTTGCGTTCAGACGGACAGAGGATTGCCCTATCAGAAATCATGTACTTTAAAAGATATTATGCTGCTTTTATCTTGAAATGTAATTTATACATTTTCCAAAGAAAATTTTTAGACAGCCAAACTTGTTTTTGTCTCATGATCTTTGGGGGCGGGGGAGCACCAACAACAAAGAGTCTATTTACTACCCAGAATAGGAATGCCGTCTTCTTAGGCTGACATATGCCATTCACAGAGTCATACAAAGAATGAACTGCTAGGCAGTGCTAATGGAGAAAGACACAGCCCCACACAATGAGTGATGGATGCTCGGGGTACTGCTCTGTTCATAAGGGTTTCCCAGTATTTGTACAGGACACAAGTTTGCCTTTAATACTAACTACACTGGCTACTTAAGACAACATTTTTTTCTTTAAAAAACAGCCCAACTTTGGTCAGTTGTTTCTTCTAAAATATCAAAATCAAACTAAATAATCAGACACTTTTAAAACAGAAGTCACAGTTTATAAATTTCTACCAAATGTTTAATTAGTACTTATTTGTGGCAGGTAGAAAATGCATTACTTGTGCACATACAATGGCCACAGCACTTGTAAATTTCATGTGTGTTTCCAGTCAGAAAAGGGGCCTGAGAGATAGCTCAGACAGTAACAGTGCTTGCCACTCAAGCATGGAGAACCAAGTCAAATCTTCAGAACCCATATAAAAGCTGGAAGGAAAACAGATTCCACAAAGTTGTCCTCTAATGCCACATGAATCCCCTCCCCCAGAAATATAACTTAAAAAAAAAATCTATAAAAGGAAGGTGTGTGGGCCGGGCGTGGTGGTGCACGCCTTTAATCCCGGAGGCAGAGGCAGGTGGATTTCTGAGTTCGAGGCCAGCCTGGTCTACAGAGTGAGTTCCAGGACAGCCAGGGCGATACAGAGAAACCCTGTCTCAAAACAAAAACAAAACAAAACAAAAACAAAAACAAAAACAAAAGGAAGCTGTGTGAAGGCTGGCACTGCTCTCAATACCAAGCCGTTCTCACTTAAACTGAAGCTGGGTCTCTGGTATCATCAGCACGGGTCTGACCTTTGGACTCAACAATTAGAAACTCCCCACCAACCCCCACCCCCACCCCACTGACTAGCGCTTTCACTCTATACAATATGCAAAGACAATAAATAAAAACATCCACAACTGCTAAGTGTAGGAAATGCTCTAAGTGTACTCAAGTTCACCCTTCTGAATACCAGGCTTAACTAAATAATTTTGGCTAAGTGATCTTCATTTTGAAAACATGAATAAAATTAAAACTCATACTTTGGCTGAACAGTAGTGGCGCATGCCTTTAATCCCAGCACATGGGAGGCAGAGGCAGGCCAATCTCTGAGTTTGAGGCCAGCCTGGTCTACAGAGTGAGTTCCAGGACAGCCAGGGCTACACAGAGAAAGCCTGTCTTGGAAATCCAAACCAAGCCCTCACACTTTTCCTATTGTTCTTTAATAAGAAATCACAGCAAAAGGAGACTGTAAAACGTAGCGGCTCTTACTTACGGCTCTTAGTTTCTAGGGTGGAACATTTTAAGTAAGGCACTCTGGAGCTATGTAACGTTTACTTTACCATGGGAGCACTGTTTAAAATGTGCCCCCCCCCCCCATAAGGGCCAGCTATCACTGGTAAATTTAAGTGACTTAAAAACAACAAACAAAAAAACCTATGCTTGTTATGTCCACTGTTAATAATTTAGTTGTGGTAACTGGATAAATTTCTATTTCTGTTCCTTAATTAAATTGAAAAAGCTGTTATGTAGGGTAACTCAGCAATGGGAGCAGCAAGCCTTTCTAAATCTGAGTCAAACTCTTTTCTCAGTTCTTTTATCAGAAGCTGGCCTGAGCAGCTGTTACCTACCAGTCTGTGACACTTGCATGACAATAAAACTATTCCTAGGACACCTCCTGCCACACAGTGGGTTGTTATAAAATGTGAGTCCCCTCCCTACCTGTTGAAATAAAGTAAGGAACAGACCTGGGTGGAGAGGGAGGGAAGGAGAGCTACCAAGTCCATGAAGCATACATAACAGTTGAACATATTTTAATTAGGAGAGGAAAGACATTATTTTAAACGCTTCCTAACCTGAACACAATCACTGGATGGCCCTGAGTTCACTGTGTAGACCAAGCTAGTCTTGAACTTCTACAGATCCACTAGTGCTAGGATTGTAAGTGTATGCCAGCCCTGTGTATTTTTAAATAAAAAAATTTTTTTTATAAAATTATCAGGAAAGTAAAGATCCACAATTATTCTTGCTCATGCCAGAGTTGGGATCTTAGCATCTTCACCCTCAAATCGAGATACTATGATATTAAAGGGCTGGGGTGAAGTAGCCACTGGGTGAGCAACTAACCCAGCAGCAGACCCAGGGCTCTCTGCTGTGGAGCTTTCCAAGGGGTTAAGTGGAGCCCAGGCCCACCTCATTCTTGCCAGTAACAAAATTTACAAAAGCAATTTTGAACAGTTAGGGCCTGGGCAATCCTACTGGTGACTACAACCTCCAGGCCCTTTTTCACAGGTTCTGAACACTTCTTAACAAATACTAAAAAATCAAAAGCACGTTTCAAGAACAAAGCTTGAAAACAAGGACTGTTCCTGAAAGCCAGCTAGGGTTTGACTGATTCTACTTAAATAAAATCTGCTGTTTCTGAGTCTGTCCCTGCTGACTGCCTTTCTCCACTCAGTGCCTGCAAAATCGACTTTCTACTCCTGAAACTACCTAGATGCAAAAAGTTATTCTAAAACAGTTTCATTGCTTTTCGAAACTTAAAATTCAATTTTCAACTCTACTGATGTGCTACCATTCCGGCTAAAGCTAAGACAATTTATAGTTAAGAAAAATATGAACAATTCAGTACTTTCTCTTGACGCAATGGTCCTCTGAAGGGTGCCCAGTGTCAGTGGTACAAAGTCTACGCGTCGGGACAGCTGGCTCCCCTCAGCACCGCCCCCCCCCCCGCCCCGTCATAGGCGGTTACCACCAAGATGACTTGTAGATTTCTAATTTAAAAACCAGGAAGGCATTAAGTTTAATATACATTTGGATCCAAAATCAATTCACTTGGGCACGGAAGAAAAGAGGGTGAAGAGAACTGTTTCAACGCAAAACCACCGGGAAACTCTCGAAACACAATATAGCAAGTTGGATGCAAACCCAGACACGGAACTCAAAAGTGAAGCAGCCTCCCTGCCAGCAACCGGAATCTTTTAAAAAAAAAAAAAAAAAAAAAAAAAAAGTCTCGCACGTTCTCAGCACCACAGCCACCACAGCGAGCGCGCGCGCGCACACACACACACACACACACACACACACACACACACACACACACACACCAGCTGTGACGGCAAAAGCTCTCAGCCCCTGCCGCCCGGCCCCTTCCCCAGGTCGTGACAGTTGGGGTCTCCAGGCGGCCGGCGGGTGCTCCCCAACCTGCCCGGTCCGGCCTCCGCTGCCTTGGGCTCCCGCCTGGCCCAGCCCAGCACCGCCCCTCGCCCGCCGGAGCCCAACCCCGGGGAGCCTCCAGCTCGGCCGGGAACTCACCACAAGCAGGTCCACCAGGAGCTAACGCATCGGAGGGGTTTCCGCCCACCCCTCAAGCTATGCCCGCTCCATGCGGGGCGCCCCCGCCGCGGGGCCGACGGTAGCAGGGAGCTCGGCGAGGCCGGAGCTACGACTCCGGCGTCCTCTGCTTGCGAGTCGGGAACATTATACAATGGTGGAGGAGGCGGCGGGCAGCCTGGAGGAAGCAGGAGGCGGGCGGAGTGGACGCCCGGGCCGAGAGAGGTACGGCTCGTGCTACAGCACTCGCCGTGCGGGAGTGACGTCCGCCTGCGAGCCTCTGGCGAGCTCCGGCCAGGCCCCGTAGGCCCCACCCCCTGCCTGGCCGGGCCCCGCCCCTCCAGCCCCGCCCCTGCAGTATAGGCCCCACCCTGCCCCTCCCACCTCCAAAGCACAGGTCCCGCCCACCCATGCTCTTCAGGTCCAGGTCTCCGCAGGCCCCGCCTCCAGCCGGTCCTGACCCGCCTCAGCTTCGCAGGGCCCGCCCCGGGCCCGCCCAAGTGCCATAAATGCAGATTCCCTCAGGGTGAACGCTCAGGAAGCGGGGCAGGCACTAAGCTTCTGCAGCCTGTTCTGTGGACTGAAAGCTAAATAGGAGAGGTAGAAATGGGAGCGCCCAAGCCGGACTGCCACTACTACCACTACTGACCCCCACATCCTGGAAAACAGACATGACAGAGCGGGTGATGACAAAGGCGGCAGCGCTGGCACAGTCCGCAGAGGAGCGCGACCACAAATATGACAGGCATCCGAGCTATTTGGCCACTTTGGGCCGGTTGGCGGGAGGGTAGGGTCTACCAATGGCCCTCGGAGATATCGGAATGGGGGGAGGGGCCAAGGGCTCCATCTGGAGCTGACGACAGAAGTTGAAATGAGTCACCAACTAGTACCTTTGGAGTCGGTCGGACATACCAGAGTTGCATCCTTTATAGAGACCATACAACCAACCAGAGGGAGACCACGCTTGGAGAACACAGGGAACTGGAGGCGTGGCCCTCTGCCCACAACTTTCGCGCTGATAGCCTTATCTTTCCCATAAAACAAAACAAAACAAAACAAAACAAAACAACAAAAAAACCACAAAACAACAAAAAAATCCCTAATGTTTTTAACTACTCAAACTTAGCAAGGAGTTTTATATTGTCCTTAGTATTAGCATGTGTCTAAGTGATTCGAATTTAAGAGGACTAAGAGGCCAGGGACAGCTCAACAGGAACATTTATGATTACCTTTAAAATGGCATATACATTCTACATAAAGACATTACAAAAGAAATTCAGGCACTTTAAATTTTTGGCTGCCACTCCAATCAATAATTTCTCTTCAGACCGCTTTGCTGTTTAATGGTCCATGGCACTAGTTGTATTTAAGGATAATAAAGCTTTAAGACCTAACATAAAGGTCTTAAACATCAAGACAAATTTATTCCAACTCAAACTGTTCTGTAATGATTTGTTATCAATCGAGTTGATGATCCTATCAAAATTAAATATGAGCAGTCACCAGTTGTAGGACTCTTACACTAGGTAGGCAGAGGCAGGCAGATTTCTCTTAGTTCAAGGTCAGCCTGGTCTACATAGGCAGCTGTAGGCCAGCCAGGACTAAATAGTGAGAATGTGTCTCTAATAATTATAATTATTATTATAATGTATGCTAGTCAGTAAAGGAGACAATGTTGGGTTTTATCAATTAGGGAAGTAGAAAGGTTTTCTTTTGTTGTTGCTGTTTGTTTTTAGCAAATCCTTGGCATTATCAAAATCTCATATAGATGTTTCATGAGGTATAACCAGTATCAGCTAATTGTATATCTCTTTGGCAAGTCATTATAATAGCACTTAAAATGGCATCGCATAGAGTATGAGGTCTTGCTCAGTGGCATAAACTTTCACACATTTTGCTGGAGAGCCAAGATGTTTTTCATTTCTAGAGTTCTGCAGTTGGAGACAGCACTAACCCCTCCTGGCTCTAACCACCCACTCACTTAGACTTTGAGTGCTCACTTTAAGAAACCGCCATTGAAATAGTAGCTACAATAATCTTCCTGTGATGTCTTTGTAGGAGGCCAGAGGTATTTAGTTCTGTTGAATTTAAAATGAATTGAAACTGTTATTCATAAATTGAAGTTTGCAAAAAGACACAGAATTTTATGACACTTGGATATTTCTTAACAAATGGCTTCCCAAATACAGTGTTCCTGCACAAAAGGAAAGCCAAAATTAAAATAATATCTTAGTCCACAGAACGAACACATGTTGTCTCAAGTCTATGTTCTATGTGTGCTTACCTAAAAGTCTGCGTTCTGAGGAAAGCAGCCCAGGGTTGCTTCTGGGGTGAGACAGCACAGTTCTATTTTTGAAGACTTGGTAGCTTATCAGTACATGAGTTACAATTTCACTTAACCAACTTCTAGAATCTGGTATATCTGCCCAATTAGTCAAAGTGTGAAGTGGCAGCTTCGACAGCTGCCAGTGGGGTCCAACATCAGGTACTTCTGTCTCCCTGCTCCTTCTCGCCAGGCACAGCAATTTAGCCAATCCTGCCTAATCTGAGACGTTTAAAGATAAAGGAAGATCACCCTGTACTTAAAAACAAAACCAAAAACCTTATGAGTAAGGGTGTATCTAGGAGCCATGTGCATGCTCTGGTCCTATGGAGTTCAGAGAGGGTGCCAGATCCTCTGGAACAGGAGTTACAGAATACTGTGAGCGCCTGTGGTGGTGGGAACCAACCTGGGGTCCTCTACAAGAGCAGCAAGTTGTCTTCCTTTTTTTTTTTTTTTTTTTTTTTTTTTGGTTTTTCGAGACAGGGTTTCTCTATATAGCCCTGGCTGTCCTGGAACTCACTTTGTAGACCAGGCTAGCAGCAAGTATTCTTAACTGCAGTACCATCTCTTCAGGACCCCTTTCGTGAACTTTTGAAGTATACTCAATGACCCAAGGCTTTTACTTTGAAACAGGCTCTCTTTATATAGCTCCATCTGTCCTGGAACTATGTAGACCAGGTTGGCCTCAACTTCAAAGAGATATGCCTTTCCCGCCCCCACCCCTGCTGGGAGTAAATGTATACACAATCAGGCTGGGCCAGATTTTTTTTTCTTTATAGAGAAAAATAATAGTTACTTCTACAGAATGATCAAGAAACGCTAAGTGAACCTGTACATTTGGTTTATACATTTTAAAAATCCATTTAAAATAATCTTAATCTTAGGGCTTCATCAAGAATTCAGAACTTCTCCATCACAAGTTAGTAGGTCACATTTAACTATCATGAACACATCAGTTTAGGGAGAAGAGAAGCATTCCTTTTCTTCAGCACAGAACTGTGACAGCAAATTTTGAAAATTCTAAAATCATGAGCTCATCCAGAGAGGTCTCCTCACACGGCTGAGTCCTAGGTACCAGTTTACAGTCCCCGCTTCTCCTTTGAAATGCTATGTATAACCTTATGTCCAACAGACCAGTAGAGTAATGCACTAACTGAAGGGTGCTTTTTAGCACTTAATTAGCACGGTCAGAGAAACACAAGGGACAAGTCAGATATATGAACCATGAAACAAAGATTATTTATTTATTTATTTATTTATTTATATCTATGTATGGAGTTTTGTGTGTAGAGAGGACGGGACCCAGGGTGTGGGGCTCAACTACTGAGCTATACCCACAGTCTGAAAACAAAGACAGGCTTCAAAAACCTCAATTTTTCTTTCAACATAATTCTAGTCTAGATTTGAAGCTGAAATATTAGCAATCATCTATAAAGTCAAAAAGGACAAATGTTTCAGTTATGAAACCACTGTATAGAAAAAAAAACTGGGCTAGATAGTATTTTCATGGAAAATATGAGATATCAGCTGTAGACTTACCCTAATACCAGAAAACTTGGGATAGATTTTTAAAATCAAATTCTGGAATTCACATACCTTCTGTGACCATCAGGGATTGCTATGGATATGAAGGCCAGCCGATAGCAGATATAGTGAGTGATAGAGACGAAAGCCTTCCTCGTGCTCAGTGACCAAATACACTAGTATACTCCTGCAAACTGTGTTCTGCCCTCTACTTTGTCAGGCCTTCTCCCTGCTCATCCTCCACATCTCAGTTCACACAGGCAGAGCTACAGCCCTAAGGTGGGGATCCTCTTCTGAAAGGCACCACACTGTTATGAACTGGGGTTATGGCTGCCAGCCATGCTGCACAAGCACGTCTTTCTTATTAGTATTAGAGATTAATATGAGATATTAGGCCTTTTCTTTTTCTAAAATTCTGACACTGTCTAAATGTTAGCACAGAACACAATCTTTAAAACCACATCCACTGAGCCACCTAGCTAGCTCAATCTGTGACTTTGGAGTCTTAATCTGTTGCTTCACAGACCTCAGGTCAGCATGGGATCTATTGAAACAAGCACTGGGTTACTGTGTTAGATTACTCTGAGCCTAGCTCCTCAGTCCCAGCACTGGGAGGCAGTATCAGTCAGACCCCTGGCCTGGCTAAGCTTGCTTCTCTATCTGGCAAAGATAGTACTTTGGACTCTGGCTTCTGGAACCCTTTCTAGGAGTCTCGGAGTCCCTGAAAGGGAGCTCTCATTCCCGTTTAGCTTGTGGAGAAGGTTAGGACTGAAAACGAGACACAATGCTTTGTAAGGGGCTCACTGTCTAGGATATAAAACAAATTCACCTTCACACAATTTTAAATGGAAGTAGAAATTTAAATGGTAATGATGGGTTTGTTCTCTTCAATAAGACATGTTCCTCTAAACTTTTCATGGTCAGACAATCAATCAAGCCATCTTCTGGTTTCAAATTTCTAGGGAAAACAGGACATTCCCAAGGCTTCTCACATGGGCCCACTTGCTTCTCTCCACAGTGCACTGCTAGGCCACACAAAGGGCAGGGGCAGCTCTCCACTAAACTCTTCAACAAGCTGACACCCAGGCACAAAGATGACCTCACGACTGCATGGCCTACCCTTCACTCAAGATCTCTGTAAGCCAAAAGACACTTTGAGAAGGTGCTTTTTCCTCAGGAAGAAGGAGAGCCAGAGTTAGGGTGTGGGGATAGACAGGGGCATGATGTGTGCCAGAATTGGGTGTCACTGAGACCCAAACATAGACTAGGATACAGATAAAAAAACAATTCTTTCGTTTACAAAAACTCTAACCCTGTCTGTCCTTGGCCTTTTTAACCCATATAATAAACAACCCCAAGCCCCAGAACAAAAAAGAAATCATATCAGCACACCCACCAGCCCTTCACTAATCTCAAATCTGCTCATAAACTAGCCTTTCTGTCTGTTACCCTATCACTGGCTTCTAGGTCAGCATGTGGCATGGAAGTGGTCATTAAGTATGTACTTCATGAGTCCTGGAGGAAGGGATAGAGAAATCACAGGGTTAATCCTTTGTAAATATAAATTTATTAACAAATGAGTTGTAATATTTTACGCAGCCTAGTTCCAAACTTATGGGCTCATGTATTCCTGCTACCTCTGCCTCCCAAATAAAAAACTGCAGACCTTGTTATATTATGTTTCTGCCGTGTATATGAATGTGTGTGTGTGTGTGTGTGTGTGTGTGTGTGTGTGTGTGCACGAAAGAGCATGCATGAGTATGTATTTGTGTGTGCCTGCATGTTTGTATGTGTGTGTAAACTTAAATACTTGAGCAGTGTTTCTGAACTATTGTAACTACAGATCACTATTGTAATATTGTTTTTTGACTTTTTTTTAGCAACTCTGTACTATATAATTCAAATTGAACCTAGTTAAAAGAACTAACTGGTGGCCCAAAAGTGACCCCAAGCCACAGCTCTCCATACCCAAATATGGCTGGAAGAGAGCTGGTTTCCCAGGAGTGCTGATAAGCCTGTGAGCACAGGTAAGACCACCACTTCTGCTCAAATTCCTGGTCCAAAAGGGACCCACCCAGAGCCATCAGGACACAGGAGCCAAGGAACAGCAGGGGACAGATTCCTTCTGGATTCTATCTGCACCCAGAGCTGACACTGTACCACAGCTCTCCATACCCAAATTCCTCCTGTAGAGAAATGGTCTCCCAGGAGTACTGATACAGGCTTGCAGGAGGGACAAGCCACAGTCAGAGACAGCAAGACCAGCTAACACCAGAGATAACCAGATAGTGAGAGGTGAGGGCAAGAACCTAAGGCTAACAGAAACCAAGGCTACTTGGCATCATCAGAACCCAATTCTCCCACTACAGCAAGCCCTGAATACCCCAACACACCAGAAAAGCAATACTCTGATTTAAAATCATATCTCATGATGATGATGATAGAGGCATTAAGAAGAAGGACATAAATAACTCCTTAAAGAAATACAGAAGAACATAGATAAAATGGTAGAAGCCCTTAAAGAGGAAATGCAAAATTCCCTTAAAGAATTACAGGAAAACACAACCAAAGAGGTGAAGGAATTGAACAAAACCATCCAGGATCTAAAAAAATGGAAATAGAAACAATAAAGAAATCACAAAGGGCAACAACCCTGGAGATAGAAAACCTAGGAAAGAGATCAGGAGTCATAGATGCAAACATCACTAACAGAATACAAGAGATAGAAGAGAGAATCTCAGGTGCAGAAGATACCATAGAAAACATTGACACAACAGTCAAAGAAAATGCAAAATGCAAAAAGTTCCTAACCCAAAAGACTCAGGAAATCCAGGACACAATGAGAAGACCAAACGTAAGGATAATAGGTATAGAAGAGAGCAAAGATTCCCAACTTAAAGGGCCAGTAAATATCTTCAATAAAATTATAGAAGAAAACTTCCCTAACCTAAAGAAAGAGATGCCCATAAACATACAAGAAGCCTACAGAACTCCAAATAGATTGGACCAGAAAAGAAATTCCTCCCATCACATAATAGTCAAAACACCAAATGCACAAAACAAGGAAAGAATATTAAAAGCAGTAAGGGAAAAACGTCAAGTAATATATAAAGGCAGTCCTATCAGAATTACACCAGACTTCTCAACAGAGACTATGAAAGCTAGAAAATACTGGGCAGATGTCCTACAGACCCTAAGAGAACACAAATGCCAGCCCAGGCTACTATACCCAGCAAAACTCTCAAAGAAAAAGAAAGTAATCTTTCAACAAACCCAAAAGAAAATAGCCACACATACTTCTACCTCTAACAACCAAAATAACAGGAAGCAACAATCACTATTCCTTAATCTCTCTTAACATTAATGGACTCAATTCCCCAATAAAAAGACATAGAACAACAGACTGGATACTCCAGAGAACCAAATAACCCTATCAAAAAATGGGGAACAGAGCTAAATAGGGAATTCTCAACTGAGGATACTAGAATGGCAGACAAACACCTAAAGAAATGTTCAACATCCTTAGACATCGGGGAAATGCAAATCAAAACAACCCTGACATTCCACCTTACATCAGTCAGAATGGCTAAGATCAAAAACTCAGGTGACGGATGCTGGCGAGGATGTGGAGAAAGAACATTCCTCCATTGCTGGTGGAATTGCAAGCTGGTACAACCACTCTGGAAATCAGTCTGGTGATTCCTCAGAAACTTGGACCAAGTACTACCTAAGAACCCAGCTATAGCACTCCTGGGCATATACCCAGAAGATGCTCCAACATGTAATAAGGACACATGCTCCACTATGTTCGTAGCAGCCATATTTATAATAGCCAGAAGCTTGGAACAACCCAGATGTCCCTCGACAGAGAAACGGATACAGAAAATGTGGTACATTTACACAATCAAATACTAATGAGCTATTAAAAACTATGACTTCACAAAATTCACAGGCAAATGGACAGATCTAGAAAATATCATCCTGAGTGAGGTAACTCAGTCACAAAAGAACACACATGGTATATACTCACTGATAAGTGGATATTAGGCAAAGAGTGTGGAACACCCATGATAAAACTCACGAACCACATGAAGCTCAAGAGGAAGGAAGACCAAAGAGTGGATGCTTCAGTCTTACTTAGAAGGGCAACAATATAATCAAGGGAAGTAGAGGGTTCGAAGGACTAGGGAGGAAGAGAGGAGGGGGAGCAGAAAAAGAGGGGCAGAATCAGGTATAGGAGGAGATGGAGGAGATGTACAGAGGGTCAGGAAATTGAACAGAGGTGTATAGTAATGGGAGATGGGGAACTGAGGGTAGCAACCAGAAAGTCCCAGATGTCAGAAAAGCAATAGCCTCCCAGGACCTCATAGGGATATTAGTTGAAATACCCCACAAAGGGGAGGGAGAATCTGTCGACATCATATCCAGAGGTTAAGCATGGCCCCCTTGTTGAGGGATGGGGCCACCCACCCATCTCCAAAATCTTAACCCAGAATTGCTCCTGTCTTAAGGAAATACAGGGACAAAGAGTGGAGCAGAGACTGAAGGAAAGGCCTTCAAAGACTGCCCAACCTGGGGATCCATCCCACATGCAGACACCAAACCCAGATACTATTGTGGATGCCAAGAAGTGCTTGCTGACAGGAGCCTGGTATAGCTGTCTCCTGAGAGGCTCTGCTAGATCCTGACCAAAACAGTTAGGGATGCTCACAGCCAACACAGGAACCCCAATGGAGGAGTTAGGGGAAGGACTGAAGGAGCTGAAGGGGCCTTATCTGGCATCAATGGGAGGGGAGGCCCTTGGTCCTGTGAAGGCTTGATGCCCCAGTGTAGAGGAATGGTAGGATGATAAGGCTGGAGTGGGTGGATGGGTGTGGGAGACCCTCATAGAATCAGGGTAAGCAGGGATGGGATGGGGGGGTTACAGAGGGGGAACTGGGAAAGGGGATAACATTTGAAATGTAAACAAATAAAATATCCAATTTTTAAAAAATGAGGAAAACTCAAAGCTGAGTCAGAAGAGATGATACAGTGGTTATGGGAGGAGTTAGAAAAGGATAAAGTAAATATATTCAAAATGTGAAATTATGAAAGAATTTATAGTTTGGTTTTTGAGGGGAAAAAAAGAACTAATTGGCACTTATAAAGTTTACTTGGAAAGTTAATGCATGTGGACTTCCTACTTGGGAAATGACCTTACCAGTAAATGCCAATCTATTGCTTACTTCCTTATGAAGATTTGTCTGTTCTGCTTACTCTAGGAAAGTGCCAATTAAGTCATATGTAAAAATCCATCACTTGGGCTGGAGAGATGGCTCAATGGTTAATAACACTGGCTGTTCTTCAGGATCACCTGGGTTCAAATCTTAGCACCACATGGTGGTTCACAATCATCAGTAGCTTCAGTCCCAGGGATCCAACGCTGTTATTTGACCTCGGGACAATACCAGGCATGCACATGGTGAACAGACATACATGCAGACAAACCACTCATTCACATAAAGAAAAAATAAATAAACTTCAAAAATAAATTAAATGCCAGTAATCAAGCATGCTATAAAAATTAGCAATCAATTTTAGGCCGGCCTGAGCTACAGAGTGAGTTCTAGGGTAGCCAGAGCTACAGTGAGACACTGTCCAAAAACAACAACAACAACACTAGCAATCGATTTTGATTGCAAAGAAAACTTGCCTAAATGATAGAAAAATATTTTTGTCAAAGCATTACTCTAATGCCAGATGTCTCTCGTGTTCCAAAATCAAGTACATATATATGATTAGCTAGACTAAATTATATTTTCTATTATATTTTTTATATCCACTTTAGTAACAGCCTAGAATCCTCTTCAAAGCACCTGTAAAAGCTGGATATGGAAGTGCACATCTACAGTCTTAGCCACAAGAAACCATAAAGCAGATGGACACCTTAGTCCAGGAGTGTAAGGCAGCCGGGGCAACATAGGAAGACCCTACATCTCAACAACAAACAAATAAAAAAAATTATCTTTTGGAATAAAGAGAGCCTTTGAGCAAGAACAGGATGATGTTTATAAAATGATACATTCAAATATTTTTTTTAGACCATGGCTATAAAATTTCTACTTTGAGAAGTTGAAAATTCAAGACTTTGATGGACATGTCTGTGGAAAACACAAGTGGGGGAATATAGGTCTCCTCCCATTGTTATGCCTTGCTGGGGATGGAACCCAGGGTCGCATGCATCCTGACTAGATATGCTGCCAGCCACGAAGGATAGATATGCTACATCCCCAGCTCAATATCACCTTCTCTTATTATTGGATGTAGAATTGTTTAAAACTGGTAGGTGGGGTTGGTGGCACAGGCCTTCAGCCAGCACACACCCTAACCTCAACATCCTTTGTCCCAGAACTTTCCAGAAGGGGCAGCAGGCGCTTCTCCATGAGTTTGAGACCAATCTGCCTCGTCTACACAGTACACACTTAGGCTGGTTTAAGCTACACAGAGACCCTGTCTCAAAAATAACCACCACCAGAAAAATAAAACAAACAATAACAATAAAACAGTATTTTGCCAGAGGTGGATCTCTGTGAGTTCAAGGCCAGCCTGGTCTACAGAGTGAATCCAGGACAGCCAGGGCTAGTCACATTGAGAAACCCTGTCTCCAAACAACAAAAACCAACCAAACAAAAAAATCTATTGCCAAAATGAAGAAGACTGTTTCAAAAATTATCCAATATCTGGCCTTGGCAGCACACACCTATAATCCCAGCACTCTGGAGGCAGAAATATGATCAGGAGTTCAAGGCATTTTAAGCTATGAATTCAAGCTACATGAGACCCTGTCTCAAAATAAAAAATAAAATAAAATAAAATAAAATGTAATCCTAGTTCTTTGCTAGAAATTGAAAGCCTTTACTTTATAATTTTTTACACATAACCGCAGCTGCTTCTGTGGGGCCTTCTATCGGGCAGTCAATTTCTACTGTGTTTTCTAGAGGCTTTGCCCAAGCAACATCATTTCCTCCCTGCTTCCACTATGGATATACGGTCAGTAGCTGCTTCCTGTTATCCACATCCCAACTGTCCCTTCATTAATGTGTCCTTGGATGAGTCATTTATGTACAACCCCCCCCCCCCAAAAAAGATACTCAAAGCACAAACTACAGGTTAAGCAATCAATAACGTTGGTCACATTGAAAGCTAAGTATCTGTTAAACAAAATAACTCTTAAGTTAAAGGCAAGGTAAGGATTATTAAATAATATATGAGGTCTACACACTGGACAAAAGTACTTAGAATCCATAAGGAATTCTTGAATTAGCTTTCTGTTTGTTTGTTTGTCAATTTTGTTTTATTTGTGACAAAGTCTCTCTACATAGCCCTAGCTGTGCTGGGACTCCCTCAGTAGACAAGACTGCCCTTGAACTCACAGAAATCCACCTGCCTCTGCCGCTTGAGTGACAGGATTAAAGACATACACCACCATTCTTTTTGAATTAGCTTTTGCAAATATAAAACAGATACCTTGACCAAGGCAAATCTTATAAAAACAACATCTAATTGGGGCTGGCTTATAGGTTCAAATATTCAGTCCATTATCATCAAGGCAGGAAAACAGCGGCATCCAGGCAGGTATTGTGCAGGAAGAGCTGAGAGTCCTACATCTTCATCTGAAGGCTGCTAGCAGAATACTGGCTTCTAGGCACCTAGGATGAAGGTCTTAAAGCCGACACCCATACCCACAGTGACACACCTACTCCAACAGGGCCATACCTTCTAATAGTGCCACTCCCTGGGCCAAGCATATTCAAAGCATCACACCCACACACTATAGAAAAATGAATAAAACAGAAAATAAAATGCCTAATAAGCATGTGAAAGATAAAGTCCAGTAAAATGAAAAAGCAAATTAATTATAAAATTATATCCCATAGCTTTAAAATTGGTAAAACAAAACAAACAAACCCTCACACAAAAACATATTCTGATAAATGATTTTCTGATATACAGACATGTGTTCAGATCCCCAAGAAGGTCTGGGATGTGTCTCTGTCCATAGCTCTAGCACTGGGGCATCTCTAGACAAGCAGATCTCTGGCCAGCTAGTCTAGACAAAATTGAGCTTCAGGTTCAGAGTGAGAATTTATCTCAAAAAGATGGAGGAACCAGGCATGGTGGCACACTCCCTTAATGCCAGCACTCAGAAAGCAGAGGCAGAAGGATCTCTGAGAGTTTGAGGCCAGCCTGGTCTACAGAGTGAATCCCAGGACAGCCAGGGCTATATGGAGAAACCTTGTCTCCAAAGAAAAAGAAAATTATACGGTAAAAGGACAAGTAGGTGACTTGTGTGATGAGAACCTGGGTCCTCTAAATCCAGAGGAAGTCTGAGCAGTGTGATAGACAGCCACCTACAATCTCAGCAGTTGACAGCAGAGACCGGGAAATCCAAGGCAAGCTGGTTAAACTGGAAAGCTGAGCTGGGGGAGAAGCCCTGTCTCAATGTACAAATTAGAAAGTGACCAAGGAAGGAAGACAGTGAACATCAACTTCAGGTCTCCACAAGTGCCCACACATGCACCCATACACGTGAAACACACAGATGCACACCACACACACACACACACACACACACACACACACACACACAGACAAGTGATTGAGGTAGAGGTGACTGAGGACATTGCAGTGTCAACTTGGACAGATGGACACACACACATACATTTTAAGGACTCTGATAAATCTCATAAGTCTGTAAGTGGGTTAGAAGCTGGAAGGCACATTCATATCTTTACACATGAAAGCCTTTTCTTAACTAGTGTTCAACAGGGAAATAAGTCCTACAGAAAATTATTTAGAAAGCATACCCTCAGGTCTCCAGAGGATGATAGAAGCCAGTGATGTTCTGGCAAGTATTTAACTACAGGACAAGACCATAATGGATTCCTTATGGCACCGGGATTGATTCTCTTGAAGAATTCTTGATAGAAGGGCTATGTCCAGAGTCTGGAGAAACTTGTTTTTATCACCATGGAGCCACAGAATTAACAACAACAACAACAACAACAACAACAACAACACCCCAACAAACAAAAACCAGTACACTACTTAGAACAGCAAATACTGGAAACATCAAGGTTCCTCAAAATGAGGTCAAATCTATACAACTGAAGATTACGCTTTCAAAGAACTAACACTACATATTCTCAAAAAATAGCTCAATACAATAAAGCAGTGTATAAAACACAACAATGGAACACCACTTGTATAAAATACTATAGAGCACATGCCTTTAGTACTCCCTAGCACTGGGGAGGTAGAGACAGATGGGTCTCTGAGTTCAAGGCCAGCCTGGTACACATAGTGAGTTCCATGACAGCCAGTTCCTGATACAGTGAGACCCTGTCTCAAAGCAAGGCATGACAAAGCATGTTATATAAATATACTGTTTTACATGTACATATATGGGAACTATACAAGCTACAGGAGAGATAATAAAGTTCATGAAAACAGCGCCCACTGTTAAGGAAAGGAGGAGGCGGAGCTGAGGGGACACAGAGTCTAGAGAGTTTGATTTCTTTTAAAAAAATCAAAACCAAATAAATGTGTTACAATTTAAAAATTCTAAATTTATTGTTTCAGAATAAATAGGTAAAAAATACATTTTTTCTCTTTTTTCTTTATGAATCCCATGATGCAGAACTTATAAGGAGATTTTTATCTACAGTCTCCAATGTGTGTTAAAAATAAAAACTGGACATGGGGACAGAGAGAAGCCCTGGGGTTAAGAGCACTTGTTGCTGTCATGGAAGAGCCAGGTTCAGTTCCAAGCATCCACGTGATGGCTCACAATTATCTTTTAACTCCAGTTCCAGGGGTTCTGATGCTCTCTTCTGACCTCCAAAGGTATCAGGCACATATGTGTGCACAGACATACATGCAGGCAAACACTCATACACATAAAAATAAAATAATGAATATGGGACATATGTATAATAAACACTCATCTCCCGTGATTTTGTAGTAATGTATCCCTCTCATTAATTTTGAGGTATTACCTGACATTACAAGTATAATTATATTATACTTTTAATACACCGAGCAGGAAGCACGATATCACATGTCTGTAATCTGAGTGCCTGATTAGAGATACAAAGGTGCCAAGTTCAAGGTCTGGGTTACATAGTGAGGCCCTGATTCAAACTAGATAAACACAAAGCTCAGCGGCAATGCTAAAGCAGCCTGCAGCTCTTAAGGAGAAGGGCGTCTGACACGGCTATATAGCTGTGCTTGGACATATTTCTTGATTGCTAGCTAATGTCTACCATTCCAGAAAGATCGTAAGCTTTCTCTCAAAATATGAAGGCCATTTGGCTATCTTCTCAAAACTCCAAAGAATTTATTTTAGCACATACATTTCTTCTTTTATCTCCTAATTTATTTTATTTTGTTGCTCTGGAGTTGGACTACGGGCCATACAAACTAGGTAAGCACTTTGATGCTGCGTTATAGCTCTGTCATCTACTAGCTTTTACAGTTTAGTATGGAGACAGTCTTGCTAAGTTGTCCAGGCTGGCCTAAAATTTGCTATCCTCCTGCCTCAGACTCTAAGAGTGACTGAGATTACAGATACTTGCCACTAGATTCAATGAGTCGTGCTGCCACACACCCAGTATCTTTCCCAGAGATATTCAGGTAACTACGAACAGCCTGGCTCCGCCTCTGAGCACTGATACCTGATCTTGATGTCTGTACACATCTTGTCAGAGTGTGTGTAGTGTGACTCATTTTCAAAGAGACTTAAACAAGCCTATGTTTTAAGTACACACTTCTCTGCAAGCTAGCAGGCATTCTGAAGCTAGATGGTTCTAAATAAAGAACTCTAGTCAACAACAGGAAATAACTCCCACAGAATACAAACTCTCACCAGCTCTTGCACACGGTTCACAAGAGCCTTTTGTTTGCCCCACAGCACGCCTGAGGTCTCTCCTCAGAGCTTGCTCAGACCTCACAGAGCCAAGAAGCATTTCTTATTCTCTTGCTTGTGTCCTTGCCTTTTCCCCTCTGAGGAAGTGAACTTATAGAAATTTCTGTGAGACAGAAGAACCAGAAAGGAAACAAGGCGATACTCTATTGTAATGTTGCGCTGTCTTAACACTTCTCATTTTTTTTCCTTTTGGCTTAAAAATTTGCTTTTCACCAGGCATGATATTATACTCTTTCTACTGGCTCATTTTATCTCAACTTGACACAAGCTAGAGTCATCTGAGAGCAGGGAACCTCAATTGAGAAAATGCCTAAGATCAGGCTGCACACATGCCCATAGGGAGTTAATTAGTGATTGATAGGGGAGGGCCCAGCCCACTGTGGGTGGTACCATCCCTGGGCTAGTGGTCCTGGGTTCTATAAGAACGAAGGCTGAATAAGCCATGAGGTGCAGACCTGTAAGCAGTACCTGTCTATGGCTTCTGCATCAGCTCCTGCCTCCAGGTTCCTGTCCTGGCTTCCTCCAATGATGGACTACGATGGAGAAGTGGAAGCCAAATAAACACTTTCCTCCCCAACCTGCTTTTTGGTCACAATGTTTCACTGCAGCAATAGAAACCATAACTAACACAGGGTTGTGATCTTAGTGCCTGGGAAGCTGAGGCAGGAGGATCATGAATTCAGGACCAGCTAGGCCTATACACAGAGAGAAAGTGTCTCAAAACCAACAAACAATAAAACACGTGTTTCCCATCCAATGTATATGACACTACACACTCGTTCAAGCTCACATGCACACACATAGACATATTCATTCACACACACACATTTTAAAGGAATGTGCTCACCTGAAGTGTTTGTCTCTTAATAAAGATGCAGTGTTTATCAGCCCATAAAAATCTAGCTTGATGGATTATCAACATTTTATCCTTGACATTTCAACAAAGCAACGCAACCAGAAGACACATTAATATTCTTTTCAAGATGTCCAACTTGAGCCTTAAGGGAAAGAAGAAAATCTTAAGACTTCAAGCCAGTGCTTTTCTTTTTCCTTTTCTACCGGAATCAGCTGGGATGCTTGCTCCACAACACAGGCACTCCCTCCTGACAGGAAGCTGACTGCAGGCTGGCATTTCTTAAGTCCTTTCAATGCTCAGTGTCACCCTCTTTTAGCAGTCAACAAACCACAGACTCAGCGGGCTCTGCCCTTAAGACAAGAGGATTTTTCTCCCACATGATGGCTGAACCATGCTGGGCACAAGTAGCTCTTCCTATCTTTACCCTTTACAGCCTCACTTCATCTCCTACTCCAAATCAACTGCACTGACCAACCCAGAACAGGGTCTAGGTGTCTCACTGCCACTGCCCACCTCCTGCCAGCTCTTGTGTTGAGCCACCATCTCCCTGCTCTCTCTGCTCCGCCCACCCGTACTTTCCTGTTTCCTCCCCTCCAGCCTTGTCAGAGACCTGCAGCTCTAGACTTTCCCCTCCAGGCTGCCACTCAAACTCACTTGTCATACTGAACATGTGCTCTACCATGAGCTATCTCCAGCCCCTAGAATGAAAACAAAACAAAAACACCTTCCAATAACCTCTGGCTACAGTCCGAGGTCAGAGGAATGGATGCACTGGGAGTGGGGTCAGCCACGGGGGTGGTTGGTTAGGATACCCACTCACTAGGCAACCGAGCTCACTCTCGGGGCACCCATATACTAATGACTTCTCTCCCACCTTAGGGTTTTTTTTTCTTTTTTCTTTTCTTTTTCTTTTTCTTTTTTAATGTAGGCAGACACCCTAGTCCAAATCAGGGCCACTCCTGAACTATGTTTGTTAACCTGCCATAATTATTAATAGCATCCTGTTTCAATCTCCAAAGAGAGATCCTTGAAACAGTAACAGTGTGTAATTTGCCTGTTTATACTCCCTTTCACATCAGATATCTCCATTGGTTATCCAAAGACATGTCCAACTCACAGCCCATCTAAAACTGGCCAGGGAGATGATGAGTTGACTCTAGATAAAAGGTCACCAAGCCTGATGACCTTCGTTCAAACCTTGGGATCCCTCAAGTTGTCCTCTGAGCTCCACACACACCATGCATGCACCTGCCTTGTCCCCATTTCCAAATAAAGGAATGCCAAATAAATTAAACCAGCCTACTTATATCCTCTTTAAATTTGTGCCTCTTCTGAAGTCCCACATACGACTAAGCCAGCTGTACGCACTTGGTGTCTGGGTTGGAAATTGGGGTTTCTGAGAATCACCCTCACCCAAGCTTTCTCCTGCTGGTTTCCAAGCATATCCTCTCTCACCTGCTTAGCCCTAGGCAAGCCCCTAATTTGTCTTTCACCTTAGTCACTGTGACCATCTATTTTCAAGTTTCTAGTCTTAAATGTTTTCCTCTCATCCATTCATATCACAAGCTATCGGATGGTAGCATGGCCAATACTAGACATACAAAATGGAGGGACTGAGGGAATAGCAGTGGGCAAACTCTTGCCCAGTGTGCCTGAGCTGAGGCCTGGGGTTAACTCCCAGCAACAGAATGCACAAGAGAATCTCCTCAGGAGCTTTCAGGAAAGACTGCCCCACTGTGATACAGTAGGCCACATGATGGCCACAACGCCAGGACAGCGAGGAAGCAGGCACTAAGGTACTGATCAATTTTAGGGCCGTCAGCCAAGGACATTAATCAAAGTCACAACAGGCACAAGGAGCACCCTGACAAAGACAGGGAGGTGAAAAAACTAAACAGGACAAACCCCCACAGGATATGGGCCTGCACAAGTGGTTAAATTGCAGGAGGGAATGGCCATGCAGAAGATCAAAGAGATCAACAGAAGGCTAGGGGAAGTTCAGGAAGAGATTTTCCATGGAAGAATGGCAAGAGGACATTAAATCTAACCGGACAAAGAATAATCTTAGAATTTATTTAGACCCAAAAGAGGATATATATTCCCCATCATCCCCAGCCAGGCAACTGTGGCTGGTCTGGAATTTGCTGTGGATCCTGCTGACGTTGAATTCTGTTGTCCTGGGTTTTTTTTTGGTGGTGCTGGGAGCTAAACCCAGGCCTCTCAGGCATACCGGGCAAGCATTTGCCCCCTGCCTCTGCCTCTGGAGTGCTGGGATTTAAGTTGTACACCATCACATTTGTTTCAAAAATAATCTTAAATGATTTTTTTTAGATTTATTATATTTTTATTTTATGTGTATAAGTTTTTGGCCTGCATATATGTCTGTGCATCCCATATTTGTGCCTGATGCCCACAGAGGTCAAAAGAAAGCATCAGATCCCCTAGAACTGCAGTTTCTAGTGCTTATGAACCACCATGAGGATATAGGGAATGGAACCCAAGACCTTTGCAAGAGTTACAAGTGCTTTTAACTTCTGAGACATCTCTTTGGCCTCTTATTTTTTTTGGAAAGGAGTCCAAGTCACATTTTAAAACTATAATAATTAAGAATTGAGTTCTGGCATTTAAAAAAAGAATCTTTATTGAATTCTTTTATTTGAAGCAGTCCTACTAACTACAAAAGCTTAGTATTTCAAGAAGGCATCACTAACAGCATGTGCACTAAGGACACTGGAGGAAACTCAACACAGCCCTTTATACAATAAGCAACACGCCACAGATTAAATAACATTAAAGGCCATAAACATAAAAAAAGCTGATAGACACTGTAGATGGACAGTTGATTTCAAATCGAGATAAGATCTTTCCAAATAAAAATCATAAACATAAGAAAAGCTGACAGACATTGTAGATGAATAGTTGATATTAGAACAAGATAAGATCTTTCCAAATAAGCCATCGAGAAAAGATAAAATGATGCTAAAAATATCAAACATTTTATTAAAAATGGCAAGGAAACGGAAAAAAAATACAAGCTAGGTGTAATATTTGCAACACAGACAACAAAGACCATTTGGATTCTACAAATTAATTTAAAAACATCAGCACTAAATTAGAAAGACACTGAAATCAGGTTGCCATTAGAAGAATGGGCAAAAGGCAGAAGCTAATAAATACCATAAAAATACAAATTCACCTACTAAAGGTCATACAAACTTAAAAGACATAGAATATCCATGAACCAAGCTAGCTGAGGATGTTAATAACTGGTGAGTATCAAGTGGACAGGATTTTCTCGAGGTTACTGATGGAATATGAGTTGATTTGACCTCAGGCAGAACAGCATTTGGTCATGTGTATCCAGAACTACTCTGAATGTTTGTATCTAATATGCAGGCATCTCATTTCTAGCAATTTGTCTTAATCAGATCTCTGCATATATTCAACAAATATGTATTTAAGGCCCACTGTATGTCCTAGGTCATAAAACAGAAAAATAGAATAAAGCTAAACAGAGGTATCTGAGTCAGGACCTGCAGGAAGTAGGGGTACAGACTGGGCAACTCTCAGGCAGAAGGGTTAGAGGGGGGAAGAGCCGATGCGAGCAGGCCTTGTGGACAGGAGGATATGAAGTGGAGGTGAGGGGGTATTGGGTTAGTTACTATGAGAGGAGACAGGGACTGGGAGGAGCAGGGCAGGTTGTGGAGAACCTTATGAGTCAACACAATGACTGCCTTTTACCCCACGTCAGATGTGAAGCAATGCTTGCAATAACCTGCCCCCTCAATTTAGGGTCTTGTGATCCTATGACACAAACTTACTCTTTAGTTCTGGAGGCCAGAAGTCTACAACCAAGGAGTCAAGAGGCTGAGTTTCTTCTATGTCCCTCCTTGTCCATTCTATGCTCCAGGGGTGCCAGCATTCCTGGGCCCCATACACTTCTGCAGCTTCAAAGCACTTTGTCCCAACCACCATCTGTCCATCCCATTTCCTCTGCCTGCTCCTTATGAAGTCTCTCTCTTCAACCCTCCGACCACTGGATCTTAGGTCTACGGCACGTTTGTTAGGTTTTCTGTAGCATGGTAAACCACATACTTGTCATAACAGCTCAGCTTGGTGACTCCCAGAGAGGCGGTCAATAGAAAAATGCACAGGAAGGTCTGGGAAAGTGATGATCTTTTCCAAATATATCCCTTCCTGTGTCCCGCCCAGACACATGGAATTAGGATGTTTAGGTACAGGCACTATGCACATATGGGTGAGCAAACCTCCCTAGGAGATCTGTAACCTCTAAGGTTCAACTATGCCTAAGGCTTCTTGCCTAAAGAATTTAGTAATAAATGTCCCACTAATCTCTCAGGATTCTGAGAAATCAAGGTAGGTAACATGGGGATGCATGTTACAAAGGCCATGTATGTATAACTGCTGATTATTAAAGGAAACTGAGGCAGACAGGAAATGGTAGTGGTAGACAAAACAGTTCATTCTGAGACTCCAGTTCTTCAGAATGTACAAAGCAAGGACAACTGTACTCTTGATAGAGAGGAGCATCAAAAAGCCCCAGATGTTACCACATTCACTAGTACCCATTCCCTGCCCTGCACTCTTTTTTTTTTTTTTTTTTTTTTTTTTTGGTTTTTCGAGACAGGGTTTCTCTGTGTAGCCCTGGCTGTCCTGGAACTAACTCACTTTGTAGACCAGGCTGGCCTCGAACTCAGAAATCCACCTGCCTCTGCCTCCCAAGTTCTGGGATTAAAGGCATGTGCCACCACTGCCCGGCCCTGCCCTGCACTTTTGCCTTTTTTTTTTCTTTCTCCTTCTCCTTCTCCTTCTCCTTCTCCTTCTCCTTCTCCTTCTCCTTCTCCTTCTCCTCCTCCTCCTCCTCCTCCTCCTCCTCCNTCCTCCTTCTTCTTGACAGGGTTTCTCTGTGTAGCTCTGACTGTCCTGGAACTTACTTTGTACACCAGGCTGGCTTTGAACTTGAGATCCACGTGTCTCTGCCTCCCAGTGGTGGTAGCACTGACAACACTAATAAAGGTATAAAGTAAAATTTTCATAGAACACACTTGTGTTAAGCAAGTCTGACACACTTAGAGATAAATTTAAACTCTACATAAAACTCAAGGGTATAGAATGCTAGTATGCTATATAAGTGAAGTTCCTGTATGAACTTCCCATGGTTGCAAATCTATACATACTTGGCTGATTCAAAAGAAACTTCCCAACACCCTAAGTACTCAATCAATTTGTGCTGCTCAGGAAACCACGGTGACACCGTCATCTCTATGGCTGCAGATGGTGACAGTCCATCTACTGTTGTGGAGTACATGACAGTAATGCCACACCTTTAAGACCATAACTACTTTTAGCTGTACAGCATGCACAGATGACAGAGCACAACCTTCCAGAGTCGGCTATCACACTGTTATGCACTATTGCAAATTTACAGTATTACTTTGGTTAAATGTCAAATGAAGGCTCTTTGCCAAAGCACATTTCTAAAAACAAACTCAGACAAAACTCTGTCTGTCTATCTACCTATCTAGCACCATGAATCAGAAAAACTTTAACATATCACTTTTTAAATATAGCCTGCCTTTTTCTTTTGGGTATGCCCACACACTAACTAGTTTCTATAAACAGCTTTAGCTTATAGTGATTTTTACAACTGAATCTTAAGACATTTATATAGAAAGTTGAAGTTGGTTTTAGCTACTGGAAGCATTAGCTATAGACAGAAAGCCCCATACACAGACATGACATGTTTGCTCTCCGTGGAAGGGTGCAGGTAGTCCACTGTTTATTTCACTGTAATTTGTATCTCCAAAGGAAAGCTAGCCTGCTTTCACACTGCTCCAGCCCACACATGCGGATGACACACGCAGAGCCTAGACTGCCAGGCGGAGCCATCGGTGGGGCATGAGGCTGCTCGGCCTAACTTTGCTCACACTCCTCGGCCCCCAGCATGCAGTGGGTGCTGCTTGTGACTCCACAATCCACCCTCTCACTTCAGGCGTCATGCAATTAAAGGCCCTTGAGCTACACATCATCCTGACTCCGTGACTCTGTCAACAGAATGTGACTATCAACTGTTCGCTGAGTTTGGCTGCTGTTATGCTGTTATATTCTAGTTCTTTTGTAGGAAAACCATACAGAGCCTTTTGAGATTATTTATAATGAAGTGTAATTTAGAGCAAGGGACTGTCAATATATTTGACATTTCTAAGGACATTGACTTGGAAGTCAAATATTCCTGGGATACATGGGGTTTCGAGCTGTAGCTTGACCCTGCACTGCCCTTACTGTCCTTATCAAGGGATAGAGGCATGTGGTGGCATACTCAGGAGGCTGGGCATCATGACCTTGAAGACAAGCAAGGCCACATTCCAAGACCATGCTTCAAAAAGGAGGCGGAGGGCAGGAGCCACAGCCAGAGCCTGGTACTGCTTGGAGGATTGTGAGATTGGTTATGTGAGGAGCGATGTGCTTGAGAATGGCCAACAATGGTGGCAGCTACTCTAGTAATTGCAAAATAGTGTCCACTGAGCTCCCCACCACTCTGGTGATCTCTGGTGTTAGAGAACCCCGCCTCTCCCCATCATGCCCAGTCAACTGTGCTGTGACAATGCTGTAGTGCCTTAGAGAGAGATGCAGCTCCATCCTGGTATTAGGTCAGGCAGGAGGACTGAAAAAGGTACTTTCACTGAATAAATCTTCTCAGCTGACCAGCATTCAAAATACCCTCTGCCACTTTAATTCGGTATCAAACCAACCCCACTATTTTTGTTTAACACTACCTGAATACATTAATATATAATGTATACAATGTACACGATGTAATATAATTATGAGGTCCTAGGTAAAGCTTAAGCAAGATTGCCTCACAAATCACCAAGAGAGAAGGCTGTTTCTCAACCGAACTGCTGTCATTATTTTGATTTAGTTTGCAGGGAGTTGTTGGGTGTTTTTGTTTGTTTGTTTGTTTGTTTGTTTGTTGTTTTTTCAAGACAGGGTTTCTCTGTATAGCCCTGGCTGTCCTGGAACTCACTCTGTAGACCAGGCTGGCCTCGAACTCAGAAATCTGCCTGACTCTGCCTCCCAAGTGCTGGGATTAAGGGCGTGTGCCACCACGGCCCGGCAGAATTGTTTTTAGATAAGGTCTCACAGTACATCTTACTAGGACTTTGAATTCCTGACCCACTTTCCTACATCCTCCACATGCTGGGATTACAGGCATGCACTTCCATGTCTAGTTAAATTTTGAATTGCTTGTTAACAATCTTGTTCCTTTGCTTCAATTAACACAACAAAGATTAGAAGTATCAGCTACTTTCTTCAATAGCATTCAAAATACAAGAGCTGGGCGGTAGTGGTGCACACCTTGAATCCCAGCCCTGGAGAGGCAGAGGCAGGTGGATCTCTGAGTTTGAGTCCAGCTTGGTTTACACACCCAGTTCCAGGACAGCCATGACTACACAGAGAAATTTTGCCTTGAGAAACGATCAATCAAACAAAAAGCAACCAATCAACCAAAATGCAAGCAACAGGAGCCTGGCAAGGGAGCCCCAAGAAACAGGAGCCTGGCAAGGGAGCCCTGAGAAACAGAAGGCATACAGAAAACACAGAGAGCTTTAAGGCCTGCTTGGAGTGGACATACCCATCTTTCTTTATGCCACAGACATGCACATGTCTCTGAACCAGGATGGAGAGGCTAATGGGCTTCAGTGATACACTGACAGTCATCAGTTTAAATGACCACTCAGTTCCCTGATTCTCATTATAAAGCAGTTAAAGGTACATCCTCCTGTTCTTACTGCCCCCAAAAGGCTGCTAGTCATTAGGTATTTCATTCATATTCTATGTAAGAAATAAAGGTAGATATATTGTCTTTTATGAGACTCTCTGCTTTTATTTTTTTAAATACACAATATTTTTATATATTATATAAATGTATATACTTATATTTATATTGTTATAAACATAATTATGTATAGTTTTATATTTATGTTATATATAAATATGTAATTTGCATTATATACACAGATATATGTTTACACACATACGCATACATACACATCCTCCTTAGGGACTCCTACTCATACCTCTCAGGCCTGAACAGCATGACTGTAGATAGCTCAGCTATGCAAAACTAAGACATCAATAGTTTTTTACCTTAGCACAATAATACCCAAATAAAATCAGGGTTTCCTTTACATGCAGGGAAGACTTTGATACAGGTTAGTGGTCAAGCACAGGCTTAACATGCACTGGATTCTAGGTTCAATCTCCTGTACCATAAAACAAAAAACAAGCAAAAAATACACAGGGAGAAGTAGGGACAGAGACTGCACACAGGTGATAGAATTTACCAAAACTAGTTGCTTAAATTTATGGTTACACTGAGGAGGAAAATGAATTAAAGTTTCAGAAGGAAACTGTCTTTGCAATGGCTGGTAATTATCAGTAAGGAGCACAGAGGCTACTGGGTTTACTCGTGCATGCTGTTCTTTATTGCTCCATGTTTCTGTTCTCGGGACAAGAAATGCTAAATTTCTTGAGGATTTCTGCATAAGGAAAAAACATCCAGAACATAGAAATACCGAATGAGTCCCCTGCTGAGCTCTACATAAGATATGTGCAGCCAGCCGTCCCCATCCACCCCTCCCTCCAGGAGGAGGCCCTGTGAGGGACAGCTTTGCCTCTTTCTGGTCAGGGACAACTGGGAGGCGAAGGAATCATGTGCTGTTCTTAGCATAGATTCAGTCTTCTCACATCTGAGGCAGAGAAGGGTCAGAGCACACATAGGTTAAAGTGGAAGTAAGTGGTAAGGTGAATATGAACATCCAAGCCCTGAGCCAGGCTGGCCAGACCTTCAGGGAGAAAGGCCATTGGGTCCCAGAGTGGCCACAATGATGTGTGCAGCCCAACACTTACGTGAGAGCAATCCCCTCTACCCAGCAAGTCTACACAGAAAGCTTTGTTGAATAGCACACACAGGCACATACAGGACAGCAAAAAGGTCTCAGTGGTTAGGGTCATCTAATAAGGCAGACAGTGCTAGACTCCCAGAGGAAGGGAGGGGAGCTTAGAAGAAGAAAATCGAGGAGGAGCTGATCACTATAAAGATCAGATACAATCAAACCATATCACCTAAGATATTATTCACTTCATTTTATTTATTTTCACGTACGTGAGTATTTTCCCTGCATGCATGTCTGCACTATGTGTGTGCCTGGTTCCCTCAGAGGTCAGAAGAAGGCAGTTGATCCCCTGGAACTGGGGTTACAGATGACTGTGAACTGCCATGTGGGTGTTGGGAATCTAACCTGGATCCTCTAGAAAAGCGTACAGGGCACTTGACTGCTAGGCCACATCTCCACTCCTAATATTATTCCTTTTAATTCAGATATAAATCCATAAATGAGAGCTTTGCTCTGGGAAAAACTCCAGAGAATAACAATCAGACCCAGAATGCATCCACACTGAGGAGGGCACCACATAGTCATTTAGAAACATAGTTTATCCTTGAACATATAGGCTTTCTATCTCAAGAGTTCATTCTCAAATCTTTAACCATATTTTAGACTAAAAAAATAATTATTACTAAGTTAAAACACTAAAAAAAAATTGAAGTACAATAGAAGCCATTCTTCTCCAAGAATAAATCTTGCTATTAAAAGAGTTGATCACACACAGATCTATAGAAAAATACTCCGTAATGTCTCAGAGCCACGATGCATAAAGCATTCCTAAGACTAAAAGAAAAGCTGGGGCTGCTACAAGGTCAGTTCTCAAATATGTACATGTCTAACCAATTAGAAATTCTGGGTTATTTTCAATGAACAAAATTACCCTACACAAAATGGTTGCATCATTGACACATTAGGTCACTTCTCAGAACAGCAAAGGCAGCTTAACAAGTTTTAAAAATACACTAAATAAAGGCTCCCTTCTTCAGACAACAAAACATATACACAGCAGTCAAGCTTGGTGTCGGAGTTATGTCATAATTACTTATGACCCACAAGTAGTTAGAGCAAAAGTGCTTTACTACAACTTTTTAAAGTTCACAATTATGTAGCTGGGTACATGTTTTTCAACACTAATGATGCAAATCACATGGTCTCAAAAGCACATAAGCTTTCTCTCTCTTTGTACAGAGACTTCTGTTCTATTGTTTGTTTTTGGAAACTGGATGTGACCATGGGACAGGGTAGGAGACAACTTTAAGGCTGGGAGAGGCCCGGGAAGTTCATCTAAGATTTTCACTTAAAACAATCATTGGTCCTATTTACTGAGGACTATCTTCCTGGCTGTGGTAACACGCCTCTTTTAGGAAGAGTGTGTGTGTTAGGGAGATTGGCGTGGTTTTGTTTTGTTTTGTTTTGTTTTTAAATGCAAACTACCCATATGGGTTTAGTAAACTTTTTTTGTGATGGTTGTTTTAAAACTAACAAACAAAAAATGAAAAAAAGGAAAAGTTTCTTCCCCAAGTGGACGAAGACTTGGGCCCTCCAATGCATTGTTTTTTATAACCTGGAAACTGATTGGGTGACACTCAATCTCCGAGATTAAAATCACTTAGTGAATATTGTATCGCTCCGCTGCTCTCGCTCGTCCTCTTGGCATGTGGGGCCCCACAATGCTGCTTCTGCTGGCGCACTTAGCCGCTAATGAAACCTGGCCTCGGAGCAGCTGCCCGAGTCTATGTCAAACTGCATCTGGCATCCATCTATCTTCCCCCCATCGAAATTCACCTCTGAAATCATACAAAGCAGTGAGGGCTCGCTCCCTGGGCCACAACAACACACCCGTCTTTGTTTCATCAAGACTGAGAAGTAATTTTAGACTCATGCTTTATTATTTTATTTTAAATTTATTACATATTTTAGCACGGTGGCTTTTGAAAGGAATAGTGGAATGCTGTTTTTAATACAGATACCACCAAGACCTGACAACACTCTGTAAACATTTCCTCCACCAGCAGTGGCCTAGCTTTGGCTGCAGCAGAATGTAGCAGGGTATGCCAGTAGACACAATGCTGCCAACGGATCCCAGACAAAGAGGCGAGGCTGCTTACAATTCTAGAGTTGTCACGGTTTTAAATATGCTGCACTACAAACCTCCCAGTCCTCAAGGCTTCTCCTATCAGCTCTGTGGCATTAGCAGAAATGCTGTTTTAGCAAAAAAAATTATTGATGTGCTCTCAAGACATTATTTTCAAGAACCGCTATTTGAGAATAGTGTTCCTTAGTGTACACACACATTAAGTTTTAAATGTAGTCTTTAAATGATAGACTCTCGTGAGCATGATAATAATGGACCACTGAAGAAGTAGAAGTAAGAATCTCTCAAGTTCAAGACCAGACTGTGCTATATAGTGCGACTGTGTCAAAAACAGAGATGAACTCTCCTAACACTTTAGTTGGCTCATTTCATAATAACGGACTCTCTCCTGGTCTTCTGATGATATGACCTGTATATACAGGGGCATCGCTTTCTTTAATTCTGATGACCACAACTTGAACTATAAAGGAGTATAAGAAGCATGTACCAAAGAATCTACAGGAAGCTCTCCAGTCACAGATGACGCCAAAAATAGACCCAGGTCAGAAGTAATAGAACAAGGTATTTTTTGCTTATTTGTGGACTTTTATTCTAAGACAGGCAGACACATGGGAAGATATGCTGTCAATTTCCTTACACTTTTTAAATACGTCCTGGGGACTGAACCCAGGTCCTTGAAGCATATTAACCAAACACTTTATTGCTGAGCTATACCCCCAGCCCAGCTCTACAGTTTCAAAAGGCCCTGTGATAATTGTATGTACTATTTCAAACTTTGTGTCAGTATATAATTCAGTAACAGAAACTTCTCATACACTAGTGTACAACTAATGTTACATTATCCATTTCTGAAACTGTTGTAGGAACTCAAACAGAAAATCTGTACTGACTGACTGAGTGGAATTCTCCTCCCTCTCCTGCCACGGTCCCTGGTGGCCTGCTTTATGCTGCTGCCACCATGGGCTTGTGCAACCAGGGGCTTGGTTATTTTAGGCATGTCACTGCCAACATGTAGCATTTGCCCTTTTATGTCTGTGTTCTCTCATTTGGGGTCTGTCTTCCAGATTCATAAATGTCATGACATTAATATGTTTTTTCTGTTTGTGTTTTGAGACAGGATTTCATTCTGTAACCCAGGCTGACCTCGAACTCCTGGTGATCCTCCTGCCTCTGTCTTCCAAAAGCTAGGATTATGAGTATACAATACCACATCTAGAAATTTCTTTCCCCTACCTAATTTTGCATTGTAGAGATATCCCACATTTTGTTTACCTACTCAATTCTGAATGAACATTTGGAATTACTTTTTTACCTTCTGATTACTGTGAGCAATGTTGCTACAAATATTATTCCACACGTGTCTGTGTGAGCTCCTGATCTTCCCATTTGAGGGGTAATATACCTATACATGGAATCAAACTGTTGGGTTATAGATGCTTAACTTTCTCAAGTCCCAATAATGGCTTTTGAAAAACAAATCTTTTTAAGTTTCATTTTGCCCCTGTAATGATCACAAGTTGTGGTCATGAGTAAAGGACTCCCTCTGAGTTATGTGGAGGCCTCTAGATGCTTTTTTTTTTTTTTTTTGATAACTTAGTGGCCAGTTCTCAGAGCTCAACCACCTGAGCTCGTCTACACAGTTCACCACTCCCTTCTTCAGGAACACTCGGTCCACATGACTTCCAGGACAGCACACACCTCATTTTCTTCCCTTCTGCTGGTTCACACTTCTCTCCCAGTGGCCTCTGGCCTTACTCTGGTCTCTAAAACTCTATAGTATCCCAGTGGCACCACCCTTGAGTCTCTTTACAAAAACTCTGTTCATGTAGTTTCAGCATCTCCCCCACACACACTCCCCCAGACAGAATTTCTCTGGGTAGCCCTGGCTAACTCACTTTGTAGACCAGGCTGGCCTGGCCTCTAACTCAGAAATCCGCCTGACTCTGCCTCCCGAGTGCTGGGATTAAGGCGTGTGCCACCACATCCTGCTAGTTTCAGCATCTTAATGCAATACTCCAGTGTGTATCTTCAGCCTGTATTCTTCCCTGAGCTCCAGATTTAAATTTCCAATTAATGTGGGCATTAGAATCCAACATCCTTCCTCCATTTACCCTGAGAGCTAGATTGTTGCTTATTCCTTCCAAGCTCATGACAGCATTTATCCAAGTCCCCAGCTCCAAATGCCTTGGAGCTACCATCATCTTCCTCATCCAGTCCTGCTCTTCATCTCACACCCCCCACCCTACTCCATCCACCCACCCACTCACACACATGTCTATCCATCCAACTGTCTTTGCATCCCAGGGCTAGGATGTAGACGAGGGGTAGAGGCCCAGGCTCCAGCCTACAACTGTACACACAAAACGACAACCTGAACGTGGACAGACATGGATTAACCACAGTTCCAGTACCATCAGCCCTCTCTGAGTCACTGTCACCTCTTATGCTGGAGCACTGGCATAGCTTCGGGAGACTGTACTTTCCTTTGTCTCCTAAGATTCATTTTACTTTTAACTATGTGCATGTGTGTGGAGGTATGCACGTGAATACAGAGGCCCACGGATGCCAGAAGAGAGTTCAAATCCCCCAGTGTTGGAATTACAGGTGGTTGTAAAGCACCCATTGTGGGTACTATGAGTCAAACTCAGGTCCTCTGCAAGACCAGTTTGCAATCTTAACCCCAGAGCCATCTGTCCAGCCTAGGTTACACTCTCTTCCTCCTCCTTACCACTGACCCTCAATCCTTTTTATTTTACTTTTTAGATTTTATGTACGTGGGTGTTTTGCCTTCATAAAGGTATGTGTAACACACACACACACACACACACACACACACACACACACACACACACACTTGCTGCCCTTGGAGGTCAAAAGAGGGATGTAGCTGATCCCTTGAAACTGAAGTTAGGGGTAGATGTGAATCACCGTGTTGTAACTGCTGAGCCATCTCTCCAGCCGTAGATTGGGTCATGCCATCCTTCCACTCCAAATCCAACAACGACCTCTCACTTCAATCAGTAAAGGCTAAAAGACTCAACACCTTCTCCACCCTCACCATCCCTGGAAGCCCAGCCCAGACTGCTCTCCTTGCTCACTCTTATTCTACCAACTCTTCTGGCCCTTGCGAGTTTATGTGGACAGGTTACTCCTCCTTGGAGCATTTTCCCTCTAGATCTACATGGCTGTATTAGTCAGGGTTCCATATAAATGTGTGTGTGTGTGTGTGTGTGTGTGTGTGTGTATGTGTGTGTGTGTGTGTGTGTGTGTGTGTGTGTGTGTGTGGTTTATTGGAACGACATATGGGCTGCAGTCCAGCTAATCCAACAATGGGGGGCTATGAATGAAATTCCAAGAATTGAGAAGTTGTTCTGTCCACAAGGCTGGATGCCTCTGCTTGTCTGCAGTAAATGCTGGAATCCTGAAGACATAGGCTCCAATATCAGTGACGGAATGGACTTGCTAGTGAGGGAAGAGCGAGTGGGCAAAGAGCAAAGCTTTCTTTGTTGTTGTTGTGTTGTTGTTGTTGTTTTTCTTTGTTTGTTTTTTTAAGACAGGGTTTTTCTGTGTAGTCCTAGACTGGAGCTTACTCTGGCCTCAAACTTACAAATAGCTACCTGCCTCTGCCTCCCAAGTGCTAGGATTAGAGGTGTAGCCACCAGGTAAAAGGCGTGTCTTCCTGCTTCAAAGGTCCAGACTAGAAGCTGATTCACCCTCTTCAAACCAAGCGAAACTCCTATCTCACAGGTGTGCTCTTCTCTGTAGTTCCTTCCAAACGTAGCTAAGCTGACACCCAAAACAGCCGTCACAGCTAAGCTGACAACCAAACGGCCGTCACAAGTTGACTCCTTGTCAACCTGACACACAATCATGTATCTCTTATATCATGATTAATTTCCAAATGAAAACAACAACGGGTCATAATCACACCAAAATATAATATAACTATCCCACATACAATCACAAAAACATATATATTTAACCAGGTCATAATTACACCTAATGATATAACTGTCCCTCCTATAACTGCAAATGCATTAGAAATTTAGAATAGGTGGCAATGTCCCTTAGCGGACATTCCTTTAGTATCTCAAGCTTAAATATGATAACCATTAATATTCTGTGAAGTGACTATCACATAACAATGGTTCTCGCTCACTTCAGGACTTGGTACCTGCTATATTCAAATTTCATTATGTAGCCTTTAAGCAAGACTGTGTCCCTTGTCTGACACTCAAACAAGTATAACAGAAGTAACCAAGAAGGCCATACCTGAATTCTTCTTTTAACACTTATTTTTATTATTTTTATTTACATGTATGTATCTCTCTCTCTCTCTGTATGTGTGTGTGTGTGTGTGTGTGCTGTGTATGTGTCTCCTAAGACTAAAAGAGGGTGTTGAAGCCGGGCGTGGTGGCTCATGCCTTTAATCCCAGCACTTGGGAGGCAGAGGCAGGTGGATTTCTGAGTTCAAGGCCAGCCTGGTCTACAAAGTGGGTTCCAGGACAGCCAGGGCTATACAGAGAAACCCTGTCTCAAAAAACCAAAAAAAAAAAAAAAAAAAAAGAGGGTGTTGAATCCCCTGGAGCTAGAGTTAAAGTTACAGATGGTTGTGAACCACCATGTGGGTTCTGGGAACCAATCTCAGGTCCTCTGGAAGAACAGTCAGTACTCTTAACCACTGAGCCATCTTTCCAGCCCCAGACTTGAATTCTTGATTCACAGAAACTGAGATAACAAATGGTCATTGTTTTAATTTGTTACATAGCAAAAGATACTAACACAAATATTTTATAAAAATAAGTATCAGTGGTAAGAGATTACTATTTTAGAAAGGTACATATACATTTCATTTAATGATTTAAAAAAAATTTTTTTAAATAAATATTGGAAACTCAATGTGTCTATGTGTGAAAATAGCTCAGGAGTTTGAGGCAGAAAGGTTGGAAGTTCAAGGCCCATCTGAACTACTCAGTGAGATCCTGTCTCTGAAGAATAATACATTATCTAGAGTATGATAATAGCTTTGTATATGCTTTGCTGGTATAGAAGAGTCATTTTGTTATTATTCAGTGATGAATCTGAATGCTGTAATACAATGTAAGATGGGCAAGATGGGACAATAGCGGTCTGAGGGTTAGGAGGGTAACCAACTGCTTTCTGACTGGATTTGAGGCCTGCTCCACAGGAAGGAACTCGTGCCCAGTGTTGTAAACCTGGTCAAAAGCCATGGCTCCCGAGGTCACAGCCCTGAGAGGGTACCTGTTACTATGCTTTCGTAGGTAAGACATGTGACCTAAATATGCTTAACACCTCAACTTTGCGCGGCTTCTGTAGTGAGCAGCAGGTAATGCAGAGACTCACAACTGGTCAAAGTACTGAGAATAAATGACTGTCAAATGCCCAGCTCTAAATAGATCGTCTGTATCAACCCCCTGTAAGGCACAGGAACATCCTGAAAGCGGAGGCAGAAAGAACAGAGGAGCTAGAGATGGAAGAAGGTGTGTTGCAAAGTGTTACCTTCTGAGCGTAACACCGCTGCCTGTAAAAGACACTGGGAAGATCACACCAACAAGATTAGCCACTATTCAGCAGGCAGCGTTAGCTGGACTCTGTGGTCTGCCCCACCCTCAACCCCACCCCAAAGAACAAGAACAGACATGAAGGTGAGAAGGTGACATGTTGGGAGGAGTGTGTAGGGGAGTGAGGGGAGAAACTGAAGTAGATACGACTAGTGTATTCATGATCTTAAAAAAAAAATGCCTTTGCTTATACCTACAGTTTGTGTATTAGCAACTAATCTTTGAAAGTTGCTCAAAGCTGGGCAGTGGTAGCACACGCCTTTAATCCCAGCACTCGGGAGGCAGAGGCAGGCAGATTTCTGAGTTCAAGGCCGGCCTGGTCTACAGAGTGAGTTCCAGGACAGCCAGGGCTACACAGAAAAACCCTGTCTCGAAAAACCAAAACCAAAACAAAACAAAGATTGAAAGTTGCTCAAATAATTAATTTTTTTAATCTTTTGAATCAAGAATTTCATTTCAAAGTAATAGCCTATATTATATAATCATATAGATTTTATACTCTTTTCAATCAAACAATGTTACTGTATTTTGATTGAGAAGAGTATGAAATCTGTGAGATTTACAAAATGCTATAATATTCATGAGCAGTATAAATAAAAACAGCCAATCTTCTTGCAATTCCTACCTCCAAACTCTCATACACACAGTGACCAGTGCTTGCTCTCTCACTCGCTCGCTTGCTTGCGTGCTCTTTCTCTGTCTCTGCCTCTCTCAGTGTGTCTGTGTGTGAGAGAGAAGCATTTGTAAATAATTCCATTGAGAAAGAATTTGTATACTGTACAACCCATCCATGACTCATCCAACTCGCGGTTTTCACATTGGCAGGGTTGAAAATCTTTGCACTTGGTGTTTAGACAGGATGTGACAGGAAGAAGATAAAGTGGGGGCAGTGGGGATGGGTGTGTGTGCGCACACGAGTGTGTGTGTGTGTGTGTGTGTGTGTGTGTGTGTGTGTGTGTGTGTGTTACAGAAATGCCTACCCTTTTCAGAAGTAAGAAATCGGTACCTTCCAATGTTAGCCTGTGGAGTTTCTTTCCAAATGACTGCCCGTCAGCCCTGCACCTTCCCCAGGCCATGGAAGGAAGAACCTCTATAGCACAGACTCCCATGGAGCCTCTGTGCCATGTGCAAAGTGCTGGACGGGAAACAGGCGTGCTCAGATGGTGGCCATCAGGGCCCCCGTCAGTGGAAACTTTTGCCAGGGCCTATTCTGGGCTCCTGCTTTGGAATTTCCTGCCACTACCCTGAGGAAGCTGTGAGACCCTGTTGTGGTTTAGCTGATCCAGTGGACAAATGTTTGTCGATACCAGCCATGTTCCAATCATTCTGCTAAGTGCAGAAAGCAGAAGTGCAGCTTACAGCACATGTGCCATTAGCTTCATGGCGCAGGCAGGTCACTGGCAATGCAAATGTACGGGCCACAAATGAGACAGGGGACACAAGCTGTCTCTAGGAAAGGAACAGCTTTGTCGTGTAAGGGACAATTCCTACCATGCTCACCCCCACATTCCAGCACCAGCACAGGCTAAGCTTCCCCACCCTCCTCTTAGGCAATGTGACCCAGTAAGAGTAAACCTTTGCCTGTCTCCATAGAATTACTAAACTACAACAAAAACATGTTCTACATCATTTAGCTGCAAGGTCGATGGTCGCTCTCTGTGGACTCCAATAACATGAATTCCTTAGTTCTACATTAGTGCGAGAGTTAATCTCACTATTTATGGCCCAGGATGAAGAAAGGTATTTTACTAGAAATTTTTACAGATCTCACAAAATTCATTTGAACAATGCCATCAGTCAAATAAGCCTTGACCAAAAAAAAAAAGCTCCCCCCACCCCCACGTAGAAGGTTAGTACTTTGAAGAAAAATTCAAAACTAATGTAGCAAGGCAGAGGTGGCAGGGGTGGGGAGGGTGGGACACATAATAAGAATGATCTGAGAAATGTGAAAATTTATTACACAAAACCAAGAAGCACGGAACTTCCACCAATATGAATGGTTCCAAAGGGAACAGCCAAATTGGAAGTTACAGCACCTTTCTTAAAAGATTTGTCTTTCTCATTTTTAATTATGTGTATCTGTACACAATGTGTGCTAGTGCCCAAGGTAGCCAGAGGCATCAGGTCCCCCTGGACCCCTCCAGAGCTGCCACCCAACATGGGTGCCGGCAAGCGAACTCCCCTGCAACAGCTGTAGGTGCTCTTAGCCACTGATCCATCTCTCAGGTCCTGTCCCGGGATCTTTAACTCCTCCTCATCAAAAACAAAGTGCAATCCATACTCAAGGAGAGAAGTCTACTTCTTAAAGACAGTGTAATCTGAGGACATAGTCTTCATTATTTTCTCCTCCTCCTCCTCCTCCTCTTCCTGTTCTATCATCATCACCATCATCACTAGTCTCTCATATATTATATCCCAAGTGCACTTTTCCTCCTCTCCTCCCAGCATCTCCACCCCCATACCAATCCACTCTTCCTCCTTTTCTTCTTCAGAAAAGGGCAAGCAACCCAGGGATGTTATTCAAACATGGCATATCAAGTTGCAATAAGACTAGACACCTCCCTCATATTAAGGCTGGACAAGGCAACCCAGTGGGAGGAAAGGGTCCCAAAAGCAAGCAGAAAACCTCACAGACAACCCCCAGCCCCACTGTTAGGAGTCCCACAAGAAGATCCAAGCTGCACAACCATAACATATATGCAGAGGGCCTTGGTCAGACCCATGCAAGCTCTCTGATGGTTGCTTTAGTCTCTGTGTGCCCCTATGGGCCCAGGTTATTTGATTGTGTGGGTTTTCTTGTGGGATTCTTGATGCCTCTGGCTCTTCCAATCCTTCCCTCCCTTCTTCCGTAGGATTCCCCAAGTTCCACCTAACATGGCTGTGGGTCTCTGCATCTGTTTCCATCAAGTATGCTAGGCTTGAGGTCATATTCTTAAAGAACCATAACTATTACAAGATCTCCTTTTTATACTTGATAATATTTCTTATTCTGAATCTACTTTTTCTACACAGCTAAAGTCATCGATGTTTCTTTCTGATTAACAGGTATAGTTTATTTTTTTCTATTCTTGTAACTTTTAGCCTGTTTATGTGATAAGTGCATAGGTAACATAACTGTAGACGGCACTCGTTTCGGACCTGCTTATAGGTAACAGATACATACTTGAGCCTGGCTTCCCACCTCCTATACTGGCTCTTATGAGCCAGCCATAGTTAATGTAACTTTTTGGTATGAGTTGATTCAAATCAGTATCTTGCTATTTGTTTTCTTCATTTCTTCCTTTTTGGAAGGAACAACAACAAAATTGTCTTTTGTTTATTTTTTCTTCTCTTTTGGATGAAGTATTTTATTTTTCCCCTTATATGTTATTTTTATTAGTGCTTACAATATACATTTAAAAATTTAAATTTGATTTTTTTTGTATTTTGTGTGTGTATGTGAGAGAGAGAGAAAGAGAGAGGAGGGAGAGAGAGGGAGAAGAGGAGGAAGAAGAAGAGGAGGAGGAGGAGGAGGAGGAGGAGGAGGAGGAGGAGGAGGAAGAGGAGGAGGAGGAAGAGGAGGAGGAGAATGAATATGGCATGTATATATGGGTATCCAGAAGCCAGAAGAGGGCACTGGACCCCTTAAGGGCTGGAGTTATAGAGGTTGTAAAGTTAAAGAGGTTGATATGGATGCTGCCATCTGAGCCCAGGGCCTCTGTAAGAGCAGGAGATACTCCATTGCTGCACGACCTCCCCAGACCCACTCACTTTAAACTGAGGACATAACGCAGTGCTATTGTTCTTTGTATACATCTAAGTTTCCATCTGGGCTCTCTCTTCAACGTGAAAACTTCCATCCTGCCTCTTTACATGCAGCTCTGCTGGCAATGAGCTCCTTCAGCTTTTGGTGTTGATAGTCTTGTTTTATCTTCATTTTTGAGGGTTGCACCTGATACATAGTTTCACATTAACTCTTTCCTTCAGCATCTTGAACATGTAATTCTAAGGTCTCCTGCTTCATGGTTCCTGATGCGGGAGTATGTGGGTCTTTCTTCTTTTCTCTACAGGTTTATTTATTTTATGTATGTGGGTACACTGTGATTGTCTTCAGACACACCAGAAGAGGGCATCGGATCCCATTACAGATAGCTGTGAGCCACCATGTGGTTGCTGGGAATTGAACTCAGGACCTCTGGAAGAGCAGTCAGTGCTCTTACCAGCTGATCCATCTCTCCAGCCCCAGTATATGGGTCTTACATGATGCTTTTTTTTTTTTTTAATTTTTTTAAAGCAAATGTAGTTATGATAGAGTTTTGTGTTTTCTTCATTAGGTTGACAGAGTTTCTAGTTTTCACCTAATTTGGGGACTTTGAATCTTATTTTATTCCACTTGTATTTGTCCTTTACCCTTAGAATGTGTACTGGGTCACTTAACAAGGTCTTCCCTCTCACTAAGATTCTCTGTCCATTTCTTTTAGAGTCATGTTTCCGCGTGCACACTGGCAAGTTCTCACCTACTCTGACCCCCATGTGATACTCATGCAACACCCGTGTGATACCCGTGTGACATCCACGTGACACCTGCTAGATGCCCGCATGATGCCCCTGTGGTGATGCTTTCATTTCAGATGTTGTGTTTTCAGCTCTAGAAATTCAGGTATAAATGAATCTTTCATTTTAGTACTTAATATGTTTATGTCTTATCTTAATAAAACCTTGATCATATTGATAAGTGGTCTGCTCGTTACTCTTAACTCATTTCTAGTCTTCTTAAGCCATACTTCTTCACATACCCAGTGGCTTTTAATTGGACATTTGACATTATAAATGATGAGTTATTAAGTGTCTATAGACTTCCTTTAGAATATCTGGATTTGAGGCTCACTCTACAGTAGGGTAGCCATATCTACTTCTGGAAACCTTCTCAAACACTCATGGCAGGGGAGTTCAGAGGCCTAAGAGGACATAATTCTATTGTTTAGACAAATACACGCACACCACTCAGCAAGCTTTGTAAGAGCATGAATGTGTGTGTGTGTGTGTGTGTGTGTGTGTGTGTGTGTGTATATACATATATATATATATTGATTTTTTGAGATAGGGTTTCTCTGTATAGCCCTGGCTGTCCTGGAACTCACTTTGTAGACCAGGCTGGCCTCGAACTCAGAAATCCGCCTGCCTCTGCCTCCCAAGTGCTGGGATTAAAGGTGTGCGCCATCACGCCCGGTTGTATATTTGTATCCATAGACAATTATGATTCTCAATCTTATTCAGAAGTCTCTCTTTCCAATCCAAAACAAAGCATTTGTTACATCCCCACCAAACCTCAAGGAAAACTGAAGGTAGAAAGACTGTGAGAGCTGAGAGGTAGACAGAGGGCTGTAAGATGTTGTCTTTTGGAAATACAGCCATTGCCTTAAAAGCTCAATGCCTAGAGATGCGATGTGTCTGTAAAATAACAGGTCCATTAACAGACTGCTAAGAATGGAGGAGCACCGGGAGGAGCAACACAGGCCTCTAATCCTAGCACTAGCAAAGGTAGGTGGATCTCTGCGAGTTTGAGGTCAGAATGATCTACTACAGAGCAAGCTCCAGACCAGCCAAGTAAATAAAAAGAATGAAGGAGTAACTCAGGACCCTATTCCTCACTGTTGAACTTTCTAGCTAGTAGATTCAGGAAACGGAGAGTCACTGCCTTTAGTTGTTGTACCCAAAGGGAGCCATACAGGTCTCTAACGGGTAGTCCTAATCCAGTGATTATGTTGATGGCCCTGGTTAAACCAAATGGGTCCTAAAACAAAGCCAAAAGTCACAAATCTGGGAAAGGGATATACACAGATGACAGGAGGTTGGCAGGGCTGGGAGGGAAGCAGAGGGGTTAGGAGGAGAGAGTAACCTTATATACACATATGAAATTATCAAAGCACTAACACATTTTTTTAAGTCGACTAGCATTTTGGGGTCATCTGCAAATTAATTTGATCTTTTCCAGACTTGTTCTTAAATCTGTTAAGAGTCTAGATCAGGGCTTCTCAACTTTGGTTCTCCTGACATCTGAGGCGACACCACTCACAGGGGCTACTCTGTGGAATGCAGCTGTTTTTGCAGCATTTCTGGCTTATTTCCCACATGTCAGCAGCAACTCCTAGTTGTGACAATATAGAATGTTTCCAGAAATTGCCAAATGTCCCCTGGACATTCTCTCTCCTAGTTCTCTCTCCTAGTATGTGGAATAGAATTAACACAGCAGGATTGCCCCTAATAAACACCCTTGCACCAAGGCTCTGGAATGCTTTAGTAGTAGGCAGCATCTTTTACATGCATGTTGTCACAACTCCTTACTAAGGAAGCTAAGTGTATCTGTATCCTGTGTGACATCACTGGAAGGGGACTCTGACAATCTTGTGCTCCTGACTTCTCTCTACAGGCCTTTTCTCTTTGCTGAGTTTTTGCTTTGTATTCTTCCACTGTAATGCATCATAGGCTTGAGGGTGACTGTATCTAGGTTCTGTGCGTTCTTTCAGCATGCAGTCAAACTCAGGGTGATGGGGACCCAGCAGCACACTGCCATTCACTGAAGATGTGCCTAGCTCAGTGTTCTCCTAACTCAAGGGACCCTATACAGATGTGTGGGGCTCTTTTTCTGCATGTTTCTTTCCTCTTGCTCTCACGAATACCACATTAATTTGATCTTCCAGAATTGTTCTTAAATTCTACTACAGTCTACATCTCTAGTTCTTTCCTCATTGCGGGTACATTACAGATGTGCAAAAACCAGTGATCATTTCCAGACATTCTCTGTCAGACATTAGGGTCCACACTGCCTGCTCTCTGGCATACGAAACAGTTCCTTCATATATTTCTGCCTGGTTTTCTAGTTATCTAAGTTAATTACTCTATAGTGATAGACAAAACAAACAAACAAACAAACACAAAACAAAACCCCTTCATTGTAAAATATTTTGGGGCAAGTAAAAAAATGGTTCAGTAGATAAAGGCACTTGCCACACACACCTGATGACTTGATCCCTGGAGACCATTTAAGGGGAGAAAGAGAGTATTGACTCTACAAAGGTGCCCTCCATGAATGTATATACCATGACATATTAGTACATGCATGTAATAATAAAAATTTTAAATATTTTTAATCATTTATTTTTAATTATGTGTCTGTGTGTGGGTATGTGCATATGCGTGCTGGTCCCCGAGGTGGCCAGATGTCCTGGAGCTGGGCTTACAGGTGGTTGTAGCTGCCTGATGTGGGTGCTGGGATTTAAACCCGGATCTTCTGTAAAAGCGTTTTTAATCTCTCTAATTCCTAAGATATAATTTTAATTTTGGTACTAACCTAATATGAGTCTATGGTCTTAACTCATCAGTGTTCTAATTAAAGAAACACCTACAAAGGACCAGCCACACCCCTGGTTATTGACAAGGATTGATCTGGTGTTACAGTTACAGTGTTTCTTCTTAGTCAATCTATTTCTTGATGATTTGGGTGTTTTTGACTTTTTAGGAGTTTTTGTTGTTTATTTTTGTTTATTTTGTTCTTTGTTTTATGTGTTGTTGCTGTTGTTCTGAAACAGTGTCTCACTAAGTACCCCTAGCTGACTTGTAACTTGCTTTTGCTTTTTAGACCAGTATGACCATGAACTCACAGATATCCACCTGCCTCTGCCTCAAGGGTGTAAAAGAGTGTGCACACTTTGGGTATAGCATTCCTGGCTTCTGTCCCACATGTCAGCAGCAACTCCTATTCTATTGTTGTGACAATATAGAATGTTTCCAGAAATTTATCATTTTACTTCTTACCCACATCTTTATCAGACTTGTGTCCCACAAGTCTGCACTCTCTCACAGGTCTCTTTCCCTGGATTTCATTTGTTCTGACACAGTTGATAAGCACTTAGTAGAACGTAGCCTGGGAGCATGGTGGTAAAGTGCCTGAGATCAAACTCGGTTCCTCCTTTTACTGGCTCTGTGGCCTGAGAGAAGGTGCCTTCTCCACACCTCGGTCTCCTGTCAATTGATGGATAAAATGGTCCTTCAATCATAGAAACGCTGTGAAGGTCTCTGAGGGTGGTGCCACTAATAAAGTTCTTGGTGCTGTGTCTGGTATACAGAAAAACCTCGAGTGCTCCCTACAACACAGGCATACATACAAGAGGACCTCTAGAGTGCTCCCTACAACACTAGCATACATACAGGAGGACCTCTAGAGTACTCCCTACAACACAGGCATACATACAGGAGGAACTCTAAAGTGCTCCCTACAACACTAGCATACATACAGGGGGACCTCTAGAGTGCTCCCTACAAGTGCTCCCTACAACAGTGGCATACAGGAAGCCCTCTAAGAACACCTCCCAAAATACTAAGAAAGTACCAAGCCCCACCATAGATGCTGGGCAAGAATGAATATGACATTTTAAGATAAGATTCAAGGAGTTTTTGACTCAGTAAGGGGATTAAGAACAAATAAATCATTATATGATAACATTTATGGAGCACTAAATACCTTTACCGCTTAATTAATCTTCATAATGGTATCCTCTAGAATCAGAGAACATTACCGTTTCCATTTTACAAATATGAAACCTGAGTCTTTTTTTAAAAAATATTTATTTATTTATTTATTTAATGTATGTGAGTACACTGTAGCTGTCTGCAGACACACCAGAAGAGGGCATCAGATCCCCATTACAGATGGATGTGAGCCACCATGTGGTTACTGGGAATTGAACTCAGGACCTTTGGAAGAGCAGTCAGTGCTCTTAACCACTGAGCCATCTCTCTACCCCCAAAACCAAGTCTTTTGAAGTTTATGAAGTTAATTACCAGTCACTCAGCTAGCACAGAGCTGGGATCTGAACCTGAGGAGTGTAAGTCCAGAGAAAGAGTTTTATTGGCTCACATAGCAGGGTTATTAAGGGCATAAACAAAAGGAAACCCAGATGGTTGTACCTAGTAAGGCCAAGGAAGAAATAACCTTTCGACTGTGTCAATCTCACAGTGCAGAAACAGGGAGAGGCAGAGAACTGATCACTAAGACAAGGAATGAAGTGGCACCGTGGTGCATGTAGACTTGGGAGGTGGTACTGGAGGTGGTACTGATGAAGTCCTTTGAGTGTGCTTGCTCTATCTTGCAGAGAGGACGTTCCAAACTTCTCCATACCACGCACAGGAAGAAAATGGAATCCACACAGTAGATTTAGTAGACAGATGGCTGGGTAAGACACCTGAGGACTAAAGAAGCCAGGACCTACCTGCCTGCACCGCAAGAGCTCAGGGGATTGGATATGAAGAGAAGAGCGGGGCGGGGAGGAAGGCTCAAGTAGGATTCCAGTTAGATGACTCAAGGGAGGAGAGAGAGAACTCAGGAAAAGAAGGTAGGGGCCAAGGGAAGAGAGAAGGGGCAGGACCATGCTGACTCACAGCCTGCCAGACCATCCCAAGACTATTTTGCAACAGACAGCCTTGCTGGAGGTCTGGAGGAAGACCTATCAGTGATCTGACTCAGCAACCAAAATCCTAGTTTTCCTACTTCAATTAACCCTTACCTTTACAGCTGTTTTCAAGCCCAGGTAACTTTCTAGTAACTGCACAAACTTTCAAACACTCAGTCTTAAAATTTATGAAAATGGTAGATAGTTTAGAGAAATAGGCCTATTGGTCTGAGAAAAAATGGGAGCACACCTTGGAGCAGCTGTTACAGGTGGAAGGGAGCAGGTCCTGGTGAACACTGAGTCTGCCTGGTACTCAGGAAGGTTGGGTGCAACTGTGGAACACTCAATCTGTCCAGGCCACTAGAGTCAAGTGGCTAAGCGTATATAATACTTCCCATTGCCTAGAACGGGGGAAGAGTCTCTTTTCCTATGCACTAAAACAAAACTTCCATTCACACGGACTTTCAGTTCTCTTGTTACTAACCCTGAATGTGACCAATGACAAGGAAGTAGTATAAGAGAGAAAACACGATGCCGCCCGGAAAGGCAGGCACATAAGAGAAAAACTCTTAGTGAATGAAAGAGCTCCAGAGAATACACCAAGGTTGGGATTATGTTTTTACAAGTGGACACTGAGTATCCTGTAATGATCCTGTATGGCCAATGAGGTTACACTGTTGAATATTCTAGAGAATATTCTAGAGAATATTCAACAGTGAGAGATACTTGCTAATAAGTACCATAAAAGGAAGAGATGACTAAGAACGGAGAGTGGATGACTAAAAAGTCCCTCCATGTGTTTGTTTGTTTGTTTGTTTGTTTGTTTAACTCCCTGAATAACTAGGCATGCCAAATGTGGTCTGTCATAAAAATTATTCACTGTTAAACTCTGCACTTAGACAACAAATATATATTGGCCCAAGGGATAAAGCCTTTGTATAAATCATTCAATTGTAGAGTGCCAAAATGATAAGACCAGTGGGTGAAAGTGCCAATCAAACCTTGCTGGTTAGGTGGGAATTGGGTTAAACTCCAGGGGGTTCCTGCAGTTCAGAAGACAGAGACACTGCGTGGTCAGGGACTAGGCCCTCAGGGCCACTGTGTGTGACATACACACACAGAAATCATCTTCACAGTACCATACTGCAAGGAACCTCACTCAGATACTGGGAAAACCCTGGCCAGCCCACCACAGCCTACCTCTGGTCAGTCAGCCTTTTCTCCCCAGATAAGCTGACCACTGCTATCCCCACAGCTACAGCTATCAAAAGAAACTGAGATCTGGGGCCACAGCTCAGAGCAAAGCTCTTACTTATTATCAACTAAAGCCTAGTGTTGGATACTGGTGCCTACAACTAAACAAGTAAACAAACATAAACACCCTAATCCGTGTTGGAAACACAACCCGGCTGCTTGGCTGGCTTTGTGGGTTTTTTTGATTGTTTGTTTTTTAAATTTAACTGCCTATGATATGCTACACTGCACAAAGGCAATTCTAAGGCTATTCCTTCCTAACAGCGATTCCAGACTATTATAATAGTTATATTGTTAGGTAAATATTCACCCTTAAACTCTCGGGTAGCGGTCGCAGCATTTCCCCACAGGGAGACACATTAAGATCCAGGTTTGCTTTATGACAGTACATTGTTTTCTCCATGTTTCTCTGATTGTTACAGGACATTACTGACATTCAAGGGAGAAAAGATATGGAGCGAGTGGTGGCTCAGACAGGGGAATGGCTTCAAGTGACTGCAGGACTAGCTCCAGCACATACATGATTGAGGTGGGCTTTTTTTTTAAAGTGTTGTACTTTTGGCTTTGCTGGTAAATGTTACTATCTAGACCTCTAACCAAGCCTGTGTCAGATATCACACATATACAGGATTTTAGTAAGATAGACATCTCTACCATTTATGAATCTTGAATAGTAAGAATCCATGTTCCCTGTATACAGTAAAAAGACAACTTCCTTTCGTTTATTATAGCCCAGGCTAGCCTCAAACTCCTGATCCTTCTGACTTTGCATCTTCAGCATATCCTACTCATGTTGGCCACTACAACTGGCTCATTTATTATAATTGATCATAGAGAGTGAGACAATGCTTATAGGCATTTTATTGACTGATTGATTGATATAGATTTTTTTAAAGATGGGCTCTCTTGTAGCTTTATTGACATTTTAGTATCCTTTCTCCTAGTGACTGATGTCTAGTAAGAAAAAGACAGATTTAATGGATACATTTTAATTTTCTGAATCAATCATGGTTAAAAAGTTGCACTGTGCACTGTGCACAGTAGAGTACAGGATCAATACTGCAAACATCAAAGCACACCACAGAGAACACCCAACCGCTCTCACTGCTCATGATCCATTTCTCCAGGAAGAGCTCTCTACTGTGAAAGCCCTGCCCCTCTTTTTAATCCAGTTGATTCCATTCTCAACACTGAGGATAGCCACATGACTCTGGCCTGACCAATCAAAGCATCTCATGCCCTTGCCATACATAATGACAGGATCACCGATGCTTACATGCCCCAAAATAGGTCAAGAGACTCAACATCAAGGTGTGTGTGTGTACACCCATTAGCTGGGATGTATCATCTTTCTACATGGAATATTAAGAGAATGAAATATTGGTTCTGGAGGGTTTGCTACCACAGTGGGAAGGCACCACAGGGCAACACACTGAGGAAAAGTGAGGCCACACATTGACCTCAACTACTATTTGAGTAGCAGCAGATACAGGGCCCATCCCTGTTTTAGTCCCCCTCTGGTACAGGCCCACAACTTTCTGGATTCTTCATTTCTAGCCTTCTTAGCAACAGTGCTGGAGAACCCGACACCATGTCTGACTTAAGTAGTCCACTGTCAGTTTCTAGTTTTGTAACCAAGAAGCCTGGTTAGTCCAAGGGATACAAACTCTTAAGGCAGAGACAGACAGACATGACTATGTAAACCAATAAAGAGTAATATTACTAGTCAATAAATACATAAAAGGTACTGTCATTAATGAAAAATAAATGAAGCTTTAAAAGATGGTTTGTTTTTGGTTTTGGTTTTGGTTTTGGTTTTTCAAGACAGGGTTTCTCTGTATAGCCCTGGCTGTCCTGGAACTCACTTTGTAGACCAGGCTGGCCTCGAACTCAGAAATCTGCCTGCCTCTGCCTCCCGAGTGCTGGGATTAAAGGTGTGCACCACCAGGCCCGGCAAAAGATTTTTTAAAATTTATTTATTTTACTTTATGTATATGAGAATTTTGTTTATATATATATATGTCTGTGCACATGGGCTTAGTGTTCTTGGAGACCAGGAGAGGGCACTGAATTCCCTGGAATGGGAGACCTTTGTGTGGTGCCATGTGCATATTGGGAATTGAACCTAGACCCTCTACAACAACAGCTACTATGTTTAACTTCCGAACAGTCCCTATTTTGTTTCTTATGTGTGTTGGGGGCAGGGTGTACATGCCATGGTGTGTGTTGGGGGGCGGTAGGTGTATATGACATGGTGTGTGTTGGGGGCAGGTGTACATGCCATGGTGTGTGTTGGGGGGCGGCAGGTGTATATGCCATGGTGTGTGTTGGGGGGCAGTAGGTGTATATGCCATGGTGTGTGTTGGGGGCAGGTGTACATGCCATGGTGTGTGTTGGGGGCAGGTGTACATGCCATGGTGTGTGGAGGGGTGAGGACAAGTCTCACAAATCTTGGCTCTCTTTTCTATCTTTGGGTCCTAGAAGCTGAACTTAGGTTGTCAGCCTTGGTTGTAAGCACCTTTACCTGCTGAGTTATCTCATCTTACAAGAGTTGACAGCAACCAAGCAAATGTAGAATGATTGTAACTTTTCAAAATAAATCCTAGCAAGGTAAAAACGAATGGAAGGAAGGAAGGAAGGAAGGAAGGAAAAAGGAGGAAGGAAGGAAGAAGGAAGGAAGAAGGAAGAAGGAAGGAAGGAAATCTGAATTGTTTGTCACTGAGCCTCCAACATCCAGCACAGAGGATTCAGAAAGTTACGAAAATAATGAATTAGTCAAATCCGGAAAGGTGATACTGAATAGCTGAGACAGACCAGACCATCTCATGCATTGTTAATAGAAGTATGTACCAGGACAGTTCCTGGAGCAAACTTACATTATAAAATATTTTAACATACATTTTGCTAGAGTTATGAAGCCCACACCTACAAATGTATCCTGTGGAAAAAACTGGAAACACATGCAAAGACAAGTGTGTGTGCTGTTTCCAGAACTGTTGCTTACAATGAATGAAAGAAAAACAGCTCAGATATCTGCCAACTGGCTGAATAAAATACAGCCAATGGTAGAAAACCATTCTGCAATGGAAAACAATGGTTTCGGCACCAGGAAAAGACACTGATGACAGGAAGAGTTAGCAAAACCAGGAGCCGTGTCAACAGACTGACAGCACTGACAAGCTCAGTCAGATCTTTACTTATGTGTATGTCCTAGGGGAGAAAGGAGTTTAGAAGCTGGTTAGGTTTGTTGTGTAAATCAGCATTTTGCTTGTAGGTTCTCCATGAGCAGTCTGTAGGGATACACTTTAATGGCTTGGCTTTCTTGTGCAAACATGTATTATCTTTGTAAGAATGTGAATAACAAAATACACACACAGGCACACACACACACACAGGCACACACAGAGAATTAGTGCACTTTCCAATGGAGTAAAATTTAATATGGAGTTGGCTAAAACAAAAGAAGTTTAATTATTCACATGATAGTGAAGACATAAAAACTTTTACATCTACCAACAAGAAGCAGAACCCTACACTTTAAACTTTTGCAATTCTTGTACAGAACCAAGAGGACCATGGGCTGCCCGGCAGAGCCTGTTTCCAAATACCAAGATAACATAAATTCTCCTTTTCCCGTTAGAGGATAGGCCTAGAAGTAGCCGGCTTTATCTCGCTCTTCTGAACTGTGCACAGCAAGCTAAGGCAGCTGAGAAACTCTGAGGGAAGAAGCTTGCTAGCAGGCAAGGCTGGTGGGGGGGGGGGCACTGCTGCTCTGAGAAACTCTGAGGGACGAAGCTTGCTAGCAGGCAAGGCTCCGGGGGGGCCTGCTGCTCCCCTCCCTTCCCACCTTCTGAGGATCAGGGTCATGTGCAGTCTGCCTTGGTTTTAGTGTTTGTTCACGGCACCAAGGCATCTCTTTAGATTTCGACTTACCTCAGCACATATGATAAAGAGGAAGAGCTTATACTGAAAATGTCCCCACCTCTATCAGAAGCAACTGCTTTCTCTTTACAACAACAGGGACTCACTTGTAACTAATCCTCTCCTGCCGGGCCCCACACCTAAGACTAGGAAGTCATCATTCATAAACCTGTAAACCACAGCACACCATCTTTTGGGGTTGAATCAATCAATCCGCAGGGTAGGAATCTACTACTTTAATTACTTACCATTTGTCTTGGTCTGAAGATGGATTTGTATCCTGACAAGTGTGTTTGTTTGTTCTGAGTTTTAGGGGTGATCTCTCTTAGGTGCATTCAATCCGTTTAAAGTCACAGCTCCACTCCCTTTCAGCACATGCCTCTAATCTTGGCCAGCAGCCCTTTCCTACAGTGCTTGACTGGAAGGCCATAAGCCTGGTGGTGCGGTCTAACACTACATACCATCACTACAGCCACAGCCATGTCCAGGGCTGTACACTGAGGCAGTACGTATTATCTTCATGCTGACTTATAAGAAGGGCAAATAGGCCAGGCATGGTGGCGCATGCCTTTTTAATCCCAGCACTCGGGAGGCAGAGGCAGGCCGGGTCTACAAAGTGAGTTCCAGGACAGCCAGGGCTATACAGAGAAACCCTGTCTTGAAAAACAAAACAAAAACAAACAAACAAAAAACAAAAACAAAAACAAAAGATGGGCAAACAGAGGAACAGACAGTGCACAACTTGAACCAACAGAGCAGCACCCATGCCGGCCGGCCCCACAGCGTCTTGTTTAGTTTGAAGGTCTAGTATGCAGCTGTATTCCTTATTTCTCATTGCTGTGACAAGAGAGGAAGGACTTAGCTTGGCTCTTGGTTTAAGAGTGAAGGCATGGTGGGGAGAGAATGGGCCAGATGACAACATTATGGAGAGAGACTCATTCTCTTTTCATTTAGTACAGGACCCCAGCCCACGGGAGAGTGCCACCCACCCACAATCAGGACATATCTCTGTCAGTCAGTCCTCTTTGGAAAGCTCTCCAGACACATTCAGAGTATGCCTCACTAAGGTGCTAAGCGTTTCTCAATACAATCAAACTGATCATCAAAATTAACAGTGACAGCAGCCCAGCTGAGCTGCAAACCCTAGGCTGGACTTAAACTTGGTGCATGCTCCAGCCTCAGCCTGACAAATGTTCAAGTTAGAGGTATGCTCTACCATGTTTCAAAAACTGGGCTCTTAACTACTACACGTCAATAATAAGTTTGTGTAAACAAAAAATACAAACACAACTCCAGATGTAATGACACATGTCTATAATCCCAGTACTCAGGAGGCAGAGGCAGAAAGAACAGAAATTCAAAGTTATCTTTGGGTATACAACAAGGTAGAAGCTAACCTGGACTACATGACAGATGTGTTAAAATATACACACTATATGTCACATGTGTGTACATGCACAAACATATACACATACACACTACACACCCAACATACCAGAAATACAAATACAATGGGTAGTTTACACTATCATGGTTTTAATTCCCAAATTCAGTTATATATATATGCTCAAATTACAAAAGAAAGCTGGAAAATGACCATTTAGGTAGTACATCAAGAGGAAACTAGCTCCAGTACCCAGTACTCTTCCTCAGTGCCTGGAGTATTTGTCCTTATTGACAATATTTAATTAAGCTGAGTAAGGCTTTTTAGTGTGTAATCACATTTTCCCCATGATGTGACTGTACAAAAACCAACTGTTTCACCTCGCTGCTGCCAAGATGATGTGAGTCCCTACCACTCACCTCCCTAAGAGATTTTAAGAGTAATTTTGACCAAATGCAATTCTTGCCTCATACAATGACTTGAAAACCTGTATAACTGCTTTAGATATCAGCCCACTGCATGTGTGAGCACTGTATGTTACTTCAATAACAGAGCAGTAAAACCAGATAATTACACAATGCAACTCCTGCCCATGGAGGCCATCCTGTGGCTGTGTGGTCTCTGACATTCCTTACGGCATTAGTTCATTTTCTCATATCTCCTATGACAATTCAAAGACCCATACATAAGCTATAGCTGACAGTAACAGTCACTCTTCGAGGACACTGGAGAGCACCCAGCACCAACTGTCCCTGTTGACTTTTACTTTCACAAGACCCTGTCTGTACCCAATCTCTCCTGCTAACAAACTGAAATAAGCCAGTTCTACTGATTTACTGAAACTGTACTCTCCCAAACAGCTCTCCAGTCTGTGTCTGTCCCTCCTCCTCCATCACTACAAATTTGAAGCTCAAAGTACGAGGGACCACTGCAGCTGGGCCCCCCTCAGGCTCCCGAATCACAGCTGCTGAAGGGGAGTGTGGCATGTGCTTCAGGTGGTTCTGATGCTCAGTCAGGGTCATCAGCATCAGCTTACTTAGAAACTCGTCCCTCTCCTATGAACCTCTTGGTTGCCGTGACCTCATCCTTACTAGGTATTTCTCTTCAATAACCTCCCTCGGCTGTTCTGATGCTGCCAGTAGCTCCTCTTCTCCTGTGACGCTAATCTGAGGGTTCTAGCAACCCTAAATCTCCACCTAATCCTCAGCTCAAGCCTCAGCTTCAGACCTTTGCCCCACATCAACGTTGCTCTCTAGAGTTCAAATCCCACTATGTCTACAAACGCTGCTAGGATAGTACACTTGCTCCTTTTCACTCTAGCTATTTCAAAGTCTTCCACCTTCCACAGGCTCTGTCCCTCATTTACAACAGAAATCCTTTCTTTTGAGGCAAGCAAGCTAACTTATCAAATAAAGCACCTGCCACATGAGCCTGACAGTTGGATCTCTAAAGTAGCACATAAAGTCGCAGGGAAACCAGCGCCACAAAACGCCATCTGAAAGCCACGGTTTGTTGTGGCAGGCATGTCCAGCAATCCTCCTTCCCTTGCCCACCACCCAAATACTTTTAATTTCATTTTTCTGAATCAACAAAGAAAATAGAAGCCACCACACTCTCTTACTTCCAACCTGACCAAGAAACCCACACATTCACTTCCTCTACAACCCTGTCCAGCTAAGGCTCCTGCTTTATCCTTCATGAAACCCAGGGCCTGTTTCCTCCACCTCATTCATGAGAGAGGGGTTTGCTTGGGTGTTTTGTTGGTCTTAGCTTTGGGGAGGCAGGGGTCACTGGGGTGGTAGGATGGTGCTTGCTTTTGAAATGGGTTATCTCTATGTTGCCCAGACTGGTCCCAGTCTTTCAATCCTGAACCATGGGACTTAATGCATGAGCTTACTGTAAAATTCTTAAATTGACCACAATAAGGTTTTTCTGCTTCTTAACCTCTTGGAGGCTTTACTCCCTCAGATGTTCCTTGGGCTGACTTCTGTACTGAGTCACCTAAAAGACTCTTCAAATACTCTTCCTGTGTAACTCCCAAAACATCAACGGTGGCCTTGGTGCTGATGGCCTGTAGGTGTGTCTCCACCTAGACCTTTAATGACATTGACAATTACAAATCCTAATGCCTGACTCTACGTCTCCTTTGAGACATTATTGATATTTTAAGTTCAATGGATCCAAGGCAGAATACACTCTCCTTCTCATCGACCTAGCTTCCCAAGCCAAGAAACCCACACTGGAAGACACTGACTTCACAGTCGTCCTCTGTCCACCACATCGATGCCATGTCACACTTATACCTACACATTACACACACACACACACACACACACACACACACACACACACACACACACCTTTTTAAAGAGTTCCACTGCTACTTTTACTGGACTTGCATTAATCTATAGACTATTTATTGTGTTTACAGGGTCCCATTTAAAAAATATTATATTACCCCTTCAGCAAAAGTTATTTATATTTATGTATCCTATAGGATTATTGCTAAGATGCCCTTCTAAGGTAATTTAAATTTTAATTGAGTAGGACTTTTAAAATCATGTTTTCAAAGTGATCCTTACTAATCTACAGGAAACTACCCAACTCTGAGCTTGGGCTGCACTTGACCACTCCGCTGTGTCCTGCCTGTGCTAACAGCTAGTACTCTAGGAGACAGAAGGTATCAGCTTCCACAGGAAAGAGAAAAAAAAAAAACCAAGCAGCCAAAGAAGGTTTGTACATAGCACAATGAGGTCCATTTAAGAGAGAAGAGAGTCTGGGCTTAAAATGACAAACCACACTTCTCAAAGATGTCTTCAAAGTACACAGAAATTCAGACCTCCAGCCAGGGGAGAGAGGTCACGGTTGGACAAGATAGTGAAATTATATGTATCAGGTAAGAGTTGAAAATGATCTTTATAGGCAAAGCTGATGCCAGGATTAATGAAAAAAAAAAGTTTCCTCCTCCAACATCTGCTGTGCAAACCAGAAAGACGCGTTTACACTGCCTGGTGGTGTCACGTTACAGTTACAGAACGGCCCCTTAAATGTACTATTCCAAAAAGAATTTCAGGAGACCAGGGTGGGGTCTCCCAACTGTAGCTCCAGTTACCCCATAACTGCCCTGAGATTCAAGTGAAAAAAAAAAAAAACCAACCTCCCAATGATCACAATGATCAAGAGTAAGGCAGGAACGGGTGGAGGGAAGAGGAAATGCTGAACTACAAGGTCATGGTCAGGAAACCAATTTGGCAAGGCATATGGAAAAGCAAGGCATATAGAATCAAGAGCTGCATGCAGAGATGCACAGCCCAAAGCCAGCTTTGTTTTCAGTAGCAGTACTCGAATGACAGAGTGAAGGCCAGAGCCTGACATCACAGAGGAAACCACCTCGCAACCCTCCCACACCCCAGATTTTTTTTTCTTCCAGTTATTCTTCTGCCTGACCCAGAATCCAAAATGGAGTTTAGGTCCTAAGGACTGTGTTACTATAAACGACAATGGTGACCATCAGCTCAGTACATAATGTCTACTTCCCTTCTCCTTCCATCCCTTTTTAAAGCAGTCAAGAACAATACCTGTAATCCTTACAATGAAGTAACATTGAGATGCAGTATGTATAGTTGGTGTCTAACTTTGTGAATGTACTTATTACATAAACACAAGAAGCACATTTATCAAAATGTTAAAAGTAACTATCACCAAGTAGCAAAATAAAGCCCAGTTTTTATTATTTTTTTAACAAATTCTTCTGCACTTTGAACTTCCTGTAATGTTTTAGTTGTCCTCCATCTGTGAAGAGACACCATGACCAAGGTAACTTTTACTTATTAAAGGATGCATTTAGCTGAGGGCTTGCTTACAGTTTTAAGGGATTAGTCCATGTCATCGTGGGAAGGAAGCAGACAGGTATGGTGCTGGAACAGTAGCTGAGAGTTTTACATCCCTATCCAAAGGCAGAGACATCGAGAGACTCTGGGCCTAGCATGGGCTTTTGAAACATCAAAACCCACCTCCAGTGATACACCTCCTCCAACAAGGCCACACCTCCTCCAACAAGGCCACATCTCCTAATCCTTCCCAAACAGTTCTACTAACTGGTGACCAAGCATTCAAACATATGAGCATATAGGGGACATTCTCATTCATACTACTATATATAATGAGTATATAATAAAGTGATAATAAAGAAGTGTTGTAAGAAACAACACTCAAGAGAAAGGCTTCTTCCTTTCCTCTGGCAGCAGCCATCAGGTAAGCCAAGATGGGTGCATTCAAATATATCCAGGAGCTATGGAGGAAGAAGCAGTTTGACATGATGCGTTTTCTTCTGAGGGTCCGCTGCTGGCAATACCGCCAGCTCTCTCTGTGCTGCACAGGGCTCCCCACCCCACCTGGCCTGCTAAAGCTCAAAGACTAGGGTACAAGGCTAAGCAAGGCTATGTCATTTACAGGATTCGTGTCCCGCTGTGGTGGTTGCAAACACCCAGTTCCTAAGGGTACAACTTACAGCAAGCCTGTCCAACATGGTGTTAACCAGCTGAAATTTGTGCAAAGCCTTAGGTCTGTTGCTGAGGAGAGAGCTGGGCGCCATTGTGGGGCTTTGAGAATTCTGAATTCCTACTGGGTTGGTGAAGATTACACATACATTTTTTTGAGGTTATCCTCATTGATCCATTCCATAAAGCTATCAGAAGAAATCCTGACACCCAGTGGACCACCAAACCAGTCCACAAACACAGAGAGATGCATGGGCTGACATCTGCTGGCCTTGGAAAGGGCCACAAGTTCCACCACACTATTGCTGGTTACCGCCGTGCGGCCTGGAGAAGGCACAATATTATCCAGAAACAACAAGAAAGAAGCAATAGTCAAAATATTAATATCAAACCAAAACAATGATCACTATAACATAAGATTTCAGATTACTCAGGAAGAAAAATTCTGATTAAATCTCTCAATTTTACGACTATGGCTTACATAGGATGGCTGTAGACCTAATCTTTTCCCTTTGAAGAATATTAAGTGGACTTTCAGGGAATGAGTGTAAAAATCTAGAGAAGCCAGTGTGGTAAGACAAAAGGTGATGATGAGGGTATTCTCTCTTTTCCATGATGCAGCCAGGGCAGAAGGAGCCTGGAGAATACAGGAGGCTTGAAAACAGCATCAGTCTCTCACATGATGATGCCCACAGCACCAGCAGCGGGGCTTCTTGCCGGCGCAGCCACACAGCAAGGGCAACAGGAATAAAGGCCAGCTCTTCCACGGCCTGGCCTCACCCCATCAGAGCCCCTTAGATGTCTTGTACCTCCAGAGTCCTTACCAAGTCCCATGTCTCCTCAAACACAAAGACTTCTCTGAAGGCAAGGCTCCTGAAGGCAGCTAAGAGGGCAAATCAAAAAACTGCAAAATGAGGCTGGAGATGGTCTGCTCAGTAAGGTCAGATGTCAGAGGTGGCTAACAAGTACTTGTTAGGTGCTGTAGGAATGCCAAGACTTGTCCATAGCCCTAAATGAGTCAGTGCTGACAAGGCAGATAATGAGGAAACGACCCAGTCAAGGACAGCATGATACAATGCAATAATGACAAGGCACACAGTAGGCAGGTGACAGGGGGCTCTGCAGTCTCAAGATTGAGCCCCAGATCCCCATCCTTTAGCTGTGTGACCTTGACAAGTCACTTAACTTCCCTGTGTAACAGTGGTACAGTCCACAGGGCAGACAGGCTGTGTAGCTAAACACGATACATACATACTAAATGCACATTTGCTGTAACTTTGTGTGTACTATATAGCAATGCACTGTCATTCTATATTTCATAGTATTCATAAAGTAGCCGTATTATCATGCCTATTTGTAAATTAGGGCTGAAGAATCCAGCAACTTGGAGATGGTCTAGAAAGACGAGTGCCAGAGCGAAATGCTGCAACACTGTGACGACTCTACCTCACTGGGCCGCCCCGTCCTTCCATCCATCCTTCTGTCCATCCTTCCCAACTTTTTTCCTTCCTAGGAACAAGGTCTCACTCTGTAGTCCAGCCTGACCTTGAGCCTGTGGCAGTTCTTCTGCCTCAACCTCCCACTGTTGCAATTATAAGCATAAGCTACCATATCCAACTTATGAATTCCAAAACGTGCTAAATGTGTACGTATGACTGAGCCAACATATTACATATTGTGAAGAAAAGAAAACTTGTAATTTTACACAGATCTAGAGCTTCAATAACAGGGATCTAAACCTGGAAATGCTGAAGAACAAAGAGGAAAATATATATGGTTTTATAAACATCATAAAGGTCATAGCTTACATAGACAGTTACAAATTAGTAAATTGGTTTTTGGTTTAAATATGAATGTAGATACATTTTTAAGACGTTAAATTTAAGGACTAGGGTGTAGCTCAGCAGTAGAGGCCCCAGGTTCAATTCCCAGTCACGAGAAAAAGAAAAAGAAGCTAAGTCAAGGCAATCGTACTTTGTTAATTAAGATTTTTAAAAATAACACCAAAATTTTAGAAAAATAAAAAAACTTCATCGTTTCTAAGTGGAGAGCCATTAAGTGTTGAGCAGATAACGTATTTTCAGGGAAAAAAAAAGCCTGTAACAAACAACATAAGGATATTATACCCTTTGACTCACTAAATCCACGTGTATGAATCTATTCTAGAGAAATAACTGAATAAAAGCCAGAAGGCATATGTAGAAGACATATATGGTCATGTCTAGCATCTAAAAATAAGAAATAATACCTAAGGTTAGGGATGGCTTGACTGATTGAGTTATAAGCACAATAGAAGTATTCATAATATTAACTTCTATTGTAAAAATGATCTTGAAATACAATAAGATGATTATTGTAATTTCAAGTGCACATTCTGAGATAGAACATCATATTGGGTATGTTATATACACATATGAGTGTGTATCTACATAAAAACACACCTGTATGAAAGAAGGCAAAGGCCCAGTGGTCAAGGGCTGGGGCTGGGTAGCTTCTTCAGTGCCCTCATGTCTCTCAGTGTCACTGCACTGACTTTCAATCTCCCAGGAAAAGCCACCTTCCCACCCTGATCTCACCCATCACAGCCTCTACTGTCCGGTTCTGTCTAATTGGTGTCACGTACAGGGCAGCACTTCTCATCCTTAGCCTTCCACTGAATGGGAGTCACATAAATCATGATGCCTTCCCACGACTGGGGCTGAGGCCAGCCAGGCAACACACACCCACACTCTTTCTTGCCTGTCTAGAGATGCTGGTCTGGCCACTGCATGCATGGACTCATGACAAAAATTCTTCCTACTTACACATAAAGCATGCTCTGAGCTCCTACATGGAACTGTTCAGTCTCTCCCAAAGGGTTCCTTTTATCTGGACTATCACAAAAAGAACTGACAATGAGAAGATGAGATTTAAAGAAGAATTCAGACTGGAAAGAATCAGGAGTTACAAGCGGACTGCAATGGCAACATCTAATCTTAACTGGCTTTTTTGCCCTCCCCAACCCCACACTCCAAATAGTGATATAATCTGGCCAGCATAAATCTTGCACAGTAACTTGGTGACATTGTGAGAATAGATAGAATGGAATAATGAGCTTTCTGTTCTATGACCCTATTCTCATCCAGCGATCCACACACCACCTCAACTGCCACTGTCCGAGGCTCACCCCCATCTCACCTTCTCTGCCACTGTCCACAGCCCACCACACCCCTACTCCTCCTTCGCAGCCACTGTCCGAGGCTCACCCCCCAGCTCACCTTCTCTGCCACTGTCTACAGCCCACCACACCCCTACTCCTCCTTCACAGCCACTGTCTGAGGCTCACACGTGCCGTGGCTCCCACACTTCATCCCACTCCACTTTCACATAGCCTCTTTCCTTTAGGAAAAGAATGCACATAGAAGCCTGCTACCAGTCTTCTGCAGAAAGACACCTCCTCTGACTCCGCTCATTATCATCCTCTTCTGCATCTGCACCAACTTGTCAAATTCCTTAGCATAAGCCTCAAGGCTTCCCTTACCTGGTCCACTTGTTTTGTTTAACCCCCTTTAAATTTAGAATATCTCTACTCAACACTACCTAGAACCAATTACTTGTATCTCCTTGAAGTGTTCCATCGTGACGGCTTTCTCTACCACATTCCCCGCTCTCTGATATGCCTCTCCCTTCTCATTTCTATAGCCTTAGGTGCTATCTGAGACAGGGTCTCACTATGTAGTCCCAGCTAGCCTTGAACTCACTATGCAGACCAAGCTGTCCTTAAACTCACGGAGGTTCACTTGTCTTTCTGCCTCCAGAATGCAGACATTTAGGGCATATACACCATTGCTGGGCCCTCTGTTTTGCATTAGTGTTTCAAGACAAGATCTTATTATGTAGCCCAGGCTGACCTTAGGCTTTCCAATGCTGAAATTATAGGTATACTGCACTAAGTCTAAGAAAATCCAGTTCAACAGGTATGTGCTTCAAAAGGACTTCCCTGCTGGCACTAACTACATGTCCTGCACTGGCATGCTATAAAATGTCTAGCTGGCCTGCTTGGTACCTTGGACATCTTATAGCCACTTGTGATTAAATATTTTTACTTTAAAAGCTTTAACACTAGCATCTCTCCTGCATTCCTCGAAGGTATTGGGAAGGCAGACCACACACATGAAGTGTTGGGGTGGGGGGTGTTGTTCTATTTGTGTAGAAGTCAGAGCAGGCAAGGTCTCTGCTGACCTTCACAATAGGATTTCTCCAGCCCACACATATTTCAGAAGGCTCCCAGCCCTGACTGTTCAATACTACCCCTGCTGCTGGACCTTACCAATAGAAATTCATTTGGGAAACAGAGGCAGGAGGATCAAGTTTAAGGCCTGTTTGGCTACACATTGAGTTCAAGGCTTGTCTGCTATGTGGGGCCCTATGGAGGAAAAAGAGGACGATGCCTAGGAGGAGAAAATGGTTCCAACTGACAGATTAGAACGGCCCAAACATGAATTTGTTTTAAGCTTAATTTCTCTGGTTGATTAAATGTGCATTCAATGTGCACATACAATGCTCATTAATAGCTCTGATCCTAGCAACAATGAGCACAGGGCTCATTGCAGGCAAAACTTCTACTTAGCCCCTCTTTATAGCACCCTGCCCCTCACTTCCCAGCTCTGTATGACGCTCTACAGATAGATAATCTATAGATCTCCTGAGCTCCCCACCTTAGCGCACCCTTCCCCCAGCATCTACATGCTACTCTTTCCTGCGGGCTTCTCCGTGCCAGGTGCTCCAGGGAGCAGATGCGACGGGATGCTGGAAACAAGGCACTGTGTAAGAAGGATCCATACTGTAGATATCAGTAATACACTTCCTCTTGGGTTGCAATATCCTAAGAGTTATCTACATAGTGAAAGTTCACTGTGTCCTTGGTATAGGATGATATGAGCTGAATGGTAATTCTGAGAGGTAGGTACAAAAATTCCTATTTGTGGAATGTAAACAAGACTTAATTTGGAAGTTGAAGCAACCTGTCTGAAGGTCACAGGGCTAGAGAGTGGTATATCTCCAAATTCTGTCTCATGTTCTATGATATATATATCAACCTCTTTGCTGTGAGTTAAAGTCTTGTGTTAGGCTGCACACTGTAGTGCATATGCTTATAATTTCAGCACCTAGAAAGCTGAGGCAGAAGGACTTGCTTAGAGTTAGAGGCCAACCTGGGCAGCACAGCAGGACCTTGCCTCAAAAATAAAAACAAAACCCAACGACAACAAAAAAGCAAAGCTTTGTTGCTCCAAACTTGTCAATCAGTCCAGTTATGCACGTCAGTTAGCATGTGACAAGGGTGGAACTCAGAAAACACTCCAGTCCTGAGGGAGATGGGCAGGTCTGCGCTGTTAGAACACAGTCCTCTCCTGAGTCCTCCTGGTAACTGGCTCACCAAAGCTGTTTCCCTTCCTCCACACTCTGATCCCCTCTGAGGGCCACCACGGCTTCTGCAGCTGCAGCCCAGGGCCTGGCTGGAAGGGGAAACTGGGGCAAGAGCCATGCCATTTGCAAAGAGGTTCTGCTTATAATTAGAGACTGCCCTATGGAAACACACATTTAGCAGATTCATTTAGATTTCTGTTATATTTAATTTGTGAAACACTCTGACTAAGACCATATGCTTATAAATAATATCATGGCTAGAGTTGATAAAGAAAGTACTCACTGAAAGTAGTCTGCATGCTGGTTGTGAAATATAGGGCCTGTACTAGCCTCAAATGTTACTTATCCATGGTTTTTCCGTTCGAGCATGAGACCTGTGGAAGCCAGAGCCAGTGTCAGGCGTTCATTCTCATTAAGTAAAGCACTCGCCACCTTATGTTTTTATGGGAGTCAGTGTCTCCCACTAAATGTGGAACTCAACTTGGCTAGACTGGCTAGATGGTAAGTCCAGGGCTCCTCCTGCCTCTGCCTTCCTGGGGCTAGAATTTCCAATACTTCAAATATGCCCTGCGGTGCCTGGCTTTTTATGCAGATGCTAGGGATGTGAACTTGGGTCCTCACGATTACACTTTCCCCATGAAGCCAGCTTTCCAACCCCTAACAAAAGCAATTCTTCATTTTAAAACAAAACAAAACTGAGTGTGGAGCCTTATATCTGTAATACTAGCACTTTGGAAGCTGAGGCAGGAGGACTGTCATGAGTTCAAGGTCAGCCTGTGCTATATAATAAAGAAGAAAGCACAAAAGACCGACTACACTGACCATTTCTAAGCAGCCAACAGGATGCACCGAGGTGTAGGCGTGTGAGCAAAGCTTGATTCTCTGCCTCTCCAGTGCTCAGATGACTGAACCACGCTTGAGTTGACCTGTGAGGAAAGCTGTGAACGTCCCATCCTCCTGAGCTCCCAACAATATCCTCTCAGCCCAGTGGTGGCACTGGGGAGGTAAGTTCGAGGCCAGCCTGGTCTACAGAGTGAGTTCCAGGAGAGCTGAGGCTACAAAGAGAAACCCTGTCTTGAAAAAAAAGAAACGAACTGAAATGAAAAGAAATGAAATGAAATGAAAAGAGAGTAGGAGAAGAAAAAGAAGAGTGACCTATCATCCTTTGGTGGCAGTTCACAGTTTGGGTGCAAGAGCACATGTATTAAAAGAATTATCTCAGTGTAGCTGCAAGCTAAGCAAGAGTGCTGGGCTTTGCTGGGTGGGGAGTGGCGGCCTAGAGCTCACTGGTTTAGTTTGTATAAGCAGGCTTCACCAAAGTGCCAAGAATCCCCAATAACACAGTGAGAAAATTTAAAAAAATAAAATAAAATTCTTTTATAGTTTGTTTATTCCAAATCATTTTTCTTACATGAAAAACAAAACAAAACAAAATCCACAGAGTATCACCAGAACCCTAAGATGTGTCCTCCAGCATGTATGCGATCCTGCATGCGCCCACCCAGTCTGCAGGGACCCCAGGCACAGCAGCTGCGCAGGTTCGTGGGCAGTAGTTCTCAAAGCAGCGTCCTGAGGGTAAGACAGACCCTGTGGCTCCCTAGACTCTTTCAAGGGGTACACAGTCAAGACTGTGATCATAACTCTGATGTATTACTCTTTCAAAGTTAGAACTTTGAGTAGGTAAAAGGGCTGGAGCCTCACACAAGCAAAGGCCCAAGAACCACAATAGGACATCCTTTATGGCCATGTCAGTGACTGTCAAATGTCCAGGGAAGGACAAGTATTGTTGTGTTAGTCCCCCCTTCAAGCACAAATCCTAACTGCTCTGTATGGTAAACAGGAGCATACACAGCAAGCACTGGAGTTGCACAAGGTCCACAGGCCTGAAAAGTGCCCCGCCCAGGTCAGCTCTGAGCACAAGGTCTTTACCAAGCTTGGGTCAATTCTGCTCACCAGCACAACAGTCATACACACAGTGCTTGGTCAGACTTGAAAGGAAAGCAGATAGTTTGAGTGGCAGCAATACAACTCAGGCCTGCAAGTGCAAATGAGAATTTGGGACAATTTGTATTTGCCACCCCAAGCATGACACCTCAGTGGAGAAGTTAACAATGTGATTTTTTAATTCTGTGCAATGAAAAATGTCAGCTGTGGGAAACTCTGCATAACTTACTAAATCAGTATTTTCCAAATAATCAACGGATGATATTCCCTAGTCATTCATAAGTAAAACCCCATTCAATATTCAAGAGAAGCCACACCTAATATAATAAATAATTAAGAGTTCAGGGACCTGGTTTCAGGTCTTACGCTGCACCAACCTTTCAAGTTTTAATTGAGTATAAAAGAACATCCATAATTATCTGAAAAGGTTATTTAAATACTCCTCCTCCTTTCCCAACTACATATCCGTGTGAATCCACATTTTCATCTTGTTCTTCAACCCAAAGAACTGCCTGAATAGAAAAGTGGGTATGATTATCTAGCTGTCCTCTATGAAGGAGACATTAAACAGATTTGCCATAGTAAAATGACATTGATTCTCACAGCAATGGTGGGTGGCACACACTTAATTACAGCACTCAGAGGCAAAGGCGGGTGAATCTCTGTGAGTTCTAGGCTAGCCAAAGCTACATAGTAAGATTCTATCATGAGGCAATGGGGGTGGGGCGTTGATTGTCTATCCATTAATATTTCTGTCTTGGTAAAGCTTAGTTATTTCTTGTAAAAAACAAAACTACAAAAAAACCATGTCATTTGGATGTGGCTCTGTGGTAGAGTATGCACCTAATATGCTCAAAGCTGGAGCTTAAGTATACCAAATAAGACAAAACGTTTTTTGCATCAGCCTCTTATTTTCTTGGTGATGGTGTTTTAGTTGGTTTTTCTGTAACAGGCACTGAACCCATGCTGGGAAAGTATGCTACATCCCTAGACTTACAATTTTTTAATGAAAAAATATTTAACTTTTTTATTTGTTAAAATGGTAGGTAGCAGATATAATCCACGTTTAAGTTCTTTGAGGTCCTCAGTAATAGATTTTAAGTGTGAAATGAGGTCAGAGGGCAAGAGAAACTGAAGCATAAGGATCAACCCAGAAGAGTATTCCAGCCAACCTTTCTCCACACATGGCAAGGACACACCCGTCTGTAGTTCTTTAGATATTTTGATTTGCAAGCTGCTTATTATATGGGTACTAAATACTTTCCCCAATCTGTTTTTCAATGAATAAAAATTAATCAATACTGGTCACATTATCAATCTTTCCTGTTCTGATCAATACTTACTTACTTACTATCTTTTGCCCGGGAAACCTTTGCCTCCTCCTAACTGCATTATTGAGACAGTCTAAATGCTTCAGTTAGATCCACAGGCTCTGACTGTGAGCAGCAAGACACTACCTCCCCTTCTGCACCCTCCTCTTCCTCTCAGCACTCTCCTCCTCTCCCTCCTCCTCCTCCCCGTCCTCCCCGTCCCTGCATCCTCTGTTCCTACAGTCATGACTGCCAAGCCTGCATTTCAGTCTGTCCGTGCAGCTAGAGAGATAGAAGCAAGGTTATGGATGCAGATGCTTCCACAGAAGACAACCCAGCCTCTTCTCACAGCACAGCTGTGGTCAGACAGGTTGGCCATCATTCTTGCTGTGCAGGAACAGAGAGCAGGCTAGGGGTGGGGGGAGGTGTATGGCACCTCTGATTCTTAATAAGTGGGGAGGGGAGGCTGGAAGCAGGACACTTGTTTTGGGCAGAGGGGATGGAAAGAACACTTGCTGCTCTTATACAGGACTAGAATTTGGTTCCCAGCACCCACATGGTGACTCACAAGTGTCTGTGAAACCAGTCCTAGGGAATTAGATGCCCTCCTTTGGCCTCCTCTAAGGGTGTGCCTGGTACATATACATGCAGACAAAATACCCCAAAACATAAAAATGAAATCTTAAAAAAAAAAAAAAGGTTAGAGGGTAACTTCCTCAGTAGGAAAGGTACCATCACATCCACTACAGAAACTCGGAAGGACAACTGTGTCACGCATCACTCTCTGACAAGACAGCATCTTTTCAGAACAGTCACTTCTTCAACTCAGAAATGCCCACAACAAAATACCAGCTGAACATGATCTTAGTTTCTACTCTTAATGCCTAGCACAGAATTTTTCAAATTACAGACCATTATCCATAAATGAGTTGTGATCAGTAGAGTAGGTTACAATTAACACTATTTTTAATGACTACCATGGAAGACTATCAATGAAGAGCACAAAGCCTAGAACACATTGAGTGAGTAATGGTTCACACAGGTTTTTGTTTTTTTTTTTCTCTTCAGTCAAACTTGCCCCAATGCAAAATACACTATTTACTACAAGTCTCTGTTTAGACATCTGAAAGGCACTAGAACCTACCAAGTTGTTTTAATATATATGTAGGGAGATTCCCTCCCAGCCACCGCTTATCTATGGAAACACCTCTCTCACTTAATAGCCATATGGTTGCAAACACATATTGCCATGGTTTGACAAAACTCTCACATCTCCGTAGCCTTCCTACTGCTGAGACCCTTTAATACAGCTCATGTGTGGTGACTTCACAACTGTAATGTTAATGTTATGAGTCATAATGTAAATATCTGATATGCACGATATCTGATCTGTAACTCTCCAAGGGGCCACGATCCACAGGCTGAGACCCACTGCCCTAGGCCTTGATGAATGACTTATAGGGAATGGGTATTTGCCCATGTTGCTCTCAAGTTCCTTGCCCATCATTGTTTAACTTGGTACATAGGATATTTGAGTGACAGAACTACAGAGCAGACTGTGGGTGGCCATGTTTCCAGGCACAGAAGGAAATGGTCTGCCATAAGGAATGAAAAGAACATGCGAAAAGAGGCAAAGATGAAATTCAGGAAATATCAGCCATACTGAGGTGGCTATGTTATTTCCCACTGTTTTAGTCACTTTCCTAATGCTGTGAAGAGACACCTTAACCAAGGCAACTCGTATACTAATTGCTTACAGTTTTAAGAGGGTTAGTTCATCATCACCCCCATCCTCATCATCACCATCATCATGGTGGGGAGCATGGCAGCACACAGGCAAGCAGTAGCTCAGAGCTACATCCTGATTGGTAGACAGTCAGAGACTAGGCCTCACATGGGCTTTCTGAAACCTCAAAGCTCACCTCCAGTGACACACTTCCTCCAACAAGGCCACACCTACTAATCCTTCTAATCCTTCCAAACAGTTCTAATCCCTGGTGACTAAGCATTCAAGAATATGAGCCTATGGGACCATTCCTATTCACTCTACTCTTGTATAGAATGGAAGTCCGATTCTCAGTACCCCACTTGGTACCTCACAATTGTCTATAACTTGTTCTAAGGGATCTCACACTCTCTTCTGGTCTCTGCTGGCACTGCATGCTTGTGGTGCCCAGACATATATGTAAGCAAAACACCCATACATATAAAATTAAAAATAAATCTTTTAAAAATATGGTATTGAAATGTGTGGTAGTTTGAATAAAATGGTGCCCATAGGTCCAGAGGGAGTGGCACTTTTAGGCGGTATGGACTTGTTGGAATAGGTGTGGCCTTGTTAGAGGAAGTGTGTCACTGTGGGTGGGCTTTGAGGTCCTAAAAGCTCTAGTCTGGCCAGTGTGTCTTGTTCTTCCTTCTGCTGCCTGCCAATCCAAATGTAGAACTCTCAGCCCCTTCTTACATAGCCTGCCTGCCTGCCTGCTGCCATGCTTCCCACCATGCTGACCCTCTGAAACTGTAAGCCAGCCCCAATTAGATGTTGTCCTTTTTGAGGTTCCTTGGTCATAGTGTCTCTTCACGGCAATAGAAGCCCTAACCAAATTCTATTTTGGTCTTCACTAATAAAATGAAATAAAAGACATCTGAAGGTAAATTTGGTAAGTGAAGGCAGGAACTTTAAAGTTTCTTCAGCAAAGTTCATGTGTATATCCACTATTTATAATAGTCTTTTTCTGTCTCTATACTGACTAGAATCATGCAATACAGGGTAGCAAAAGAGTAATAGCGAGACCATTATCAAAGAATAGCTGAGGTTTTGTTTTTTAAGAAAACCCCAAACCACTCTGTTCAGTTCCTCAGTCCTGCAGACCTTGGTGAAGGTAGGGTCCCTGGACAATACCTGGACCCTGCTGAGGCGTTTGCAGTTGAGCATACTCTATGCTAGCCCAGGTAACAGAGCACTGGTTTCTAGACTAAAGAGAAGTCCTCTTCCTCTAAGCATATACCAAGTATCCTCCATATGTCCTATTGGATGCTAGGATGAGGCTTTTCTGTATATCTGAATGTGTCCTGCAGTATAGTGCACTGACCTTTTACACAATATTGTTGGCTCCACTCTGGAAGAATCTACCAAGAATCACAGGTTTCCTCATACTCTATCAAGTTGGTGTACCTTGGAGACCACCCAAATGATTAGCAGTGCATCTAGAGAGTTCACTGCTCACCTGACATTAGTTCTTTAAAACGTATTCCCAGGAGTTAAAGGCTGGCATCAGGACTTTGATAACGAAGCATGAGAAGTGTGATTTTCTCACTTAAAATATTAAAAGCTGGGAATGGTTGCACTCACCTGGAATCATAGTGCCCTGGAGGTAGAGGAAAGGTCAGAGGTTCAAGGCTAGGCTCTGCTGCAGAGTCAATCCCAGGAGTTGCTAGCCTAAAACTCACTAGGTGACCCAAACTGACCTCAAACTCAAGATCTTCCCACCTTAGCTTCCCAGGTGCCAGAATTAGATCACCACACTTAGCAAAATGGGCTGCCTCCTATGTGTCTTCTGAGGCTTTCAGATGATGGAACACTTAGCACTAGGGCCACTCCCACAATATCTAAACTCAACACAGCAGGCTTCTCACAGTTCACAGGGATGCCTGTGGAAAGTTCAAGTGAAATTAGCTCCCAGGACAAGAAGTGCAGTCTCTACTAAATGATCCCTTTACAAGAAAGGATATGCACCTTGGTCTGAGGGAGTGGGGCCACCAGAGCCCATGCACTTAACTGTGGTATCTACACACACACACACACACACACACACACACACACACACATGTATGCACTCAAGCACTTAAAAATAAATCAGGCTAAAGAGATGGCTCAATGTTTTGATCCCAGTAACCACAGGGTAACTCACAACTGTTTATAACTTTAATTCCAGGGGATCCTATAACCTCTTCTGGCTTTTGTAAGTACCAGGCATGTATGTGGTGCACAGACAAAACACACACATAAAATAAAAATAAATGTTAAAAAAAAAAAACCTTCTTTCGGCCAAGGGAGGTGTGAATGAAGACCAACAGTAGAACGCTTGCCTAACAGGCCTTAGGTTCATGTCTACCACTGAAAGTAAACATAAAAACTCTGTTTTTTCCTTTAATTTTTTCAAGACAGTGTTTCTCTGTGTAGCCCTGGTTATAATAGAAATCACTCTGTGAACCATGATGACCTCAAACTCAGAGATCTGCCTCTGCCTTCCAAGTACTGGGATTAACATCATGCAGCACCAGTGCCCGGCCAATGTAAAAACCTTTAATGGTCCCTATTATTCACTCAAACAAGTACATGGGTCCTCTTTTTATTCTACTATTAAGGTCAAAGTTTAACCAAGACGTTGCCACTTGACAGGCCTGTATTTTCTGTGAGCAAGATGAAATGGCCACCAAGGTGAACTGTGGTTTTCTGTGAATGGAAGCAGCGTGGCCCTAGACAAGCTGTAAATCTAGAACCCTAGGATCTCATTTCTAAACCAGGAAGGCAATATTTTACAAAGCAGTTGCTGCTGAAGTGTTATACAGGCGAAAGTTCACAAGAGCACTTAAAAACTGTAACGCTGAGGAGGGGCCTGGGAGGTGGCTCGGTGGATCAGCACAACTGTTTGTACATGCTTGGCAACCTCAGTCCCCAGAACCCACCCAGAAACAGACTGAACTCCTGAAAGTATGCACACACGCAAGCATGTATGCTATTTTTTAAATGGGAAAAAGAATCTAAATTTATGGAGCTGGAGAGATGGCTCAGCAGGTAAGAGCACTGACTTCCATGGGTCCTGAGTTCAATTCCCAGCAACCATCTGTAATGGGATCTGACATCCTCTTCTGGTGTGTCTGAAGACAGCTACGGTGTACTCATATATATATATATATATAATAAATAAATAAATAAATATTTTTAAAATTACTAAAAATAAACTACCAAGGTCCAGTAATCAAAATTCATTTAAAAAATTCTAAATTCATTCAAATCTTATTATATTACTTGTAATGTTTTTCTCAAAAATAGTATTTTCAACAGTTTTAAGGTAATATCTTTTTTTTTTTAAAGATTTATTCATTTCATATATGTTGATCTCTTCAGGCACACCAGAAGAGGGCATTGGATCCCATCACGGATGGTTGTGAGCCACCATGAAGTTGCTGGGAATTGAACTCAGAACCTCTGGAAGAGCAGCCAATGCTCTTAACCGCTGAGCCATCTCTCCAGCCCCTTAAGATACTATCTTAATTAAGAATTAAAATGAGCCAGGTGTAGTGGTGCACGCCTTTAATCCCAGCACTCCGGAGGCAGAGGCAGGCGGATTTCTGAGTTCAAGTGAGTTCCAGGACAGCCAGGGCTTCACAGAGAAACCCTGTCTCGAAAAACCAAAAAAAAAAAAAAAAAAAAAAGAATTAAAATGAACATTTTCTGTGTTCTACTGTGGATCGGACAGCATGCTTTACTCATTACAGTGGAAGCACCATTTGGTTCCTGACTGCAGTTATCTAACTTGGCCTCCGCCCAGAACTATTTGTTTACAATTATAACAATTACATGCACAGCTGAAAATGTTCACTGCTATAAAATGATAAACTGGGACACTTTAGGAATTGCCCCCCCCCCCTGTCTTAAAGAAAAAACCTAAAGCTGGCTGGGATGGATCATGGCTGCTGGTCCTGTGAGCACAAGTATGGGTTCTTCCACCCGCGCAAGGTGGGATCCGGCACAAAGCGCCAGGCTGCTCTTAGCTGCGTGGCCACGCCCTTCACAGCAACTCAGGCCCCGCCCCACCCCGCGTGCCGCCCCTCCCGCACTATGCAAGCCAAGCCTCCCAGCCAGCCCGCAGCAGCCGCACACTGTTACGTGGTCTCCGCAGAAATGACTCTAGCTGGCAGCTGTTACTTGCTCCTTTTCTTTGTCATTCAGAGAAAGAAGTGGAAGATGGTGAGCAGTGACTTGTGTTCTTTGTCTGGGCCGGGTTTGTGTACTTCACCTCTATTCTTTCAGCTGGCTACCGATTTAAAAACTGGTAGTATCATCTTTCAGAGCACAACTTTTTCCCCCGTTAAATGAAATAAAATGCAGAATAAACAATCCTTTTGGTTCTGGTAGTTATTCAGTAAGATATGTTTCTTTTACTACAAAATGCGTTTGGATACTGTTAATTTTACATATTCTAGTTGAGATTGCTAATAAATTATGAGCGTTATTTAAATGTATTTCTTTTTACTGCCTACAGGGTGTCAAAGTTAACTTTTAAAGTATGTATAAATTAATAATTTTGGCTTTTTTTTTCTTTTGTGAGAAAGGCTCTTAGCCAAGGTTGGTTATGCACCCTGAACTTCTAATCCTCCTGCCTCCAGCTCCCTAGGGCTGTGATTCCAGCATGTGTTACCAGACCCTGTTTTATGTGGAAATAAGGATGGAGCCCAGGGCTTGTGTATGTTAGAAAAACATTTTTTAACAACAGATCCCTATAATGGCATTTTTAATGGATAAGGTTTTTAAAACATCTTGTTAAGGATAAGTGAAAATCAACATTAATTTATATTCCCTAAACATATACTTCAAAATCAAGTAAGCCGGGGTCCTGGCTTTCCTGTGCTGATCTGCACAGTTTACTGTGGTTAATCAACACCTTTCAAAACGCTTTTTGGTTTACTCTTTCTGTTTTTTGTTTTCAGCTTGGTTTTTCTGAGCCAGGGTCTGTCCTTGGTCTGGAGCTCATCAGGAGGCCTATGCGGGCAGACTGTGAGCTCCAGGAATCTACCTATCTCCCCTTTCCTGGCACTGAGACTGCAATGTGGG
>LR749780.1:795257-902757 GCA_902729485.2 Mus minutoides | reverse complement strand
GGCAGGCCCAGGCTGTGCCTTTCAGAACCCAGTGTGGACAGGGAGATCTAGAGGGAGGGGGCTAACCAGACCATCTAGCATAGAGAGCAAGCTCAGTGAAAGAATTTGGGGGGGGGGCAGAGGGAGGTAGAGAGAGAGAGAGAGAGAAGAATGCATGGACATATGTACCCATGCACACAAAGGCATAAGCCAAAAAACCCCCACCCCCCTACACATACTTTTTCAAAAGATGGTTTTACTTTACATTTATGAGTGTTTTGCCTGCTTGCATGAATGTGCACCACACGCATGCCTGGTGCCCACAGAAATCAGAAAAGGGCATCGGATCCTTTAGAACTGGGGCTACAGACAGTTGTGAGCCTCCATATGGGTTCTGGGAACCCCACATCTCTGGAAGAGTAACCAGTGCCCTCAACTGCTGAACCATCTCTCCAACCTCCCACAGAATTCTTAGTATAAAAATAAAAAGAACAGAGAAGCCTTACTAAAATTACATTCTTATCTCCGTGTCAAAGATGAATCATGATCAGCAAACCTGTAGAGAAAGGATCCCTGGGAAAACATAACTTCCAGTCTCCAAATCCAAATTTGTACAGATAATTTAAAGGCACTCCAGTGAGTCTTATATATGAAGAGAAGCCCTCCAAGGTCCATCTGACACAGGAACCTGAAGCACGCATTCCTCCGCGCCTCCGCAGCTCCATTTGTTTTTCTTATTTTAAGTGTGTTTGTGTGGCAAGGTATGAAACATACATGTCTAAAAGTTACATAAGAGAGAAACGATTAAGTCACAAACTCAGAACATGCTTCACGGACAGCTGTGGTTGTTCACATGTTACCCAGCACGTGGGAAGCTAAGGAAGGACACCTAGAACTCAAGGCTAGCCTGGGTTACACAGGGAGTCCCAGGCCAACCTGGGCTATACAGTAAGACCCTATCTCCTCACTTGATCTTAGCCAAAAGAGTGAGAAGCAATGAGATCTTGTTGGGGAAGGAAAGAAACAAAACAAAAATTCTGATAATAGAGATTGTCATAAAAATGTACCTTACAACCTAGGTGGCTTTAAAAACAGTTTTATTGATTATACATTTAGAACATGCTTTTAAAATACTGAATTTGGAAATGTTTATTTTGATAAAGGGTGTCTGCTGTCTTTCCTAGGTTGTTTTTTAACTCAATCCTCTCATCTCAGACATTCAAGTAACATGGATTATAGGCATGGACCATGGGAATCAATTTGGTAAACTCCTTCTCCTCTTCCCTTCCCTTCTCTTCTCTTCTCTTCTCTTCTCTTCTCTTCTCTTCTCTTCTCTTCTCTTCTCTTCTCTTCTCTTCCCTCCCTCCCTCTTTCTCCCTCCCTCCTCGCCCCAGTCTCTCTGTCTTTAGAGATGGGTACTGCTGGGATCCAACCCAGGACTTCACACATGCTAGGCACATGTTCTACTACTGACCTCCATGGCAGCTTGTTGCTTTTTGTATTGAGACAGTGTTTCATACAGTCCAAGCTAGTCTCAAACTCACTATATGTAACTGAGGATGACTTTGAACTCCTGATCCTTCTGCCTTCACCTCCTAAGTGCTAGGATTACAGCCATCATACAACATCATGTTAGGCTACAATCTGGTACACTGTGCACACATACACACACACACACACACACACACACATCGTTGAATTTATTTACAACAGATAATGCCCATAACTATGCTAGATGGGGGTTTCAATCAAACATAAGAGAGATAATAAACTCTGCAGGAAGAGAAACTCTTTAAGGGTTGTTTTAAGTCTCCACAAAAGTGTCTAAAAACTTTCATTAACAGATAAACTGTGAGATTTTGTACTTTTATCCCCAAATTTAAATTTAAGAGACAGAAATGCATTATATTATCCTATCTTAGACATAGTTCCAAATAAAGAAACATATGTGATCTAAAAATAATGTTAGCATTTCAAAACACTAAGGAAAAAAAATTCAACAAACCCACGGTTCACACAGTATTGTGTTTGAATTTAAATCCAAGGCTAGAACCCTGCTGGGTGGAAGTGCTTGCCTAGTATGCACAAGGCCTTAGGTCTAGTTCCAGCACTAAATAACAACGTTAAAAAAAAGGTAGCAGTCCTGTCTGCTAAATTTCAAAGCAAAATAATTTAGAAAGATTATTTATAAATTATAGCAATATACTCAGACTTCTTAAGTTAGCCAAATCAGGCGTAGGTAGGTATACCCACCTGGCAGACAGGACTAGTCTAGGCAAAGCTGGGGAGAAGGTATCTTCAGGGATCTCCCCTTGTCTACAGCACCTTCACTGATGTTTCAAGGGTGCCCGGCCTTGGGCCTTTTATGTATTTACTTTTGACTCAGGAACCTAAAATACATTCAGACTGCGTCTAAAACCTCTGTTCACAGGTGCAATTTCTGTTTCCCTTGGGGACAGTGAGGCCTGCTCCATTTTTCACTGCTTCCCTACTGAGAATCTGTGTGGTAGCTGCAGAAGAGACTATTCTTTGTTCAAGACACAAAAGCCTTCTAACCAATGTTACTTAGACTTAAAGGAAGGATGGATTCCCAAGAAGGCTACCCAGAACTTCTGGAGAGCGGGCCCATTTGATCTAGGACTTGTGTTACCGCTGCAGCACACACCAACCAGACTTTGCAATATGCTACATTACATACGGCCAAACATACAGGACTAATTTCATTGCAGGGATCTTTTGTCTCTAGTGGACTATAGGCATCACTGGGAAGATGCCGTGTCTCACTATACTCCCAAGAACCTAGGACATATACTAAATATTCATAAACATGAAACTAATTCACGATGATCACTACATGTAATGCTACTTTATAAAACATAGATATATTCACTTTGTTATTCGAGATGAAACTGACAGTATCAGTTTCATTTGTGCAGGAAATTACAAAACTGCAGTCACTGAGACAAAAACCTTAGCTCCCGCTGTAAGCAGGCAAAGCAAACTCAAGGTTCTCTTGTTAATTGTTTGATATTGCTGGGACAACTAAGTGGCTACATTCCCATTGTTACCATTTTTTTTAAGGCTTGGTCACAAAGGAAACAAAGGGACAGGAGAAAACAGCTTTAAAAGTCCGATTAAAAAAAAATCTAGGAAACACTCCAGACCATGGTCATCATAAAGTTTTCCAGGGTTAATAAATAAGGAAGGCTCATGATTTCTGGGAGAAACTGACATTGTTATATTTTGATGTCTCAACTCAAATTTAAATACAAATTGTTTACTCAAATGAATTTTGTGGTCGGAATCAGGATTCTCTTTATACAAAATCAAAGGGCATAAAATCCACACTAAGATTCTTCCCTGCTGTCAGTTCATCAGTGTGCAATGGTTAATTGTGGCTGCTACCAAGCTCTGACTTCCCCCAAGCCCTCTGGAACCTGTTTCTAGAGTGGGAATATGCCTTTCTTTTCCACTCTGCAACCCCACACTGCCTAGCTGGTCTACATTAAGGACTCCAGAATACAATGTGTCTAATTTTATTTGCATTAAATAAATTGTACAACAGGAACTAGAAAGATGGCTCAGTAGTTAAGAGCACTGGTTGCTCTTCCAGAGGACCTGTGTCCAATCTGCAGCACTGACAGGGTGGTTCACAACCATCTGTAACTCCAACTCAAAAGGATTTGATGCTTTCTTATGGCTTCCACAGGCACCAGACATTCAGACTGCACAGATGGACATGCAGACAAAATACCTATACACATAAAAGTAATTAAATTAAATTAAATTAAAGATGAATTAAATTAAAATTTAAAAATAGCAACAGATTGTTTTCTAAATCCGAGGGAAGAGCCAGGCAGTCTTGCTGGTGCACATCTGTGACTCCTGCATTCACTGAGAGGGTTGACCCAGGAGTCCCAGTCAGCCTGACTAGAAGCAAGTTCGAGGCCAGCCTGGGCAGAATAATGTGTTTGAGAGCCTGTCTCAAAAGGAAGACCTATTGATTTATTTTATTTAATGGGACTTAAGGACTTCTGACGTGTGATGTCTGAATAATGTCAAGAAATTTGAGAAATCAGTAAATATTCCTACCAAGTCAAAGACTGTGGTCCTTGGGAACTTTTTTTTTTTTACTTACAAGATTTTTATGGACATAGTACTTTGAAATACATATTTGGGTCTGGAGGTATAGCTTGGTGGTAGGGCATCTGCTGCTTATGCTTATGGGCTGATTTTCAGCATCACAAAGAAAGAAAAAAGCATTCATTTTTATGTTCTGATTTTTCTAGGAAAAAAAAAAACCTTTAAAATCCAAACAACAGTTAACCCAAAGGGGACATTTCATTTGAATTAAAGCCAATGAAGACAGTAATGCCGATATGACTTCAACAGGGACATTAATCAGGCAACAATGTGAGTGTGGAAAACTTCACTGTGGCTGAGGTCTGGTGTCCCAACACGATTTCAAGAGTTTAAAAACAAAACAAAAGGAGCTGATGCTTCCCGTGCCCGTGCCGTGCCTTGACTTTTTCAGGAAAGTCGCCTTCAATGTGGTTGGGGCAGTCACCACATACAAAAGAAAGCTCCTTATAAATTCAGCAATCACTTAGCATGCAGCAAAACGAAGTCCATGTCTGAGACACTTTACAGTGACATCAACAGAGGGGGGAAAAAAAGCTGTAGCACCCCCCCCAAAAATTTCAGTAAATAATAAAGGTGTTAATATTTTTTCTGTTGCCACCTCTCTCGAGTGCTTTGAGCCATGTCTTGGGTTTACAGTGTGGCCTTTAAGCTTTAGGTAAACTGTGGGTGAGATGATCAATGCTCATCTTCCTATAAAACAAAGAAAATCTCTCTATAGAAAAGGCTTTTCCATTGGTCCAATATAGCAGTCTAAAATAAGAGAAAGCTTTATCTCTATGTGTTCTACACTGGCAAATGCACAGAGAGCTGAAGGAAAAATTAATATGGTCAAGAAAAAAACTCATGTCACAAGTACATGCATATACACACATGCACATGAACACATGTATGCACACACACACACACACAAATGAGTGCACACTCATTCAGAAATAGTAAGAAAACTGAAAACAACTTGTGGGAAGCAATACTTAAAAGGTGGGATATTTTGATTATTTGATATATTAAAAGTAAACATTCGGTGTTAAAGGCTTACACCATCAGACAAATCACCCTAGAACTTTAAATTCCAAAGCAGGGAATGAATCAAGCTGTTGGTGCAGTTCAGTGGAGACTGAACAAATAGGTAAGTCATTGGGTGTTTTGTTTTGTTTTTTAAGTTGATTCCTGGGAGCAGGCTGGAGAGACGGCCCAGCATTTAAGAATTACGTTCCCAGCACCGTGTGAGGCAGTTCCTAACCGCCTGAACTCCAGCTCCAGGATTCTAGCCTCACGCGCATGCACCTAAAGTAACACACACGGTAATTAAAAATAAATCCTAAAACAAAAAGAGTTGCTTCTTTTGTGGGGGCTGGGGGCTGTAGTTCAGTGGCAGAGCCTGTGTTGAGCATTCAGGGAGTACATAGTTCAGTCCCAACAGTCAGAAAAACATTTATGCTTAAAAAAACTCACATTTGGGGGGTTAGTACTCCCTATCTTCAAAACTGATTAGACCAATAACATTTCTGTGTAGGACTCGCTTGTTTAAATAGGACCTATTATGTATGAGGCCACCAACATTTCCCGTTCACATTGAAAAGTTGAGCATTATCATAAGGCTGTCATAATTGCTAATAATTAGAGAAAGAGTAAGGCTGAATTCTAACAAATTTATATAACAGGTAAACTCTAAGCCTGTTTTTTGGGACAGACTCTCCTGAGGCCCAGACTGACCTTGAACATACTAGGTAGCTGAAACTTCTGACCCTCCTTCTTCCACTAGCCAATGCTAGGTCTGAAGACACATGCCACCACACCTAGCCACCTTCTAATGTTTATTTTTTATATTTATTTATTTGTTTGTTTCTTTGTTTGACCTGTGTAGCCCTGGCTGTCCTGGAACTCTCTCTGTAGACTAGCCTGGCCTCAAACTCAGAGATCCACCTGTCTCTGCCCTCCAAGTGCCTGGTTTTACCTTCTAATTTATAAAGGTTCTTAAATCCTATAGACCTGCAATCCTAACACTTGGAAGGAGGTGGCAGGAGGATCAAGAGTTCAAGGCCAAACTGGAGCACATGAGACCCAGTCTTAAAGCAAAACAAAAAGAAAACCTACAAAGACAATAGTGAAGGCTCACTGTTCATTTTTAGAGGCCATGCAGGGTGATCTTTCAAGTATAGCCTTTCAGTACACACCCTTGTCCATCTCCCTAAATAAAAGGAACAAAATGGGATAAAGTCAATCCTTGAAGCCACTCTACTCTGAAGTGAGTATATTCTACTGCATTCAAACAGTACAATATGAACAACTACAAAAAGAGGCTCCCAAAGCCAAGTGCTCCCTTTAAAACGAAATAATGCATGAATTTTTCTTTTTAAGTTTTTCTCTGCTTTTGTTTGTTTTGACAAGAAATCTTAAGTCTGGCTCTGTGTGTGTGTGTGTGTGTAATTTATTTTTATTATATGTTTATTAATGTTTTTGCCTGAATGTTTATTTGTGTGAGAGTGTCAGATGCTCTGGAACCAGAGTTATAGACAGGTATGAGCTGCCATGTGAGTGCTGAGAAATGAACCTCAGCTCCTCTGGAAGAGCAGTCAGCACTCTAAACTGCTGAGCCATCTCTCCCCTCCAAGCCTGGGTCTATAGTTACAGTTTGTTGTTTGTTTGCTTGTTTGTTTTTCTTTTTGAGGTGAGGAGTGATATTAGGGATTGAACGGAGCTCAATCCTTTTTTTTTAAGATTTATTTTTTTATTTTATGTGGCTGTTTTGCCTGCACATTTGCCTGTGTGCCTGCATGAACAAAGGCAAGAAGAAGACGACTATGAATCCCTGAGAACTGAAGATATGGATGGTTGTGAGCCATCTTGTCAGTGCTGGGAATTGAACTCAGTTCCTGTAGAAGAGCAACCAGTGTTCTTAATCACTGAGCCATCTCTCCAACCCTTAAAAACATATTTTAAGCCAGGCAGGGTGCCACACACCTTTAATTTCAGTACTTGAGAGGCAGAGGCAGATGGATCTCTGAGTTTGATGCCAGCATGGTCTTCAGAAAGAAACAAAAAGAAACAAAACATAACAAAACCATATTTCAAAGTCAGACACAGTGGCCCATGCTTGTAATCAGAGCATTTTAAAGGATAAAACAAGAAGAACCATTAGCTCAAGATAGGTATGATCCACAGTGTGAGTACCAGGCCACCCAAGCGTACACAAACAGCAAGACGTGGCCACATGGCCATGACCCACACTCAGAAGGCTAAAGCAGGAGACCACAGGTTTCAGTGCTGCCCGGCCTATACATGCATGAGAACTGGTTCTGTCTATAAAGAAGGACATTTTTCTAAAAATTGATTATTTTAGTCAATGAAAATGCAATATGGTCAACAAAACCATGTAGCATCATTTGATTAAACAAAGGATTGTATACACAGGCTTACCCGGTTACAGGAGCTACCTCCTGAGCTTATACCTCAAGAAGGCTTTACAATGTTATAAAACTCAGCCACACTCCTGATTTTGTAACTGAAGATGCTTCTTTTAATTCATGCATTTTATAACTTCAGAGGGCTCAGTAACCAAGCTACATTGTACTGACAAGTAAAATAACAAGTTTCCACAAACGATGCAGGCAGTGGCCCGTACAATTTGTTTGTTTAAAAGTAACAGGGTTCCCAATTGTGTAACGTCTATGAAAATGTGGGAAAGTCTGAAAATCATCTCATTTACTTTCCACATACCTACCACATATCTACTGTAGCTACTTCAGCAGCAAATTATTATTATGACTGTTCAAGAGAAAGAGTTTTATTCCTGAAGGGAAACAGAAGCAAAGCTTCAGTCCTTGAGGAAGTGGCACCATGTGAGACTCACACATTCTCTTTATTAATTCTGAAGCAGAGAATTATATCCAATCACCATTTGACACATTCAAAATCTAATTTGTATGGTTCACAAAAATGAAGAATAGCATTCAACTTAGTGACAGAAAGCTTACAAGTCAGAAAAGGCTATGATTAAGACCCGGACATGTCAGGTAACAGAGGAAGATATCAGATGCACCTTTTCAGAGAACCTTAGAATAGTCTTCAAAATAAAAATCATTAATAGAAAATAAATTATAAATCTTACTTACTCTTTAAGCACTAAAATAAAGTAAAAAAAAAAAAACCCACCTACCCCCAAGTGCTGGGATTAAAGGTGTGAGCCACCATACTGAACAAATAAAATAAAAATTCAGTTCAAAAAGTAACAGTATTCTCTACAGTATCAGACTTAAATGTACATTCAAGTATTCATAAACAATTTGAAAACCCTGTTTAATTACTTGCACATGGTTATTGGCTCCTTTATATGCCAGGTGCTTTGCTAGGCACCAGGCAGTGGACTCAGGAAAGAAAAGCTACTGTTACCTTTACAAATCTTCCTGTTTAGCAAAGGAGAAAACCACAGGCGGCAGCAACAATTAGCCATTTTTATAACAATTTTGTAATTGAGGCAGGCACATGATACTATGCAAATTTAAATGAAAGAAAGCCAAAAATGGTGCCTCACACTTGAAATCCTAACACTCAGAAGGCTAAGCACGTTTGACGCTAGCTAGCCTGGACCAGAGTGAGAGTTTATCTCAAAAAGAAAAAAAAGTGACAGAGTGTAGACAACTCAACTCATCCAATGAAGTAAAGCCATTTTTCAAAAACAATGTCCCACTATATAGTCCCTGTTAGCCCTTAAATTCTGATCATTTGGCCTCAACTTCCTGAGTGCCAAGGTTACAGGTATATACAGTATGTCTTACCCAATAATTGAGTTTCTTTCCTTTCTTTCTGTGTATGTCTGTGCACATTCCTGTGTGCAGGTGGGCATGAACGTGTGTGTGCATATATGCAGAAATCAGAGGCAACCTCAAGTATCATTGCTTAGGCACTATCTACTTTGTTTTTGAGACAATGCCTCCCACTGGACTGGAACCTGCCAAGTAGGCTAAGCTGGCGGGCCAGAGAACAGCAGCCTGTTGCTGCTTCTGCAGTACTACGACTGCAAGTATACTCACCAGAACCAGCTTTTTTTTTTTTTTTTCCAGAACCAACTTTTTAATGTGGGCTCTGGAGCTGGAGAGATGGCTCAGCAGTTAAGAGCACCAACTGCTCTTCCAGAGGTCCTGAGTTCAATTCCCAGCAACCACATGGTAGCTCACAACCATCTGTAATGGGATCCAATACCTTCTTCCAGTGTGTCTGAAGACAGCCACAGTGTACTCGTATACATAAAATAAGGAAATATTAATGTGGGGTCTGGGGATCAAATTCAGGTCCTCATGCTTATAAGTGATTTAACAACTGAGCTATATGTAGCCTTTTTGAAGAGATTTTGAGATAAAGGCTTGTTACGAAGTCCTGGCTGACATAGAACCTTATATGTAGACCAAGATGGCCTTAAACTTGTAGGAATCCTCCTGTTTCTACCTCTGGATTACTGGCTTACAGGTGTATGCCACCATATCTGGCTTCTAATAATAGAATTTCTTTAAAGTTTAGTATAAACTCTATTTCAAACACCAGGAATATTTATAAAAGTCTTCTTTTATTAACAGCAATGATATTATCTTCATTAAAAAATATACTACTGAGGCTAAGAATAAAGCTAGTGATGGAGTACTTACTTTTACATAGGCAAGGTCCTAGATTTGATTTCCTAGTACAATAAGAAAAAAAAAAAAAACAAACACACTTCTTTTTAAAAAGTCACCTGTAAGCCCGGCGTGGTGGTGCACGCCTTTAATCCCAGCACTCGGGAGGCAGAGGCAGGCGGATTTCTGAGTTCGAGGCCAGCCTGGTCTACAAAGTGAGCTCCAGGACAGCCAGGGCTATACAGAGAAACCCTGTCTCGAAACCCCCCCCCCAAAAAAAAGTCACCTGTATACAAGAAACAAAAAACAAGCTAAACTTGGGAAGATATCCCAAACACTTCAGAACCTCTGCACATATTAGCTTATCTGCTCTCAACATGGCGTAGGTGCTGCTACTGTCCTCGTTTTATAGATGAAATAACTAACGGTAACTTGGTCAAGGGCATACAAATGGCAAAAGAAGATACTGAGACTCGAACCTTCAGAACCTGAGTTGAGAACCCTCTTTTTGCATTTTGTTTTGAGTTTAGTTTGGTTGGTTGGTTGGTTGGTTGGTTGGTTGGTTGGTTTTTGAGCCTCCCTGGCAGATGGGCACCTGATGGGCACTAGCAGCCTGATTCCAGAGAGAGCTGTACTCCTTTCCCTGTGTGTACGGTAAGTGAAGGTTTATTAGTATTCCTGCATCTTTGCAGGTGCATGTGCACGTACACAGAGGTCAGAAGTTGGTATCGAGTATTTGCTGCATTCTTTCTCCATCTTTTATTGAGACAGGGTCTCTGGCTTGAATCCAGCGCTTGACAATTTGGCTAGTCTAACTAGCTAGTTTGCCCCAACAGTCCTTGTCTCCACTGCCTCACCCCCACCCCACCCCACAGTGCTGAGATTACAGGAAGGCTGCCACATTTTTGTGGGTACTGAGAATCTTGAGTTCAGAAAAATGGACAACCAACTGAGCCATCTCCTCAGCCCCTGGGACTTCACTCTGAAATTCTACACAGATACCTGTCTTCCAGCGGTGATATTGTCTATGGCAAGCATTCTATTAATCTTTGGGGGAGGGGGAGGTCTTTTAAAGAGGAGTCTTTCTGGAGCAACAACTGGAGAAAACCACTACGGTCCAGATTATTTTAAATCTGTCCAAGGTCACAGAGCCAGTGAGGGAGAGATACTGGCAAAATTCAAATTCAGACAGCAGGATGCCCTGTGCTCTGAGGCTTCAACCTCATGAAAAAAAAAGTCACATGCAAATTTATTAAACAACTCAAAAAGGCTCTCTGTAAGTCTTCCTGAAATATACTTAAAGGTCTTGAAGCTGGTGACAAGCACTTCTTTAAAGCAACATTTACATGTAAGTGACTTTTAAACTTCACCACTTTGGACTGATCATAACCACATTTCTGCTCTTTAAAAAGAAATCTTTCTGTAGCAATTTGGCAGATTTCAGTACAGGAACAGTCTATTCTTTAAAATTAAATTTAGTAACAACTTATTCTGGTTAGTCTGAAAGAGAAGTAGAAAATGAACTACTAAGAGGCCTTTGCTGTACTTTAATATTTCAAAATATGTTTGGTTTGGCCTAATTTAAATCTTGTGGACAACTAGTGCAGAACTCGATTTCAAGAAGGTAACAGCGACTTAAAACTAATGAATTCTAAACAGCAACCCCGGAAGCCAACTCGGAGTGACCATTTCTTATCATTCTTTCACCTCAAAATAAATACTAAAGATCTATACAGCAAGACTCTCGTGACGCAGGTAGTGGTGGGTAGTCGTAGTCCAGAGGCATTTAAGATGGAGAAACCAAATTAAAAACTGAAGAAATTCTGTAGAATAATTTTGCTTAAAGAGTAGTCAAGAACACAAAAATTGTATACCCAAAGAAACAACCTCTAAGCTGTTCTGTGCATAAAGCTCTACACTGTATCCAGTGACGGACAAAGAATTCTGCATTGCAATGTCTCCCTAGAGCAAGAGAAAACCGAAGTGGACATAACCATGCTGGATTCCCTTCTGACCTTCTCTCTTCCAACAGGTTTACACTTCAGAACCTTTAATACTGAATTCACATTTTTCACAAGTAAACCCATAAAATTGCTTCAAAATAAATAAGCCACTAGGCAACCAGTATTCTCCTCTATCACCATGCATTCCAATTACAAACACCTTTTGCTTTGCTTTTATTGAATGAAAGTTAACTTCGATTTAGAGGAAAATGTGCCCCCATTAGGCATTTTACACTTTCTGCGGGGCACTCAGTCTATCAGATCACATTGCAGACTATTACTGCTCACTTAGGCATTCAAAAGACAGAGAGCATGCCAGCACCAATTATTTCACAGGCAGCATAATGCCCCGCTGGTGAAAGTCTGGCAATACCTACATGTACAGCAAGACAGGAGAAGGAGGGTGTCAAGGGCGGAGGGGGGGTGGAGAGGGGGAGCGAGAGAGGGAAGGAGGGAGTCGCCTCCTCATCCACGCCGGACCGGGAATCTCCAGCCACAACCTGATCCCTGCCCTGTCCAAAAGTGGCCTGGCCACCACATTTTTATTTATTTTTTCAGACCACCTCACCCCAAACCCCGCTTGGTACTCACCTTCCGCGAAGAAGTGGACGCCGGGTCCAGCCCCCGGGCGGGTCGTATGGCCGCGGGGAGAGGACGTCGATCGGCGCGTCCCTCGGTGCGGGACGGGGATCCCGACGAGTGGGAGCGCGGAGGAGCGGGAGGAGGAGCGGGGTGGGGGCTCCCGCTCCTACGGAGCCCGCTGGTCCTCCACCGCTGCCCCGCGGAGGAAAGCCGACCGAGGGATGGACTGACTGTCGGGGAAACGGAGGGGATGGGCGAGACGGGCTAAAGGGGCGATATAGCGCATAAACTGGACGGGAGACGGCAAGAAGCGGCTCGGGGTCTAGCCCATGCCGTGGCGGCCTGGGGACAGAGGCTAGCTGAGGGGAAGTTGCCGAGGATAGCGAGATGCGGGAGGAGGGCACACCGGGAGGAGTACAGCCAGCCAGCCATGGATAGCGGGGCGCCGAGAGCAGGGGCGGCCGGCAGCGGGGAGCACCGCCCGCTCGGCTCGCTCAAGACATTTAATTGGATTGATAGGTTGTGCAGTGACTCACAGACTTTAAAGAGTCCTAGGGCAGTCCCCGCCCAGCTGGACCGGGAAGGAGCGGCGGAGCGGGCGGGGTAGGGGGCTGGGGAGAGCCGCGAGGGAGGTGGCGGCTGGGCGGGAGCGCAGAGAGGTTGCCCAGTGGCAGGGCGTACCGCCGTGATGGGCGTGATCGTAGACCAATGGCAGTGAGGCTCGCTAGGTGGCTGGCTTCGCCCCTGGCCCAATGAGTCTTCTAAGGACACTGTCGAGCACCGGGCGGGGGAAGTGATGGGGGTGGGGAGAGGTGGGTGGACGTTGAGCAGGGGGAGGAGAAAAGGAGCCGCGGGAGACCCGCGGAGTCACTCTGCCCTCCTCGTTCTAGAAGTGCGCTTTCCGCCAATCCGAGCGCCACCTGGGGGTGATGGACGCAGGCCTGTGGCCAATGAGGAGGAGAGGCTGGCGGTGAGGCGCGGGCGGGCCCGCGCTCTGGCTCCCTCCTCCCGCGCGGTCCTCCAGCCCTCCCGGCCAGAGGCAGTCACGCAAGTAACCGTGTGAGAGCCGGGGCCGTGCGGGGCGGGGCGGGGCGGGGCGGGGCGGGGCGGGGCGGAGCACCGCAGCTGGCAGCGTAACCCTGGACCGGCTTGAGGGGCGCGCGGGCGTGCCCCTTGCGAAACCTGCCAGCGGACCTGCCCGCCAAGCCCACTCTCAGGGCGGACCGATTCGGAGTGGATCCGATCCAAACTTGATCCGCGTCCATAGAGTCCACTGCTAAAACAACCCCGGTGGGCACGTGCTCTGGGATTTCAGGAGCCAAAGACACAAGGCGTGGCAATCACTTTGGCCCAGGATTTGCCCGTTTTGTGGGGGAAGTCGCCTAGGGTGAAGACAGGTTGAAACAGCTCCTCAGAACACATGTTCTTTTATTGGGTTTCTGGAAAAGGCACTTCTTAAACTGGTGTGAACGACTCTGTTCGGGATTTGCAGTATGCGAGTATCTTAGCTTTCTCCAAACGCCCCTCTGCACTCTCCCACTCCCTCACCTTGAACCCTAAGGCAGTGCCTGAATGCACTACTCAGTACTCATTCCCAGGAGCTATGGCGTGTCTCAATATTTTGGCTATTGTCCAGTAATCACTTCACAGACTTTAACCCATTGTTATGCAATAGGACTTGAAAGAAATCCCCCCCAAAAGCAAACACACTGGCAAACCCTTCTTCTTACCTACAAAATGCATTGTTTGTTTCGGGTGTTGTTAAGACAAAGTCTTGATACCTGATCCTGGCTGTCCTAGTATTTGCTGTGTAGCCCAGGCTGGCCCTTAAACCTGTTTCATCCCTACTGCCTTGACTTCTTGGCTTCCTGGATTCAGAGGTGTTTTCCTGAGGCTTGAAACAGTTGCATTCCTATTCAAATATACTGGAATACCCAACACCCACTTTTGAAATAAGTCAAGTATTGGTGAGACAATGTTGCTTTAGGGTCTTAAAGTGAGTGAGACTCCCCACCACCACCACCACCCTCACCCCGAGATAACCGAAATCCACAGTGCTCTGGAAATGGGAAAAAGATAAAAATGAAGACAAATGTTTACTCTGGTCTCATTGGGGCTTTCCTTAACTGTGCTCACATTAGGACCCAGACCTTTCTGGACCTTACTTGTGACACCGCTTGACTCCATGATTACCTTCTGGTCCAGAATCAACTAATGAAAATGAACTGTGCCAGCAACTTCTTGCAACACACAGCTCATTTATGCATTTTCTCTTCCTGTGTTGAAACTACACTGGAGCTATGCAGGGCAGGGGACCTAGTGTTCTCACTGTCAGCCTAGTGATTCGTACAAGGTGAACAATGTTAGCCAGATCCCTCACTGTGGCAAAAACAAACAAAACACCCCACTACTTCTAATCTGGGTTACTGTACTATATTTTATTTTATGCAGATGAGTGTTTGCTTGCATTTATTATTTATGTGTACTATGTTAGTGCCTGGTGCCTGTAAAGGCCAAAAGAAGGCATTGGATCCCCTGGAGTCAGAGAAAGCTGCTCTCACAGCTGTGTGGGTGCTGGGAACCAAACCTGGGCCCTCTGCAAGAGCAGCAAAGTGCTCTAAACTTCTGAGCCATCTCTCCAGGATATATATATATATATATATATATATATATATATATATATATATATATATATATATATATATTCTTCTATGAGGTCATTTTATAGATAGGTAAATGTAGTGAATTATTGTATATACCATAATGGTACTAAGAACAGATTTTGACTCTGAAAGATCTCCAAATAAGGGTTAGCAATCTCGTGGTGGAAGAGCTATGGCTTGCCTCCAATCCTTACCATGTGTCACTTTAGAATTCTGTGCCCTCCTTATTCCAATATTTCTTAAAGTGTGGAAGACCTGCCAGATTCCCGGGTCTCCCCTCAGGTCTAGCAGTTATTTGCTGCTTATCAATAGCTCAGGTGATTTGAATATTGACACACTAACCACTTCATTAGACATCTCTCTTTCTTCCTGTCCTTACTCTTTTTTTGTCCTCTCACATCTATTTCTCTCCCGGCTTCTGCTTTAATGATCTTTTTGTGATTGCTTGCGTATTTGCTGTGCATAAGTCTCAGTAGAAAGTGTTGTGTGCTGCTGTTCTTGGGGAGACAGAACAAGTGTCTGTCACCCAGGGCAAAGCTAAGTATCACAAAAGGCCAACTTACTGAATCAATGAATTTCTTGGGGTTACTTACAGAACATGGACTACTCATTTGCAGTCATGTCACAGAAAGCCCACCCCAGTATGGGTGACAGCTCACCAAAGCTGAAATATTGGCGCTTTCCCCACGATTTGCTTACAGCTCCTTAAATGAAAGAGACTCTCTCTTCCCCAGACTTTACTGCTTTCATAACCTTGGGGAGGGAGAAGCCTTGTGAATCTGGTGTGTTTCGGGGATTTCTGAGATTTCTGAGTTGTTTACTTCCTGTCTTGTTTTTTTGAGACAGGGTTTCTCTGTGTAGCCCTGGCTGTCCTGAAACTCACTCTATAGACCAGGCTGACTTTGAACTCAGATCTACTTCCTCTCTGAATGCATGTGCCACCGCTGCCTGGCTGTTTACTTCCTGTCTTAATAAGCCTCCCTTTAGAACTCCAGGGACTATTAACTTTGTAAAGGTCCCACCTGGCAGTGGAAGGTGTTTGCCACAACACTGCTTATAGAAGCATAGTTGGGACAACCTTACTGATGCTATTGAGATTCATCTCTAGTTCAAATGAGTTAGCAGGTTTTTATCACACACTCACACGTGTAATGTGTAGTGTGTATGTCTATATCCACCACAGTTTCTGCTGCCATGGACCACCCCCCTCCATCTCCCAGTGCTCCCTTTGTTAAGTTTAAAGACTGGGTGCAGCTAAGCGGCTGCTCTAACATGGCCTCTTCTGCCCACTCCTGTTTCCAAGTTAGAAACAGTCAAGCAATCCAGGATTTTTAAAAAGCTTTATTTCAAGACTAGCCCAAATATGTTTCCTTTCGTGTTTGTGTGCACCCCGTAGAAAGCCGTCGGTGCTGATCATAACCACAGTGAGAAGCAATTGATGCAATTGCACTATCCGATGAGTCGGGAAGCAAGCAGTAGACACAAGGCCTCTTCAAAGTTGGATGAAAGGGAAGAGAACTAGCTGTGGGAGTCAGGTTAAACAGTGGGTGCTGCTCCCTTCTGATACCAGGACTGACAGACAAGTGCTTTGGGGATAGATTCAGGGTGCTGCTTAGCAAAGGCAGAGTGGTGACAAAAGTGTTGCTTAAATTCTCCCTGTGCACTCTCAGGTTAGGACTGTCTCCTCCACAGGCAAGTTGAAAACAGTCATTTCCCACAAAGGTACACCCAAAATAACCCCTGCTGGCTGTGGATCCTGCTGCTTTAAAAGCTTGCCTCGGCTGAATCCATCCTTAATGGCTCATTACTGAACTCTGACCTTAAGTAATGGTTACAGCTTTGTGGCTCTCAGAAAGTCATATGTATGCGCAGGCCCAAGCCTAAACTGGGAGTTTGACAGGAAGTTACATGGTGTGATTGAGCCCAGCTGCCTGTACCCCTTTTCTGGTGGACTGAGAAATTTTAGGCAACCCCACCTGCAAGTTCCCCAAATCTGAAGGTTGGGGTGTTGTAGAGATGAAGGTTTTCAAAAGCAAATTTCTCAGGATTTCCTCTTACAGTGTGCACTGCTTATCACCACTTTGCAGTCCTGGGACCCTCACAGTCATAAACATTACCTAACAGGACCACGGTCTGCTCATGCGGTTCCAGGAGCTTATCATGGAGCATTCTATGTCTGCTTAATCATTACCTAATCTGCACATGCACCAGAGGATGACTTCTCCATTTCCCTGAGCCCGACCTGAGGAAGGCTTTGGCATTCCCATGGGTCTGAAGCATCCAGGTCCTTGATTTAGCTGTGCTCATATCAATGACAGGCATCCACTCAGACCTTCATCTGCTCCCCACCTCTGGGAGATGTGAAAATAAAAAAGTCAGGCTAGGAGTTGAACCAACTGTGTAGACTTCCTGTAATCTGTTGCAAATCTGGGAGGGAAAGGGGAATCACAAAGAAAAAAAATTACCTATAACTATTTTCTAGAAATAACTATTAAATATTTGGCCTATATGTGGTTTTAAAAATATTTAAATTAAATATATCATAAATATATCTCATTCTACTGAATATGACTTTAAAAAAAAAAAAGAAGTTATTTTGTTCCTGAGATAGAATCCTATAGCTCAGTCTGGCCTCTAACTCACTCAAGTAGCTGAGAACACACCCACCCATCTTACTCAGCTTCCAGAAAGTGATTCTTAGTTCCCCTATGCTTTTGCTTCTTGGGACTGAAACCATGACCATGCCAGCCAAATACTCTCCCGCTAAGCTACATCATTGGCTCTGGAATTTGGTTTGTTGCTGTTGTTATTGTTTGGTGTTTGGTTTTTGCTTTTGGTTTTTGTTCGTTTGTTTGTTTGTTTCTGAGACAGGGATTCTCTGTGTAGCCCTAGCTATGTGTAGCCTTAGCTATACTGGAACACCATCTGTAGACCAGGCTGACCTTGAAGTCAGAGATCTTCCTGCCTCTGCCCCGAGAGTTTTAAAGGCTTGTGCCATCACTAGCAGCTTTTGACCTCAGCTTGTGCCATCAGTTTTCTAAGGTGACTATTTAGCAGGCGTGTGAACAAACAATTCTGGGGAGAAAAACCTACCAGCAGAGGACTTCTCAGGAGAGAAATACAGGAATCCAAAAAGTAGCTGGCTAGAGGTCTGTGCTGGGAAGACAAAGCAGTGAGTTGGTCAGGGTTATCTCAAAAGAGAGAACATTAAATGAAAAAAAGCAGAATTCCACTTGCAGGTTAAGCACATGCAAGACTGGACAACATATTTTTCAGAAAGCATTCAAACAATCAAATCAGGTGTCTTCCCTACCTACTATGGAAGACTTGCCTGGGGGGATCACAGGTTCAAGGCCAGCCTAAGCAGCATAGGGAAACACTGTAAAAACTACTATTAAACAAAGGAGAGGGAAGGTGGTTGTGTGGCTCAGTACCAAGCCTGAAAACTTGAGTGTGATCCCTAGGACCCACTTGGGAGAAGAAAACCAACTGCTTGCTACAAGTTTCCTGTAACCTCCACAAGAGTGCCGTGTTGCATGTAAGCTTTTGCCTGCACACATGCACACAAAACAAGTAGATAGATGGATGGGTACAGGTAGGTAGGTAGGTAGGTAGATAGGCAGGTAGATAAAGTTTTTGTTTTTAAGTAATCAGGAAGCAGGGAGGGGGATAGTTCAGTTACTAAGGTGCTGTTGCTAAGCCCAGGGACCTGAAATTGACCCCCAGTTTTAAAAAAAGGAAGGAAGGAAGGAAGGAAGGAAGGAAGGAAGGAAGGAAGGAAGGAAGGAAGGAAGGAAGGAAGGAAGGAGAAAACAAAGTGGGAAGAGTGGCACTGACTTCTCAAACCCAATGCTGCTGAGCTGGGCAGAGGTAGATCCAGGGCCAGCCAGCTTAGCCTACATGGTGAGTTCTAGACTGTGAAATGCCCTATCTCAAAAAGAAAAAAACAGGAAGGTGCTCCTTAGCTGAGGTTGACCTCTGGCCTCTCGCGCACGTGCACATGTATGAATGTGCATGTACATGCAAAGAGACAGACAAGTAAGAGCCAGAATGAAAAGGGGCAAGTGATAGAGGCCTTATCTGCAGTGATAGAGGCCTTGTCTGCAGTGATAGAGGCCTTATCTGCAGTGATAGAGGCCTTATCTGCAGTGATAGAGGCCTTATCTGCAACGAAGAAGCCTGGATTCCATCCCCATTTAAAAAAGAATAAAACAATAAAAAAAATCAGGAAAATAAAATTCTGGACATAGAACCAAAAGAGGCATTTTAAAAATGGCTATTTAAGAGGCTATTTAAAAATGGATTTCTTGGGGCTGGTAGTGCTCTATTTATTAAAATGGGTGGTAGACACATGAGTATCATGTTACAATGTTAAAATATACATAGTTTGCTTTTATATACTCCTTGTTATGCACAATGAGACATAGGCTTATATATGTTAGGGCAGTTGTGAAATAAGGCTTCTTCAACCCCTGAATCCTGAGGTTTTGCAGATAGGCTATAATAGTGGTTCTTCCTCAGAAAAGGCTCAAATTCACCGTTCACAAAACTTAACCTCGTTGCTCTTAAGCAGTTGGTGAGAGTATACCTAACCTTAACATGGTTTCTCTGAGATAGGCAGCATTGCAGGAGCCACTGAATGTGCAGAAATGGACACATACGAGAGTGTAGCAGGCCTAGCCATGCACTATAGAGCTAAGGAAAGTATCTGGCAAGGGTAATAGTCAAGGGAGCCCTGCCTGCTTTTCTAGCTCCTGGGGCCATTTCCTCCAGGCCAGGATGCCAAAGAAGAAGAAAAGCAGAGCCAAGTATCTCCTGGGTCTCAAGTTGTTTAAGTTATGGGGTGAGGCTGCCCACTGCCATTTCTGCTTTCCCCAAAGCACAAGATCTATGTGCATTGGTCTTTGGGAAAATGGATACAGAAGTAAGTAGCTTTAACCAATGACTCAAACAACTTAAGACCAAAGAGACTGTTTTAAACCTCTCCAGGTTCCAATAATAATTTTGAACTGTTTTTTTTTTTCTTCAGTCTCTGGGAAAATACTACATGCAAATTACTCGTATACAAGTGGACCCAAAACGTTTGTCCACAGATATGTATCAACCTCCTTAAACTTTATTATAGTGGTGCTTCTTCCGAAAAACTTCCTGGGAACAGCATCAGCCCTCACCCACGGCTGTGCTGACCAGTAACAAGCTGACACCAGCTTAAGTAACAAGCATCTATAGTGGGATGCCTCAGCCACTACTGCTTCCAGCCACCTCAATGTATGTGCGTTTTTATTTTCATAACAAAAATAGAAGCACTCTGTGCACATTACCTCACTGGAGTATTTTGAAATCTCACTACTTGATCTATGGCATAGAAAGCCATTGTGGGAAATAGGAATTTTGACTAATCATCCATTCTTTTGAGTGTGCAGCAATGTAAAATGGATAAGTTGTAAGTCTCAAATAATTATTTTATAATGGATATCAGTCTGTCCTTATTCCATCCACAACACGCCATGGTATAAAGAGGGGAAATACACACAGCTCCATCTTTCACAGTGCTCATAACACAGTTCTAGCAACCTCTCTGCAAAGCACTTCTATGATGATTCAGGGAGGGCCACCTAGGTAAAGAACACTGAGGAGGGGAATGTAGCCCTCTGTAGTTTCACAATAAACTTATCCAAAATGGCAGCTCAGAATCCACACACTGAATATCTGCAGTGTGTTCCGAGAGCTTCACAGTCTAGAAAAAGACCAATCCAAAGATTTGCCTCTAAAGAGTAACATGTTTGTAAGCTAAAGAGAGGACCTAGCATACTTGGGTAGATTTGGAAAGAAAGTATAAAGTACTTTTAGCTTAAATTTCAACAGATGCTTGTGAAACATTTCAGAAATAGAAAAGGACAGATAATAGAAAGTAAGTTTTTCTCCCACCTCATTCCCTTCCTCTCAGTTTCCTACCAGGAGGCAAACCCTTCAGCTAGCTTCACGTACATGAAGTATATTGAAGTTAACATATACATGAGTGTTTATCTTTCCAATGTAAATAATAGTACTGTATATTGTTTTTGTTCTTTATGAATATGTAAGATGGGGTTTCTTCATACACTCCAAGGTAGCCTTAAACTCTTCATTAAAAAACAAAACAAAACAGGGGGCTGGAGAGATTGCTCAGCGGTTAAGAGTACTGAGTGCTCTTCCGAAGGTCCTGAGTTCAAATCCCAGCAACTACATGGTGGCTCACAACCATCCAGAATAAAATCTGATATCCTTTTCTTGTGCGTCTGAAGACAGCTACAGTGTACTTAGATATAATAAATAAATCTTTAGGTCAGAGCCAGCGGGGGCGACCGGAGCGAGCAACCCTCATTCCCAGCAACCACATGGTGGCTCACAATCATCAGTACAGCTACAGTGCACTCATATACATAAAATAAATAAATCTTTTTTAAAAAAGAAAACAAACAAAATAGCAACAACAAACAATGCTGGGGGTGGTAGTGGTGCTTTAGTCCCAGCATTTGTAAGAGCTGAGGCCAGCCTGGTCTACAGAGCAAATTACAGGACAGCCAAAGCTACACAGAGAAACCCTGTGTTGAAAAAACCAAACCAACCAAACATCCAACAAATCTCTCTCTCTCTCTCTCTCTCCCTCTCTCTCTTCCCCCAGAGTTTAATGTGTTGACCAAGCTAGTCTGGAATCACTGCGCTCTAATGTTCCTCTTGCCTCTGCCTCTGGATTACCTGAAACCACAGATGTGTCTGCATCAAAAAGTTTTTGTACTTTTCTTAGTGCTGTACTTTGGAGTCACTTCCATGTTAGCACTAAAGGAGTGGTTTTACTCTTCAGGCCTACAAAATAAATCCTAATATGGATGTGCCATGGTATAGAACATTTGTATTGCTTCTAGTCGGTTCCTAGGGTAAACATTGCAACAGATATGATTTCACATGTGTTCTGTTTAGGAAATCTGTAGTGGAATTGCTGCTCCATGCATATGTACTTTTTTAAAAACTTAAATTTTTTTCATGTGTATGTGTCTGTGTATGTATGTTCATTGCATGCATGCCCAGTACATGGGGGGAAACCAGAAGAGAGTATCAGGTTGAATTGGAGTTATAGATGGTTGTGGGCCACCATGTAGGGTGCTGAAAACTGAACTAGGGTCCTCTGCAAGAGCAACCAGTGCTCTTAACTGTCCCTCCATATGCACATTCTAAAATGTGATAGATATTACCAAATTGACTGTAACAAGGTCATGTTATTAAAAGGCTGTTTAAAAATGCATATAACAGCTGTTGTGGTGGTCTTTTTAAAGTCCTTAAATGGTGTTGTCCACAGCGAAACTGCCCCAGAGCTGCAAGATTCTCATAGCCTGTGTTAGCAAGAACGGCTCACTGTACACTTCTCTGCTTGTGTTTTGAGGTCACAGATCTGCCTTTGTACAGATTAAGCTGTGGTTTGCTAGGCTTTTAAAAATAAATCCATAACTAGGGATGTTTATCCAGCCCTTTTTCTTAAATCAAAAGGGCTATCTACTCTGGAATTTCTGCTGTTGAGAAAGTGAAACTGAGTAGAAGCCAAGGTGAAAGTCAATGGTCAGGCTTCCTCTTTAGATTGATGGGGAAAACAGCAGAATTATAAGAAATGAATTACAACCTTAAAAATTCAGTCCCAGTTACTGCAAACTTCAATATGCCTAGGTAGGAATTACTTATAACCATTAATAATTACATGAATAATGAACATATAAAAGTATAAAATCAGTATCTAAAAGCCACAATTAAAAATAAAACCTTTCCATTTGTTTGAAATATATAACAGTGTCCATTCTTCCAAATATATGTTAACATTTAGAACTGTTAGATTTTAGCAGATTCAGAAAACCAGCTAGAAACATCTTTCCCCCAAATTCAGCCAGTTTAGGGCTTTCTTGGCCTGATTAAATTCTTAAAGAATATTTCAGGAACTTGCAAGAGACTGATCAAATTCACTAGAAATGTTTTGGACGTATGTAAAAATAAAGTCACGAAGGTTTAAAGCTTTAGAAGATTAGGGATTCCCTGCAGCACTACTTGGAACTAGAAGAACGGGTAACATAGGATTCCTAGCTGCTGAAGGTTGGAATCTTTGGTCCTTGATGAGAATTTTCATGTACGATGAGGAAGCCAAAAGGTTTGCGGTCGGAGGAGTGGCTATAAATAGAAGGTGATGTGTTCTAATGCCAGGAGGATGCGTCACAGGGTCCCTCCTGCAGCTCAAGAGCCCAGGGAAGTCACGGAGTAGCAAGCTCTGCTCCTCTCAAGCGGGCAAGGGGCTCCAGCTGAAGGCGGGGTGGACAGGAGGGGTGCGGGCTGCAGGCGACGTGGGCAGGAGAGGGGCGCTGGCTGTAGAGAACCTGGGCGGGGGTTGGGGGGGGGGCTGCAGAGGTCGTCCGTAGGAGGAGCGCGGGCTGCAGGGGTCGTGGGTAGAAGGGACGTGGGCTGCAGGGGGCGTAGTCAGGAGTAGGGCGGGCCACAGGGGGCGTGAGCAGAAGCGGGGCGGGCGGCAGGGGGCGTGGGTAGGCGGGGCGCAAGCTGCAGGGGGCGTGGGCAGGCGGGGCCCGAGCTGCAGAGCCAGAGTCTGAAAGGGCACGGCGAAAGAGGCACGGACCACGCAGACAGAGCCTCTTCAGAGTCACAAGCGAAGCATAGGCAGCCCCACCCGATCCTACTCAGCGGGGCAAAGAAGGACGAACAATAACCCAAAGGTCTGGAGCCGCAAAGGACACGAACGTCTGGGTTCCTCGCGAGTCTAAGTCTCTACCGAGCAGTTGGGACCTGTGAAACGTACAATCTCCCTGCTCTGGTCGGAAGAATTCCCTCTAGCCTCGACAGAATACATGCCACAGTGCATTACACAGTCTGTGTGTGCTTGTGGAGTGGCTGTTGGAATTTCCACTGGAATTTTTGAAAATGGCCTCTTCTGGGATTCCCCCACCCAAGCACCTCTCTTCACTCTGCCTATTCCTGAAACTTAGTCTCTCTTCCTGCCCCCATTCTGTCTTTGTCTGTCTTCGTTTCTCTCTCTCTCTCTCTCTCTCTCTCTCTCTCTCTCTCTCTCTCTCTCTCTCTCTCTCTCGGAGGACACAGACACACACACACACACACACACACACACACACACACACACACACACACGGTCTATGGCTTTGCCCCATGGTACACCAGCTCCTTCCTCCCTCCCCCCTCCACCCTTTGGTTCTTTCTCCATTCTCGCTGATGACTTCGGGGTCCCCTTGCCCATTTCCACGTGATGGTTTTATTTTTAATCTCTTCACTTATCCAGTTCCTTATATTTTTCTATTATAGCTAAGCACATCTGCCTTTTCCTTCTGTCCTAAGTCCTGAAGAACTCAAGGACTTCTGGAAACAACCAAAGATTTTTATAGCATTTTGCCCCTGTAAAGGATGCTGAATTCCATTTATAAGGATTATACTCAGGTCCAGTCGGCTGAACTGCTTGGTGTATTTGCCTACAATAAAAAGTGAAGAGGCACTTTTTTTTGTCTGGTTGGTTTGTTTTGTTTTTTTTCAAGACTCTAACGAACTCAGAGTTCTGCCTGCTTCTGCTCATTAGTGTCATGCCGCCCGGCCTGGGGGCGGGGGAGGGGAGCATATTTTTATGTTAAGATTTTAATACCTTTATTTGTTTTAAAACAAAACAAAACAATTTCTTGGTTTTTAATTTTTTCGTTACATTTTAATCTTTCTTTTCTTTCTCATGCTCCCCCTGGAATTGAGAACCGAAACCAGGTCCTTGTGTTTTTCTAGGCAAGTATTTGCTAACACTAAGCTAAATTCCGACCCCGTTTATTTGTGTGTACAAACGTGTATATGTGGATTCATCTGTGTGAGTGTGGACACACACATGCCAGAGAACAACTTCTGTGTCAGTCTCTACCTTCCACCTTGTTTGAAACAGGGGCTCTTTGGTGTTCATGCCTGCATACACCAGGTTATCCCTGCATCAGCCAAGTTTCTGGGGTGCTTATCATAGGAAAAGTCTGTGATTAAAGACCTCTGATAGCTTGCCTGGGTTTATATAGTTTCTGAGGTTTTTTTTTAAATAGTTAAACTCAGGTCTGCAGGCCTGTAAGACCTGGAACATTGTTTTAGATTAGATTCATCCATTTTATTTTATGTGTGAATGTTTTTCCTGTGTGTATATATGTGTGCCAATTTGTGCTCAGTGCCCTCAGATGTCAGAAGAGGTCATTGGATCCCATGAAACTAAAGTTACCAATGGCTGTGACTCACCCTGTGCATTTTGGGAATTCAACCCAGGTCCATTACAAAATCACCAAATGCTCTGAACCACTGAGCCACCTCCCCAGCCCCTAGAACTTTTCTTTTCTTTTCTTTTCTTTTCTTTTCTTTTCTTTTCTTTTCTTTTCTTTTCTCTTCTCTTCTCTTCTCTTCTTTTCTTTTCTTTTCTTTTCTTTTCTTAGAATTGTGCATGTATGTGTGTGATATCCCAAAAGCAAATTTTGTGTGTTTGTTTTTTAAGACAGGTTTTCTTTGTGTAACCCTGGCTGTCCTGGAAATCACTCCTGTAGACCAGGCTGGCCTCAAACTCGGAGCTCTATCTGCTTCTGCCACCTGAGTGCTTGGATTAAAGGCGTGGGACACCACTGCCTGGCCTAAGAGCAAATTTTTTATCATATCAGGTTTAAAGTTAGAACACAGGCTTCTTTCATCTTTGATACACTTGTTTCCATCTGTGAGAATAACTGGCCTCTTTGTAGCTGGCCTAAACCACAAAGTGTATACCTCCTTATAGCTATGTGTCAGAGATGTCTCCTGGAGACTGGAGAGCCCTTGTTTCTCTAGCAGAGGACCCAGGTTCACTTCTTAGCAGCCACATGGTAGCTCATAACCAGTTATAACTCTAGTTCCAGGAGACCCAATGCCCTTTTCTAACTTCTATGAGGATCACGCTTGCATGTATAGGCAAAACACTCAGACATAAAATAATTTTTTTAAAGTCTAAAAATAATAAAGAGAATTTGCTGGGCAGCAGTAGTCCACACTTTCAGTCCCAGCACTTGGGAGGCAGAGGCAGGTGGATCTCTAAGTTTGAAGCCAGCCTGGTCTACAGAGTGACTTCCGGGACAGCCAGGACTACATAGGGAAATCCTGTCTCAAAAAACAAAACAAAAATAACAACCAAAAGCCCCTTGACTAAGACTGGAACTCAGGCCATTGGATGGTTCAATCACTAAGTCTGAGGGAGAACAGGCTTTGGTAACTTTTCCTGTGATCTTAACACGTGCACCATGGTATGTGAACACACTCCAACACATACAAACAGATGTGCTAATATAAGTAGATATTTTAAAGAAATTCAAATAGGCAATGAATAGTTAAAATTTTAGCAGCCAGGTGGGGTTCTATACCCCTGTAATCTCAGCACTTGGGAGGATGGGGCAGAAAGATCAGGGGTTCAAGGTCATTTGTGTTATGTGAGAAACAACTCAAGAATAAAACTTTAACAAAAAGCAGGCCTTTATTTAGAGGTGAGAAGGAATTCAAGTGTGCAGCCAGGATAATTGGGGGAGAGTTGAGCATTTCCAGGAAGCAGTTCCCTATGTCAGGGTTGATCCAGGGTGTGGCACTGGAAAGAGAGAGTGCACACATTTCTTTGTAGGTGATAGAGTGATGCAGCCATGGTGGAAAGGAGAGGTGGCCAAAGCAGCATGCGGAGAGGAGTGGTCTTCTCAGGAGGTGAGAGGCAGGAACTGGCAAGTGTTTGGGTGGGAACTGAGGATGGAGCCCTTCTCTCATACCTCCTCTTCACCTGGTTCCTAAGCTATCCAACTTCTACTCCCTCAGCCTAGATGAAAGGGGCATTAATAAGATGCTTATTCCCATGAGCCAACCTCCTGCCCTTCAGAAAACTGAAACAATTTGGAACCCCTTGGCTGATCTTGGTTTTTATCTTCTCTCTTTGATAATCATTGGCCAGGCATGTTGGTGATAACCTGTAATCCCAGCACATGAGAGGCAAATGTAGGAAAGATTGCTGAAAGTTCAAAGCCAGCCTAGTCCACATAGTGAATCTGAGGCCAGTAAGGGCACATAGCAAAATCTTCCTTCGGACTTGGACTAGACCTACATCATCAATATTCTTGTGACTGGCTTATAGATGGCAGACTAGGACTTCTCCACCTTCTTGTGAGCCAGTCCTACGTAATAAACCTCGATGTCTAGCTCCCACTCCTTCTCTGAGAAATTGTGACCAGTGCAGGTCCAGACCTTTCTGTGTACCAGTATCATGCTCTGATAAAACTGTAATGTTCCCAACATGAGAGCTGAAGTAAACGGACTAAACAAATACATCATCAGAGAATTCAATCAAAAGTCTAAAAGGTGCTAACTAAAGGAAAGAAAATAAAGGTCTAGAAAGGGGGACAAAGCGGCTGGAGAGATGGCTCAGTGGTTAAGAGCACTGACTGCTCTTCCAAAGGTTCTAAGTTCAAATCCCAGCAACCACATGATGGCTCACAACCGATCTGATGCCCTCTTCTGGGTGTCTGAAGACAGCTACAGTGTACTTACATATAATAAATAAATTAATCTTTGGGCCAGAGCAAGTAGGGCTGGAGTGAGCGGGGCCGGAGAGAGAGGAAAAATGTGTCTGAAGAGGGCTACAGTGTACTTAACATATAATAAATAAATAAATCATTAAAAGAGAAAAAGAAACAAAGGGGGACAAAGGTGTGCAGCTTCTGAATAAGACCATAAATCCCTTAGACAATTAGATTCCTCCATTGCCTGCCTATAAAGGACCTAGCAAGTGGCAGGTATGTGACCAATGACCAAGTACACTGTGGGGAGAAGATGACTTTCTGGTTTTTGTTGTTGTTGTTGCTGCTGTTGTTGTTATAGTCTGGTTAGGTGACTGGCTGGTACTCTGTGGAAAATGGTCTTAATTAAGCAAGGACTACTGCTTTTAGGTAGCAGAAAAGCAAGGAGTAAAGATAGCTGGGCTGCTAATTGTTGAGGTTTGGTTTGTTGCTATGTATCATAACGCTTAATAATGGCCCCAAGATCTGGCTACCCCCTCCTCCACGAGGAGATTCTCATGTACAGCAAGTAATGCTGTGTAACCTTGCCCCCAAGTTATCCTGACTGGTCAATAAAGATGCCTATAGCCTATGGCTGGACAGAAGAGTGGTAGGTGGGGCTTCAGCTCCCAGGGTCTGAGTCAGAGACCAGAAAAGAGAAGAGGAGGGAGGAGAGAGGAAGATGTCACGGGGTAGGTGGATCTTGAGTGCATGGCCATGAGGGCCGACCTGGTGGAGTGGGAGCGGCCCACACAGAACATGGCAGGTTATATCTCCGGGCTATTGACAGGGAAGCAGACAAAATAGCATAGAGAGTTGGTATCCGCACAGCTCTAGTTCTGTTAAGGCTTATTATAAATATAAAGGTTTTGTGTCTTTTATTTGGGAACTAAATTGGGGGCAGAAACCCCCAATTAATTTTTACTAGAACAGGTGATGCACAGTGAAGTCTCAGCTCTCAGGAGGCCAGGGGTCTCAGGGTCAAGGCTAACTGGCCAGGGGTCTCAGGGTCAAGGCTAACTGGCCAGGGGTCTCAGGTTCAAGGCTAACTGGAGTATGTAGTGAGGCATGGTCTCAAAAAAATTAATATAGTTAAATGGCACAACACTTGCCTAGCATACATAAGCACAGACTCTGGTTCGATCCAGCCCAAGAGAAGGACTACAGGGAGACAGGTAGGGAGGCACTTGTGAGGTCAAGATCACTCTAGATTCTTCCTGAGAGAGGCTTGTTAACCCTCCTATGCAAGCTTGTTGGAAGGAAAAGGCAAAGTGCCTGTGGTCATCCTGAGCGTGGAACGTGCTTGTTAAATGGAGACTCTTGGCTGCCCAGCCTCTGCCTGACAATGATGACCCAGCCCAGTAGAAAGCCCACAGCCTTATCTGATACAGGCCGTGAGGCCACGGGTTCTTAAAACATGTAAGGCTGTGCCAAGACCCACTCAGGCATTTCCCACAGTTCATTTCCAACTTTGTCCAGAAGCATCAATGACTTTAGACGTTAAACATTGGAAGAATGCATGTGTCATACTTCAAAACTGAGTAGGCACATGTGTGAAAACCAGTGTCAAAAGAATTCCTCAGTTCCAGTAACTAGGTGCTGTCCACACTGTTCTAATACCACAGTTAGACAGGAGGGGTGCCATAGACCAGACAGGTGTCACGTCTTTTCTGGCAATGACCTTCTCCGAGGGTATGGAGAAAAAACCATCTGGAGGGAAGAAGCTTGTACGCTGATCAGCTCATCTTTCTCTAGGAATGCCTTCCTTTCCCTGTCCGCAAGGTGCCCCTCCACTCACTACTTCCCTGCACCCCCTTAGCCCCTGTACCCCTTCAGCCCCCGTACCCCTCAGCCCCTGCACCCCTCAGCCCCCTGTACCTCCTCAGCCCCTGTACCCCCTCAGCCCCCCATGCCCCCCATTATTCGTTCCCACTCCTCTCATCTTTCCCTGGTATGCTTAGACTTTGATGATTGGGTGAATTTTTTTCTACACCTGCCTTCCCAAAAGTCCTGGATATAATCTAACTTCCTAGCCACCTTTTATCCGCTGCAGCATTTCTGTCCTTAAAATGAAGCCCGAGGAACTGGAGAGATGCCTTGGTGGTTAAGATCACCGGCTGCTCTTCCAGAGGGCAGGCTGGATCCCCAGCTCTCATAGGGTGACTCACAGCTTTCTCCAACTCCAGTCCGAGGGGACCTGAGACCCTCTACTGTCCTCTGTAGGCACTGTACACATGTGGTGCACAAACATACATGTAGGTGAAACACCCATACACATACACGCACACACACACACACATATATATATATATATATGTGTCCCAGCTACACTGACTGAGAATGCCCTTATCCTGCCCTTTCATCAATCCAATCAGTTTAAAAGTTGCTTTGAGCCGGGCAGTGGTGGTGCACACCTTTAATCCCAGCACTTGGGAGGCAGAGGCTGACAGATTTCTGAGTTCGAGGCCAGCCTGGTCTAAAGAGTGAGTTCCAGGACAGCCAAGGCTACACAGAGAACCCTGTCTCGAAAAAGAAAAGAAAAGAAAAGAAAAGAAAAGAAAAGAAAAGAAAAGAAAAGAAGAGAAGAGAAGCTTTGCTTCCTTCCTATTTCAGAATGGGGGTGTGGGGATAGTCCCTTACAGCTCGAGAGAGTTAATATGCAAACAGCGCTTATACAGACTTATGAGAAACTGAAATACTCAGAAAACCAAGGCTGCATGAGTTGCTGTCCCTGTCACAGCTGTCAGGCTGAGAGTTCTGAAACCGTGACAGGTGTCTTTAGACCACACAGGGAACCCAGAGGAGCCACTGACCTCCAGCATCCATTCTGAGCTTTGTAGGAGGACCCTGTACTTCTGGAGTAACCCCTCAAGTTCCCAAGTAAGCAAATAAGCTCCCACCCCTTTGGCCAGTGCAGTGCATTAAAGAACATCAGACCTTAGCCTTCTTTTTCTCCCTTGCCACCCTCCTGCCAGAACACCCGCTTCTCATTGTCCTCTGAGCCACGTGGCTTTTCCCTGGGGAAGGGAGGGGCTACCACGAGGGCTCGCCTCCCTGTTCCTCCCTTTTCTGACAGTTCCTAGATGTTCTGCGGAAAGGGTCCCAGGAGCCTCGGAGCTCCTGCCAGTACCGGTTCATCCTTGAGGCACTCAGCACCCAGGCAGGGAGAAAGCTCCACGTGGACTGCTTACAGCTCTGATTCGGTTAGCTTTGTCTGCCTTTGGTTGGCATAAACACTTCTGAAGAATGGGCTACAGCTGAAACCTTTACTTTAGCTCCTTTAACGAGGATTTATAAAACAACTCACTATGCAGAACACATGTTCTAAGTATAGGATTACTTGATGGATTGAAACAATGTGGAGGCATGTTAGACACATGTTTAAAATATTCTTCAAATACATAATTATGTCCTGTGCCAATCAGGTACTTAATGCACATTTGGATATCCCATTTAATTGTTGCTTCTCTAGGGAACAGCGACCTTTCTGGTCTCCTGGGCTAAACTGCAGATTTTTAAAAACTGTTCAAGCACATATTTACTTGATTCTTTCTAGTCTCTTGGGTGATGAATCCTTTGCCAAAGAAAGGGCTTTACATGCAAAACAAGACAATTAAAGGCATGAGGTGGTGGGTCTGGTGTCTGCCCATGGATAGAGAAAGACTCCATCTCTCATGATTCAGAGATAAACACCCCACAGCTGGATACAACCCCAGAACTTTAAAAAGAAGCCACAACAGTAATGACTGAACTAACTCACTATCCTATCTCCACATAGTCCCTTAGGGAAGAGAAAAGCAAAGTGTCATCTTGGAGTTTTTTGTTTTGTTTTGTTTTTGTTTGTTTGTTTGCTTGTTTTGTTTTGTTTTTTCGAGACAGGGTTTCTCTGTGTAGCTCTGGCTGTCCTGGAACTCACTCTGTAGACCAGGCTGGCCTCAAACTCAGAAATCCGCCTGCCTCTGCCTCCCGAGTGCTGGGATTAAAGGCGTGCACCACTAACGCCTGGCTCGTTTTTGTTTTTTAAGAGGCCTTCGTGTATAAAGCTGGATGTATCTACCTCTACAACCCAGTGAGTCTGGGTAGGGGGTGTGTCTCTTGCTCCTGGACAACCCTGCGTCTTCTCCTCTCTATACATCCTATCTCAAAAAGCCTCCCCAGCATCCATCCGTGTGGTACTCATCCTGCATGCCTTCCTCGCTCCATCCCATCCAAGCAGGAGCGATTTGGACATGTGAATTAACTTCTCAGTCTCCTCTCTGTAAAGTGCTGGAAGACTACAGGCCTTAGAAAGCTGACAATATAGGTTTTAAATGTCAAGTGACCAAGACCCAGCCAAACACACAGCAAGGTCTGTTCCTTGATCCTTAGGACCCTGCTCTCTTTCCAGGCCAGGCATGGTGTCAAATGCCTAGCACCACAGTACAGCAGAGTTGGAGCAAAAAGACTGTTGTGAGTTCAGGCCACCCACGGCTGCACAGTGAACCACTGCCTCACAAGCAAGAAGAGAAGGTACATCCCTGCACCTCCCCAGCTACTCCCATCAATGCTGCCATTGGAGCAGCTGAATTCTCACCTGTTCCTCTGATCACCCAGGGCTGACCTTTTCTGAACCCAGCTCCATTCCAATCCTTTAAAATTATGCTTTATTTATTTTTACCAAACCCAAGCACGCTGCTCCTATGCCTGGAAGTCTTTCATAGTCCCACCCACTGTTCAAAGGCAAAGCCCAGCCTTTAGAAATGGCTTCCAAGGCTCTTAGTCTGTGCCTTACATTCCAGCCCTGTCTGTGTCCTGGAAGCTTGTACTGTACTAAGTGTGACTTTAGCAGGATCGGATCAAAGGTATTCATTCACAGGAGGTGACAGGCCACCCAGTCACCTCCATTTCTAGGAACAAGTAAACTTTCTTGACACCGCAGTATCAAGACAGTTTGAGAGCCATGCTTCCCCACAAACCCCAACCTATCCATGTACAAAGCCTGCAGTTTGTATGTAGTTACCCTGGTCTCTTCAAACTATACCCCCCGGAGGGGCTTCTTTCCAACGTACTTCTGGTGGGCACCAGGCTTCTCATGACAGATTATAGAAGAGTCAGAGCTGGTATAGCTTCGCCAGGTGTTCTGGAAGCTTAGCCATGCTTTCTGCTAGTGTAGGCACCATGAGTGAGACCCCACACTGAAGCCAGGCCCCTTGGTATCTGCTTCTCCTGGATCCCTTTTTTTGTTTTTTGTTTGTTTGTTTTTGTTTTTTGAGACAGGGTTTCTCTGTGTGTGGCCCTGGCTGTCCTGGAATTCACTCTGTAGACCAGGCTGGCCTCGAATTCAGAAATTCGCCTACCTCTGCCTCCCAAGTGCTGGGATTAAAGGCGTGTGCCACTACGCCCGGCTCACTTTCCTTTCTACCTCTGCCACAGACCAAAACAAGGCCCTCCTATTTAGATGCCCTGGCCTCACTATCAGTAGATAGAGCTGCTTGGCTCTCCTTGGGGCTCTGGGGGCTCTCCTTGGGGCTCTGATGGCTCTCCTTGGTTGTCAACTTGACACTTGACCACATCTGGAATTAACTAAGACTCAAGCACTGGGCAATCCTATAAGGCAGTTTTGTTTCTTAATTAAACCATCTAAAGTAGGAAGAACCACTTTTAATCCAGCTCTTTTAAGATGGGAAGATCTGGTGGCAGCCTAGAAGGACATGGATAAAAGAAGCTCTCTCTCTTCTTCTGTGAGGACCTTCACTAGCTAGTCCATTTCCTCCTGGCATTGGAGCTACTTTTTAGCATTTCATTGTATCCTGAAGATGAGCTGAGACATCCAGCCTTGTGTTTGAGCAACTACTAGATTCTTGGACTTTCCAGTGGTAGACGGCCATTGTTGGATTAGCTGGACCACAGCCTATAAGCTATGAATATATATGAATATATAATGACTCTATGAATATATTGTGAAAATATTAATATATAAATATATATCATCATATATAATGTATATATATTCATTCTGTAAGTTCTGTGCCTCTAGAGATCACTGATTCAGGTACTAAAGCTGCAGATCAGCAACAGAGTGTTTGTGTAACATGCCACAGGGCCTGGGTTCAATGCCCAGTACTAAAGAAGAAAAACTTAGGAAAAATTACTAGGGTTTATTTAGGTACTTCTTCACTGTGTGAATATCTCAGACCTGTGCTTCAGAGCTTGAGGGAGAGTCCCTACCCCATGAGCATGGGTGGTCTTTTCACCATCTGGCATGATTGTTTGAAAGGAGGCATTTTGTGTCCTGGGTTAGGTTTGTGCCAAGGTTGTTTGTTGTTTGGTTTTGGTGGTGATTGTGGATGGGACTCTTGCCCTGATTTCTTCCTTAGCATGTCCATCATTGGCATATTGGAGAACTACTGATTTCCATATGCTAATGTAGTATTTCCAAATGCTAATATTGCATGTACCCTGCCACTTTGCTGGCAGTATTTATGGGACCTAATAATTTTCTGGTATGTTTCCTGGGGTCTCTTACACATAGAACTGTATAGTCTGCAAATAAGGATTTCCTTTCATATTTATATCCCTTATATTTGCTTTTGTTGCTTAGCAAAGACTTCCAGAACTGTAGTGAGAGAATAGAGGCTATGATCACCCTTGTCCTGTTCCTTCTTTTAATGGATCAGTGTGTCTTCATGTGGTGACAGTGATCCATCTCTGGCCTCTTGTGGTCCTATTCATGAGGGTCCTGACCCACAACCTAACACTGCCCCCCCAAAGACCCTATCTCTTGGGCTAGGATTCCAGTATACAAATGAGGAGGAATACAAAACATTCAGACCATAACACAAAGTCTCTTCCCTCAGTGGGCTTTGCCCCACAGGCTATGACTTCAGTGTCGCACTGGTAAGCCAGCTGTGACCTGGAGTGGAGAACATCTGAAAAAATAACCCTGCACTCAAAGGTGGGCTCTGTATGCAGAAGATGGGTTCACAGGGCCCATGGAGAACCTCATGGAGCTGAAAGCATCCTTCCTGTATTGCAGTTTGAGTCTGGGTCCTATGCCCTGCTAACCCACCACTAACTCATCAGATTTCCACTCCCCTCCTCTCCCTTCCCCCAAGGTTTCTTCGTGTAGCTCTAGCTTTCCTGAAACTAGCTCTGTAGACCAGGCTGACCCCGAGCTCACAGAGATTCTTCTGCCAGCGATGACTCCTGTGCTGAATTACAGGCGTGTACTACAAGCACCCAGCATCTTATCAGACCTCTAAATGACTTGACGTATAAATTTTTTCTGAGATTAGAAGAAATGTCTCTCCACCTCACATAGGACACCAACAACAGACCAAAGAGGTGATGTTGCCCAACTCTAGTTTGACAAGTCAATGAATGAGTTTATTGGAGTTACAAGAGCATGCATAGGTTAGTTAAAGGCTCCTGAAAGGACTAAAAGCTGCATCAACGGAGCTCACTGCCCTAAGGGACAAGCAGAATCTGTCCACCCTGCACTTGCTTGCTGCTTCTGAGTCTCACATATCCTTAGCTTCCTAAGTCTTGCTTGTTTGTTTGGTTGGTTGGTTGGTTGGCTGGTTTTGGTTTTTTCGAGACAGGGTTTCTCTGTGTAGCTCTGGCTGTCCTGGACCTCACTTTGTAGACCAGGCTGGCCTCGAACTCAGAAATCCGCCTGCCTCTGCCTCCTGAGTGCTGGGGTTAAAGGCGCGCGCCATCCCTGCCCGGCTAAGCTTCCTAAATCTTAATCATTGTTCTGCATCCAACAGGGAATGTTTCAATTCAAAGGAAATGGTTGCCCAACTCAGAGCTCCTTCATACTGAGTGCCATTCATTGCCTGTCTGTTAGTGAAGCAGGAGAACCTTGAAGTAGGAAAATTAATGCTATAAAGGATTCACTAATAACCTTGCTTAGGAAAATACCAAGTTACACAAAGTAGAACTTATCTAAAGGAGGGCTGCCTCCAATATGACTTGAGGATTAGTATACCAACCGGGTGTCTTAATTAGGGTTTCCATTGCTGTGAAAAGACACCATAACCAAGGCAATTCTTAAGTGGTGCTAGCTGACAGAGGTTCAGTCCATTATCATCATGGTGGGAAGCATTTTAGTGTTCAGGCAAGCATGGTGCTGGAGAGGCTGAGAGTTCTACATCTTGTTCTGAAGGCTGCTAGAAGTCTGGCTTCCAGTGAGTTAGGAGAAGGGTGTCTCAAAGTCCACAGCCAAAGTGACAAACTTCCTCCAAGGCCATACCTACTCCAACAAGGCCACACCTCCTATAGTGCCACTCTCTGGGCCAAGCATATTCAAACCACCACATCAGATGTGTTAGAAACTGTAGGATTGAAAATTCTGTGCTATAAATGAAGTTTAGAGTTACTCAGAACGTTCTGCTAATGGTTATTCACCAATATATAACTCCAATTAGGTCTCATTCCCATAACAGGAGGAAACAACCCTAACTTAACAACTGAATTTTAACCCCACCCCAAAGAATATGCCCCTAAGGGGCAGCTCAAGGGGGCAATGCAGGATCACAGCCAACATTAATCCTTGTTCTCCCTGTAGGAAAAGCATATCTGCCACATGGACAAGATGACATCAGGTAACAAAAAGAACAATACTTAAGAAATAATTCTGCCAATATCTTGCAGTCTCTTGTCTTGTTTAAATTATTCAGATCATAACCTGGAGCCTGGACCTAAGGGATGACAGTACATTCAGAATGCATAAGCCCAAATCCTATGTAAGCTGGTAAAATTTTCTGTTTGAGACTGGTTCTTTTTTGTGTGCATTAGCCAGAAGCAGTCACATGCTATTATTAAATAATGTTTCCCTTTATTAATGTCTAAGGGTGCGTCGTGGCTTCTCACTGGGAAAGCATATTGATTCAGACACCTCCTGCTCTGTGTGGCCTGCCTGCAGTTGACCATGACCCTACAGACCATGCCTGCCACTGTTTGCCAGATGCTAAGTCTTTTCGCTGCCTCCATTCTCCTGTAGTCTCCCCACTGTAGGCTGAAAGTCTGCTTGGCAGCCCTGACTCCTACTTGTCCATCTGTAGTAGGCCTGGAGGAAATGAAGGTGTTCTAAAGAGATGCTTGTGTCTCTCGGTCTATCAGACTTGTGGCAATGGATGCCAAAGAAATGGGAATGTCCTCAGGGTTCTCTTGGGCTAGCCATACAAGGAACTTGCTGCCCAGGAAGATATTTCAAAAGTTCTAAACAACTTATCAAACCACCTTACAGGATGAGACTGAAACCCAAATAAAGATGGTTACTGGTGAGTGTGACCACACCTTTTCCAGGACTCTTAAAGATGCACAGCCTTGGCCCTCTCTTTAAATTCAAATCTCACTTCAGGCCCGTGAAGACAGACTCTGGACTGTCTCTCTTCCCAATGTGGCCACATTGAATATCTATTTTTCTCTGCTTTCCAGTATTCATTTGTTTTTTGTTTGTTTGCTTGTTTTTTGTTTTTGTTTCTGGTTTATTGAGGATGGTGGCCAGACCTGACTTGGGGCACAGTTTGTGACTACCCCCCGAGTTTTGATACATCTTATTTTGCCACAGTTGCTCAAGCTACACATGGCTATACAGTTTGTGGGCAAATGTTGCCTGACTCCTCACAAAAAACACACCACAGGACACTATCATCTGAGCTGGGTTCTGTCCTATCCCCCCATACATCCCCCGCACACTAGCCAGCACATGAACCTTCCCTAGATAGCCATGCAGGAGACTTGAGTTTCTGTCAGCAGGGTCAGGCCATCCCAGAGGACTTGGGTGATGGAGATGCAGTTCACCATTTGAGGATCCACACTTGCTTTATTTTCTTCCCCAAACTTCAGTGCTGGCGGTGTACATGAGAGATGTCTGCCTGGAGATACACAGAGGCTCAGAAACACAGTTTCACATTTGGAATGTACATAGGTCTAAATTCAGATAAAGAGTTATATAGGCTTAGGAGGAGAAATGTTTGGATTGGCCTGACATTGGCAGGAACCTCACTCCCTGCCCTGGTTCAGGCAGCTACTCTTTACTTATTCAATACAATAAGACAAAGTCATTAAAGCCCCCATTGCTGGTAATTGTCTCAGAAATTGCATCCCTTGGCCTCACAATTAGTTTGATACAAAGCAGGGAGACACTTGGGTTAATAACCTCGAATTTTTATGACTCAATCAATATTTTGGTTGCTGCAGGCTGCTTTGCCATTGTAAATTTTTAGTACAGTGCTTGTGGAGTGTGTAAATATTTAGCTAGCCATTGGAGCATCAATTAATGAAATCATTTCTTTAATTTCGATGACACCATGGCAGTGTGCCGCTATGAGGTATTTATGCTAGTTGATTTCATAGGCTGGGAAACCGTATTACTGTTGTGCTCTGTGGCTTACAACCATACCACTTCATAGCACCTCCCTGCAAATATTCCGTAGATTAAGTGCCTTCAGATAGAACTGAATAACTGAGGTGCTTGCCACAGATGCTTCCGTTTTGATTTTAACTTTACAATCATGCTTCTTTATCTAAGATCGGCAGTATTTATGTGAGTGCTTGTTAATCTTGCAAATGGCCTGGGAGTCACAGTTGAGACTGATTGCTCCATCCTTCTTTCTAGAGTAGGGTACTGTTTTAAAACAGAAAAGAAAAGAAAAGAAAAGAAAAGAAAAGAAAAGAAAAGAAAAGAAAAGAAAAGAAAAGAAAAGAAGAGAAAAGAAAACCTAACATAGTTAGAGTCCTGCACTATGGTTCTCAGATACCAGAGCACCCTGTACAATGATACTTTCTTTTAATTGGATCTTTTTTATTTTCTTATTCTTTAAAATTTGGTTTTGGAGTCATGCATGGTGGCACATGCCTTTAATCCCAGAACTGAGGGGCCAGAGGCAAGCAGATCTCCATGAGTTGGAGGCCAGTCTGGTCTACACAGGTTAGCCAGGGGTACATAATGAGAGCTCCTGTCCAAAAGTAAGTAAGTAAGTAAGTAAATAAATAAATAAAACAGGTACTTAGGTACTCGTGGTTAAAGTGTTTTCTTTGCAAGCATTAAAACCGGGAGGGGGTGTTAGATACCAAGAACCCACATAAATGCCAGTTAGGCAGGGCATGGCACCCTGTTATTGAAGCCATAGAAGGCTGGAGACAAAGTCCCCAGAGTAGGCTGGCTAGCAAGATTAGCCATATCAGCAAGATCTAGGTTTAACTGAGAATCTAGGTTTGATCTGCTCCAAAGAATAAGAAAAGCAATCAAGGATGAATTCCAACACAACCCTGGACACCACATACACACTCACATGCATATGCCTACACACAAGCAAAACATGTATATATGCATGTATAATACACACATATATAAATGGAAAAGAAAAAAAATAACTGGCTTGGGACTTTTAAGATGTGGTCCAAAGTTTATCAGGTTGGCTTTGAGCTCCCAAATCTTCTGCTTTCTCCCTCTGAGTTCCGGGATTAGAGGTGTGTAGAAACACACTCAGTTTTCAATTGGTTGTTCTAAAGCGAATTCCCAACTCTGCTCCTGGGAATGTGTTTGCCGAAAGTGTTCTACTTTGTTTTTATTTGTAAAGTCAAAGAAAGAAAGAAAGAAAGAAAGAAAGAAAGAAAGAAAGAAAGAAAGAAAGAAAGAAAGAAAGAAAGAAAGAGAAAAAGGAAAGGAGGGGGGAAGGAAAGAAGGAAGGAAGGAAGGAAGGAAGGAAGGAAGGAAGGAAGGAAGGAAGGAAGGAAGAGGGAGGTTGTATTGTCCAGTTCTCAGTTTCTTCAAGGCAGAAACATCTTGGGGATGAAGGAGTGTGCATACTGTGTCCTATATTTCAACTTGAACAATTAGGAGGAATTTAACTCTTTAACTAGAAAAGAGTTATCTTAATGTAAGTTATCCAAATACATAATTTCTTGGTTTTGTAACTTGGATTTTAAACAATCATAAACATGGAATAGAACCCACATTTTATATATACTAAAAGCCAAGTGTAGTGTTTCTTACCTGTAATCCAGTTATGTGAGAATCCTTAGGCTGGAGGATTGAATTTTGGGCTAGCCTGGGCCATATAGCAATACTATACCTCAGAATACAGGACTATTGCTCAGTCAGTGAAGTCCTGGCATTATAAACATAGGGATCTGAATTTTATCTCTAGAGCCCAAATTGAAAAGCTGGGCTTGGTGGTACTTACTTGTAATCCCAGTGCATGAATGGTAGAGACTGTCTAAACAAACAAACAAAAAACTCAAAGCTGGGTGTGGTGGCACAAGCCTTTAATCCCAGCACTGGGGAGGCAGAGGCAGGCAGATTTCTGAGTTCAAGACCAGCCTGGTCTACAAAGTGAGTTCCAGGACAGCCAGGGCTAAACAGAGAAACCCTGTCTCGAAAAATAAATAAATAAATAATTAAATTAAATTAAATAAAAGAACAGGTTGCTGGAGCAATATTCAAGGAAGAACAACACACAAAGTTGTCATCTTGCCAATGCACACTCAAGCACATACACACATTCACTCATACACATATGAGCATGCATACACACATACATACACAAAGGTAAATAAATTCTCCCCTCATTTTCGATCATACATACCAAAGTACATACAAATAAAATCGAATATTGTCTAGAATTTCCCAGCAGCCTCAGATCAGTCCCTGGTCAAAGGATAGGGATTATTCCTTTTTCAGTTTAGAATACAGTCTAGGTCTATTGCTCAGACTCCTTCCCAACTCCTGGGACTAAGTTAGCCTACAGTGCCAGGCAGTGGTGGTGCATGCCAAAGAAAGAAAGAGAGGAGAGAGAGAGAGAGAGAGAGAGAGAGAGAGAGAGAGAGAGAGAGAGAGAGGAGGAGGAGGAAAGGAAAGGAAAAGGGGAAGGGAAAAGGGAAGGGGAAGGGAAAGGGAAAGGGAAAGGGAAAGGGAAAGGGGGTAGCAGTAAAGACACAGATAATAGGACCTGATAGACAGCTGCCTAGAGCATCATTGCCTCTGAGGTGAGATAAAGAGCACACGATGGGGTGGCTACCATGTGAAAAATTACAAAAGAATCTGCAGGTGACATAAAGCCATCCTACTGATGGCCTTGTCTTCTGAGAATGGTTCTCTCAATTGGAGGACACATGTAGATAAAGACTCTTTTTCCTCTTGCCTCTGTTCCTTCCCTTATCCTTGGGACATTTTTTTTCTGTATTAAACTTGGCCAATGCAAATTAATTAGAATAATATTAATTATAACATTTGCTGGGCAATAAGAAAGACAGGCTACAGGAGAGGACTGCCTTCTCTGAACCCCTAACCAAGGCCACAAGGGAGACTTGGGAAGGAGGTCAGCCAAGAAAGGCCAGAAAGGTGTCTGGTAGGAAAGGAATTAGCTGGGCAAAGCAGGAGGTGGCAGAGAAGAAGTTCCCATGCAGACTTCTAGCATGAATCCAGAGCTCAGTGGTAGGGCAGAACACAGCAAGGGATGAGGGAGCCTAAGCATGCACACAGAAATGAGTGCACAGAGGCCTGAGACACTCACATTTGTTTGTGTACTGAGCCTTGTCTGGCCGGGACCTCTAGGAAGTAAAGTCAGAGTTAAAGACATCAGTGACACTTCCTTGAGAGGTCAAAGCCTAGGACAGACAGGACATGGGGAAGTGATACAAGGAGGGTTAGGTGCTACCCCTCTGGTGGCCATGCCACACAGAGGTGCACGACCATAGCTGGGTGTTTGTTCAGCACCCAGGACTTTCCTAGTGAATGTACAAGGAAAAGCGTGGCTCGGATTTTTTTTTTTTAATTTGAAGCAAGTCTCAAATGGGGGTGGGGCATGGAGAAGGAGCCAAGTGATGGACACTGATGAGAAGGAGGAGAACTGATGACTTATTCTGGACATTTCACTGGGAAGAAGAGAAAGAGAAGAGAGGGTTCGTGGGTTTGCCATCAATATCCCCAACAACGGCCTAGGTTCACTCTCAAGCGCACACATACGTAAAGGTGAAAGGAGAGAGCCAACTCATGTAAAGCTGTCTCCTGACCTCCATACCTCCACCCTCCAACACACACAGATCACACACACACAAACATAATACATAAAATATTCTCTAAGAGAAAGAATAATAGAGAAGGCAGGCTGTGGTTTTTAAGAAATGTTCATGTTCTGTCTTGAGAGACCACATTAAGACAGAAAGACCAAGGGGACAGTTTAGGTGCCCCAACATAGTGTGAGGCTGGAAGGAGCGGGAGGAGCTGGGATCCCCATTGCCAGCACAAAGCCTAAGTTCAGGGCAGGAAGCATCCAGCATGGGTGAGGGCAAGAGGGGAGGGCATCTGTGAAGGTGGAGCTGGAACAGGATGCTGAGGGTCTGCTTCAATGGCAACATTTTATGAATTATAGGAAGCAGGCCAGAGACAGACATGTGAGTTGGGGGAGAGGGATTGACTTGGAAATGGAACAAACTCAATGTAATGATTTCAAGAGAATGTCAGTCCATGAGCACCGGGGAGAAAGATGACTGGGAGAAGGGAGAAGTGGCAGAAGTGGGGTGTCACCTTAACACCCCCAAAACCAGCCCCCCAGATTTTGCTTTGCCAGCATTGGCTCTGGTCTAACTCAAAGGTAAGGAAGTCTGAAGCAGACATCCCAGCTCTTTGGGTTGCAGAAGATTAGCAGGCTGCTTTTTCTTTAATGAACTCACAAACACTAGCTTACCACTGGAGCCAGCCATTTAAAAATGTCTTTTATTGTAGCACAGTGGTGACACTTCCAAATGCTAGTGTTGGAGAACAAAACACTGAGAGCAAGCACCCACTAGAAGCCTACCCAGGAGTGTGTTACAGCGCTTTGCCTCGTGGGCGTCTCTCTCCAGCCAGCACAAGCCCTCACTGTTCAACTGGAGGGAAGGATTATTTGGATTACTTCTGTCGGGCACCTCGGTAGGTGAGATGCACTGGAACTCTGGGCAGCAGCTCCAGTTACAAATCTCCGCCATATAAAATAACAGGAAATGTGGGGCGTGTGGAGAGTTCACTGGGGAGATTAACTATTTGGAGGAGTCCCACATCAGCATCTTGGTGTTTAGAGAAAAAGATAGCCCACACAGCTTTTAATAGTGTAAAGAAAATTCTGCCGTCACGCTGAAAGAGAGGACTGTCCATTCTGCTTCTGGAAGGGCTCACGTTTAGTTTGAAAGCCATCTTTCTTTTCTGTAAGAAACACAGGATTGAAATGAAAGCCAGATGGAACTGCAGTAATTTTGAGGTTTATTTTTAAAAATTAAATAAATAAGTAAATAAATAAATAAATTCTGGATACCCTAATTTTCCAAGATGAGCTTCCCAGGGTTGTTGGCTTTAATCCCCTTCAACAGTCCTCTCCTTCCCTAACTCCTTCTTAACACTAAACAGAGATTTCCACACACCAGCCCACCATGTACCTCCATTTTTTCCTATGGGTACATTGCTATTCAGATAAGCTTTCCCTGTAGGTGCAAGCATGCTTGCTATTTAGGTAAACTTGAAATGTCTGGGGGATTCTAGCACTAGATGAGGGTCTCTGTACTATCCAGAAGGGCGAGCCAACGTTCTTGGTATAGCTGGGGCAACCCCAAATGATCAAGCATGCTGGCATGTGTACAGACGTGGCTACAGTTCTCCAAGAAAGGTATATACACAGTTGAAGCAAAATAACCCCGCCCCACAGTGTACGCTGACAGTGAACTGGTGAGAAATATTACTGGAACTGGTAATCACAAAATCACAGTATGTGTATGTGAGGAACAGAGAATGGGGTGTGATAATGAACACACGGGATCAACCTTCAAGCAAAGGGTTCAAAAGCCCAGACAGAGCAGCTCGGAAGGTGAGGGAAGGATTAAACCTGAGAGCAGAGTTAGTTCACTTATGGTCCCTTGGGAGACAGTAGCGGGAAGGAAGATGTGTGCCCAAGAACATGGGCCCACGGTTGACCGACTTAACCCAACTAGACTTAGAAGCATTAAATTTTCTAGTGTTTCTGGCTGAAGCGGGTGTTTAAAAAATCCAAAGGACCTCCCTGGTTAAGGGATCCCTGGAGGAACAGCAGACTAGTCAGTAAGCCATGGCACAGTTTGGTAAGGGTTTGTTATTTGGAAATGCCTAGCGCCCTGGGGGAGGGCCAGGGGCACTCTGTTCGAAGCAGGTAGAAGGTCTGTGATCTAACATTCTCGAACTCTAGAAACACCCACGGGTAACTGCACACAGAGCAGAGGCACGTGTTTTCATGCTGACATATCACTCTGACTGGGAATGTCACTCAGTCTAAGTGTTCCTTGGAGAGATTTACTAACAGAGAGGCACACTGGAGGAAGGGGATGTACTCTCTCTGTGTCTGCACTGCTTGAATTGAACCTGCCCTCCTAGATATTCCTCAATCCAATAAAGTAGACAACAAGACCAACCATCCCACTGGAAATGGCTTTGATTCTCTTCTGCTGGATGCCACCTCTGGATGGCGCTCTCAAGGGCAGATCTGCCCACTTTTCCAGCATCGGTGAAAAATTAACCCAGAATCTCCTACGGGTACTTCCTCAACCAAATACCCAACTTTCTCAACTCAACTTAAAGCTCTCTAGCCTTTTCTTAGCCTCTTTTTCTTTTCTTTTCTTTTCTTTCTTTCTTTCTTTCTTTCTTTCTTTCTTTCTTTTTTTTTTTTTTTTTTTTTGGTGGTGCTAGGCCTGCAAACCCAGGACTGCACAAATGTTAGGACAGTGTTTTATCATTGAGAGACACCCCAGCCTACCCATTCTTCTGTTCTTCCTATCTCTTATACCATAATAAGACTGGGAGATCAAGATGGGTGAAGGGTACAAACTTTCCCTGACTGGGACCATTGAGAAAAGCCATTGTTAGGTCCCATGAGTGATTCCTCAAACATTGCTACTTTTTAAAGACCAGTAGGCTTACCAAAGCCTGTGTCCCTGCAGATCACTACTTAACCCCCCTGCAGCTCCTGCTTTTGTTGCCAAAGCACATGCATGTCCCCATCCCTACTCTGTATGCCCCTCATCCTCCCAACTCTGCAGACATCTATCTGAGCAGCAAGTCTCTTCTCTGTCTTCCACAGGAATGTGAAGACAGCTCTTTCCCACGACGTCAGTTCAGCATCTCCTGGGAGGAGAGACCCGCAAGGCCCTGTACAAATCACAGGCCCCAACCACCGAACCTAGCCCCGAATTAGCTGTCAGGAGAAAGGTTGACCAAGCCCCTCTTAAAACCTGAGTTTTCAATTTTCATTGCAGAGGTTCTAGGTGTGTCTGTGTCCTCTCACGTGGCTGTAGGGGACAAGAGATGCCCAGGTGTCATGTAATTGTCATGTAATCTTCAAGTTGCTACCTTCACTTGTCACTTTTACACTGAGTTGCTTAAAGGTAAGTGTTGAGCTCAGAAAAAAACAGAATCTGGTTTTGTTTGGTTGGTTTTATTTTATAAGACATGGTCTCTTGCAGCCCGGGCTAACCTTGATCTTGCTATGTAGCCAAGGCTGGCCTTCAACTCTGGATCTTGATTCTTAGCCTTTTGAGTGCTGACTATCAGTGTGTACTACCAAGAACTGTGCAGGTTGCTTCTTTTCAAAGTCTCTTTTCTTTCTCTTTTCCTTGTTTGTTTGTTTGTTTGTTTGTTTTTAGTCACTCTATGTTGGCAGACAGGCTTTGAAATCATGGACCCAAATCATCCTCCTGTGTCAGTGACTAGAATACATGCACTGTTTAGCTTCTTTGCTGTCATTTTAGACAAGCTCTTGCTGCATAGACCAGGCTAGCCTTGCTGCATAGATCAGGCTAGCCTTGAGCTCACAGAGATCTACTTGCCTCTCTTTCATGAGCACTGCAGTTATAAGTATTGCACGCCATCTGGCTGCCTTTGCTTTTGTTGTTTTTTGAGATAGGGTCTCACTATGTATCAGGGAACTCCCTATGTAGACCAGGCTGGCCTTGAGCACACAGAGATCCTACAGTCTCTGCCTCCTGGATGCTACAATTAAAGGCACATACCTCCAAACCTAGACTTTGTTTTTGTTTATATTCCATAAACCTTGTCCAAAATTCCCAGAACTGTGTGTGCATGGGGGTGTTCATGCACACTGGGAATGAGACTTAGGTAGCTCAGTGGTATGACACTTGTACCACTGAGGTGGCCCAGGGCTCCATCTCCACCATGGCAGGGTGAGTAGGGACAGGATAGATATATTCTCCTCACCAATTGAAAGAATTGGTGTCTCATGATAAATATGAGCTAACCCCTTCTGCTCTGTGTAACAACATGCTTTTCCATGTGTGCCAAGTTCCCAAAATAATGACTCCAAGACTGGATTATTTATGAATAAATGCCTAGGCCAAAGGCTTTGGCTCATTCCTCCTAGCTCATGACGCCCACTTATTCTATTCTAAGTCCTGACATGTGGCTAGTAACCGCTCCTCAGGTTTATGCCACCAGCTCCATCAGCTTTTGGGTGAATCTCTTCCATGTCTGACTCTATCTCAGAATCCTCTCTCCTGACAGAACTCCCACCTCTTATTTTCTGCCTAAGCCAATAGTCCAACAGTTTTTTTATTGACAGATGATGCTTCCATACAGTACACAAGAGATTCTCTCTACAGTTCTGAATATTGATTTTGGAGGGGAAAGTCTTACCTTGCCGACAGGCAAAAACTGGCCAACATCTTCATGTTCTGTATCCTCAGGTATAAACTATGGACACCTATAAACTGCACTATTGCTGCCTAGTGATACCCTCCTGACCCCAGAGTCTCTGGTGTGAGTTATCACATTCAACTCATTCACACCAACTTCTTATGGGCAGGACTTGTAAAATTATCTTTGTCCTATGTGCTCTGCACAGAGCCTGGCTCAGAGTCAGGATGTATATGCTGGCCAGTGAGTTTATCCAAAAGCATCACATTATAAGACCTGTGTCTCCTCCTCCTCCTCCTCCTCCTCCTCCTCCCCCTCCTCCTCCTCCTCCTCCTCCTCCTTCTTCTTCTTCTTTTTTTTAGACAGGGTTTCTCTGTATAGCCCTGGCTGTCCTGGAACCCACTCTAGACCAGGCTGGCCTCAAACTCAGAAATCCACCTGCCTCTGCGTCCCAAGTGCTGGGATTAAAGGCGTGTGCCACCACTGTCCGGCCTGTGTCTCCTTCTTTATGGAATGGCCTTCATACCAGGCTCTATCCCAGGTTCTGGAATAGAATGACAGAATTCTGACAAAACAGAGTAACTCTTTGGGGGCTAATGTGTTACCTACGATTAGCCTCTAGTTGGGAACAATGTTTCCACAGTTACTGAATTAATAGCCAGATGAATTAAGTTCAATCTATCTGAAGGCTGAGAGGTGTCACTCAATGGCAGCAGGCACACCCAGAAAGATCTTGGATTGAACCCTCAGTATCACCACAAAGACAAAACAGAGCAAAAGTCATAATTTTGTTCACAGTCCTAAAAATTGAATGTGCTTTGGCAAGACCCTGACTTTGGATAGCTATCCACTTCATCTATGCCCCTAAGAGTAAGGACAAGCAGCCAGAGATAAGTTTGAGAGCATAAGCTTTTATAATTCCAGTACTCTGAAGGCTGAGGCAGGAGAGTCACAAGCTCAAGGCTACCCTGAGCTGACAGGTGAGTTCAAGGTCAACCTGATCAAGTTAGTGAGATGCTGTTTCAAAATAAAAGAAGGGGCTTGAGCAGGGCACAGTGGCATTGCCTACAATGTCACAGGCCACCTGTTCAGCTGTGTCGTGTACTGGAACGTGGGTAGTATGAACACTTCTTCCTGAACCTGTGGGGAACACGACTTGATAGACACTGTGGTAGACCACAGATAGCCTCAGAGCTCTGCTGATCCTGCCGCCAGCTAGTGGACTTAATTTCCCTTCCCATTAGCCCAGACTCTCCTTGTCACTGACAAGGTTCTTGACAGAAGATGGTTCCCTCCCCAGGAAATGCTGCTCTAGTCCCTAGAATCTGTAGGTTGATAGTATATATGTGGCAAAGGAGAATCTAGGTTGCAAATAGTACTGTTTCCTAGTATCTGCTGTCCTCCCTTGAGCTGGGGCCACCGGGTGCTTAGATGTGAGGGAGAGAGGCAGGAGACAGAGTCCGACAACACAGGGACTTGACTAGTCATCAGTAGCTTTAAAAGATAAAAGGAGCAATAAACCAAGTAGTTCAAGCAACTGTTAATAGAATATGGAAAAGCTGGGCTGAGGATGACGCTCCAGCACGCCTTTATTCCTGTTCTCAGTATACATACTTTCTCTAAAAAAATTACCTCATTCAACTGTCAAGTAGAACTTACAATAGGATAATTGGTTATATGGTTTTCTAAATACTTTTAGATTCCAATAAGTTCATAGTAAGTTTAAGGCAGTAATTCATGTTATAGATTGATAGGCGTTAAGAAATCACAGCAAAATTGTTACATGCCTTTCCATTAAAACTACTATCTTACCAGTCATTCATTAGCTGTTACTAGCTGACCCCTATAAGTTCATTATAAGTTTAAAGCAATATTTTTATGTCACAAGTTAGCGCAGTTTGGTCAAGATACAAATCATCTGCTTTGTGTCTTATTAGTTTTGAAGTTTTGTCTATATAAACTAGTCTCACACCTAACCTAGAAGGAATGTTTTCCTTGATTATAAACTTGTTCCAAGCCTGCTTTCTTTCCTGGTGCAATTAGCCCATGGCACATGAAAGTTTACAGAACTCTATATGCAGCTTTTACTCTACAGAGATCTTAAAATTACTTGTATATATTTAGGGCTTTATCAGGGATTATGAAATCATCAATTTGTCGACATAACATTACTATATGAGGGTATACCTTCATGTTGCTCTGTATAAATCTGCCCAATAGGATGGGCTAATGCCCAGGAACCATTAGGCTATCTAATGGCGGGAAAAAAAAAAGGCATGTCAGCAGTAAGAAGCAATCCTCGGATGAAGTCTCTAAAGACTCTCATTCTTGGACCTCACCCATCGCAAGCCATGCAAAATGGTGGGCCATCCCCGGAAAATTCACTTGCATGCCTTAACTTTTCCTAGATGACTTCTGACAGGTTGAGCTATTGAGACACTGCCTCAAAAAGAGAAAAGAAAAAGAAAGGAAAGGATAAGAAAGGAAAAGAAAGAAAAGGCAACTAGAATGTGCACTCTTGAACCTCTTCAAACAAAAGCAGCCTTACACAAACCTGAGTTTAGTCCAGAGACCCATTTCAGATTTGTGACCTCCAGAAATATAATGTAACATGTTTGTGCTTAGTTAAATCACTGCAGCTCTAGTAATCCCTTGCAGCTGCCAACAAGAAGCTAGCACACACCAGTATAGTATGGTAGAGTTATGCTGGGTGATAACCAAAGTTAAGCTTTTAATTTCAACCCTCTTGGAAGGCCACTCTCATGCAAGAAGTCCAATTGTACTGGCTAGTTTTGTGTCAACTTGACACAGCTGGTGTTATCACAGAGAAAGGAGCTTCAGTTGGGGAAATGCCTCCATAAGGCATTTTCCCAACTAGTGATCAAGGGGGGGAGGTCCCCTTGTGGGTGGTGCCATCTCTGGGCTGGTAGTCTTGGTTCTATAAGAGGGCAGGCTGAGCAAGCCAGTGGATGTAAGCCAGGAAAGAACATCCCTTCGCTGGGTGTGGTGGCACACGCCTTTAATCCCAGCACTCGGGAGGCAGAAGCAGGTGGATTTGAGTTCGAGGCCAGCCTGGTCTACAAAGTGAGTTCCAGGACAGCCAGGGCACACAGAGAAACCCTGTCTCGAAAAACCAAAAAAAAAAAAAAAAAAAAAAAAAAAAAAAAAAAAAAAAAAAAAAAAAAAAAAAAAAAAAAAAAAAAAAAAAAAAAAAGAACACCCCCTCCATGGCCTCTGCATCAGCTCCTGCTTCCTGACCTGCTTGATTTCCAGTCCTGAAATCCTTTGGTGATTAACAGCAATGTGGAAAATGTAAGCTGAATAAACCCTTTCCTCCCCAACTGCTTCTTGGTCATGATATTTGTGCAGGAATAGAAACCCTGACTAAGATACCAATCATGGTGTAATTATGTAAGGAAGCCCAAGCTAGCCACCTGAAGGGCAGGTATCACACTTCATGTCTCTTGGTGAGTACAGGCCAAGCCAGCTATCAGCTGAGTGCAGCTGTGACCTTTACCACCCGATATACACAGGAGAGCCATCCAAAGAACCTGTCCCTGACTCAGAACAGTAAGCAGGTAAATGCTGGCTGCTTGAGACTCCTATATTTTTGGATTGTGTCTTTGCTGTGCTTTTATGCTGTAAATACTTAGGATGATATCTGCCCCATAAGACATCTACATCAAATGTTCGTTATTGTTATGATACTTCAGCTACATATACATAAACTTCCCTGGAACCTGATAAAGACATATATCATCCTTTATGTGATAGTTGGGACTGTTCTACACACATTCTTTCAGCTTTACAGTTAACTTCTCTTCAGTTCCAAGAGGTGAGTTAGGAGTGTTTATCTGGTCTTCACAGACCTGAGTCTTCCCCTTCCAGACCATCCTGATCCTGGGCCTGCATAGGAAAGACCGCATGCTTCTGCAGCTCAAAAGAGTGTTTGTTGCTCTGCTAATTAAGGCCAGAGTCTACCACTGTCCAGATAGCCTTCTGAGCTCGGCACAAAATGGTGACTTGCTTTGTCAGCAAGGATTCTCCTTCTCTGACCTTGTCTTGGGAGCCTGAAACCTCCACCCTCTACCTGCAGAATGTCATGTAGCCTTGGTTAGATTACAGGTTCAGCTTCCCTTCTCCCAATAAGAACCTTTCAGGTAGCACCTGAGGTTCCTCGGAGTGCTTCCCCATGCTAATGAGGCATCTCAGTACCTTAGCCTCCAGCCAATGACCTTTGCCCATCCTGCTTCTCTCAAACTATATATTCCTTGATTCCTACCTGCTTCTCTCAAACTATATAACCCTTGATTCACTATCAGTAAAGTTGATCTGTCTCCTTGATACTGGTCCCTGGATGTCATAATTACCACTCACAGGCCTTTACCAACTCTGCTCCCTTTGTCCTTGTGGGCTGGTGGCCAGTGACCCCAGAAAGAAGAGAGACCCACAAAAGAAGAATGAGGAGATAAGATAGACAATGGAACAAGTGACTTATTTAGAGGAAAAATTGTGGAGAGAAGCTCAGTAGGAATTAGCACTTGGAAGCCTTAGAGATAGCTTACAGTTAAGAGCACAGTTTACTCTTCCAGAAAACCCAGGTTCAATTCTCAGCATCCATATGGTGGCTCATAACCACCTGTAACTGCCAGGAGATCTGACATCCTCTTCTGAGCTCTCAGGGCATGAGGCACATACATGGTGCAGACATACATGCAGGCAATACACTCATAAGCAAAAAATAAATTCTTTTTGAAAAATCAGAGCCTTCACTTCTAATATGGAATGGAAGGGAGGAGGTGTTATAAAGTTTTGCTTCTTTTGCTCAAAGTTGGCCATTGCTAGGGGCCAACCAGTTAAAGTATGTTAGGTAAGCCAAAATTGTTTTTCCTTGCTGGGCATTACTTGGGGTCTATGGTGCAGAGAAGGCAAACATCTAGAGAAATAACTTATGCTATGTCTGGAGACCAAGTAACTGTAGTTCAAGGAACTGTCACCTTTCAGTCCCACATGGAGGAGGCCTTTCAAAATAACATGGTCCTTCCTAACCCAGCCCATCCTTGGCACCCCCTCACAGGGTGGCGTAAGCAGAGGTGCTAATAGTGAGGTTCCCTAATTGGCTCTTGATTTGGTCAGTAAAGAAGGTGGGAGCCAATTGCTGGAGGAAGGGTCCAGGTGGGACTTTCAGGTCCCAGAGGAAAAAGAGATGTGAGGGAAGAGAAGAGCCCTTTCGGCCAGGCTTTGGAAAGAGAAGAATGTAACAACCATGTAAGATCTTGGGGTAGCTAGAACCAGTGATGGCTGCTATAGGCTAGGCTGATAAGGTTAGGGCAGGAGATTCTGTGCCCAACAGATGTATTATCTGGCAAGTTCTAAAATAATAAAGTTGTCTGAGTTATTTTTCATCCATTGGAGCAAAGGTGGGCAGAGAAGGAAAAAAGTCAAGGCAGTGCTTGGCAAAGCTAGCCAGAAGGAACAAAAGAGAAGCCTAGAGGGAGTTGGTGGAGTGGGGATGATTGCAACCCATCCTGGGATAAGCTGGATAGAGCAAAGGAAACCAGGAGAGGACAGAGCTCTGGCTGATCTTCTAGAAAGGCAGTCGTGTGTCTTTTAAAATTACATGCAACAGGGTGGGATCTATACCCTTGCTCTGGACAGTATATTGACACAGTCTCACTGTCTTAGCACCTGTCTCTCCTGTCTGGCCTTTGAGGACCGGGGAAGGATGGATATAATGCTGCTCTGAAAAATTGAAGTGACCGACTGTCCTGTGTCAGGCCATCACAAAGCCCTTTGCTCTTTGACTATGACAGATAGAAAATTTAAGTGGCAAACATCACCAGGAGAAAGGTAAAGCAACGACTTGAAGTCAAACCAAGTCTCAAGGATTCTGAGAGCCACGTTCAGAATGGGAAGAGATGAGAGGCCAGAGCTAGGGGAGGTCAGGGGAGGGCACACAGGGAGGGGAGAGGCAGGTGGGAATGGAAGGTGTGCATTCGCCAGTTGCAGTTCTTCCAACTGAAAGAGCTTTTGCGAGATCTGTCTGCAGAAAACCCCAGCTTTTAGCCAGGACAATGCTATGAACATAGCTGGCTGAAGAAGGGGTGGGGGAATAATTGAAGTCACTTTCTGGGCACCGATTTACTATAATTAATTAATTAATTAATTAATATAACATTGGTGGTGTCAGGGATAATCTTTCTACTTCCTGGTTATGTATTCAAATATATAACAACTAACAGAGCCCTAACATGACAGAGAATAAAGTAGGTGACCATCCTTGGTGGCACCATAGCAAGTGTGAATGAATGAGTCTTCAGATAGCAGTGCGCAGCTGCTGCTTTAAATGAAGACAACAAAGATAGCTCGAGAATCGGCAGCTAAAGCCTGAGGTGCCCATGCTTGTAATTCCAGCACTCAGGAGGCCGAGGCAGGTGCCTGTGGCCATTGTAAGTTCAAAGTCAGCTTGAGCTGCAGAGTGGAATCTTGTCCCACAAAACCAAGCTTTGACAACAAGACCTTGTGGTGACTCCACTATTAGGCAATCTGAGTTTAATCCTGACCACTTTCTCAGATGGCCGATTCAGGGCAGGCTAAAGAACAGGCTGCCCCTTTGGTCTTCCTCAGTCTGCTTTGTCTATTTCCCTTCACATTGGACTTATTCTCTTCCTTGTCAATTCTTTCAGGACTTTTTGTTGTTTGGGGCAGCGTCTTACCATGTAGCTCAGGCTAGTCTGGTATGCAGTATGTAGAACATACAACAATCCTTCTGCCTGCACCTCAGGAGCACTGGGATGACAGATGTGTACCACCAACCCTTGGCATGATGCTCTGTTGTGACTGTCCAGGACTCTGTGGGCCTCTCCTGGCCTCTCATGCTGTGCTGAGTATCACTCCCATTGTGCTGGATGTTCAAGTACATCTTTGTGGATCCAGTGCTGACTAGAGCTGCCCCCAAGAGAATCCATGTGCATCCCTTTTAGGTGACAGTCATATTCTGAGACGGAGTGTTCCAGGGGCAAGCATTCTAACGCCAAGATGAAATCATTGTCAGATCCTATGCCATTTATGGCTATTTAGTGTCCTATTTAGCCAGGTGAGTCTCAGGCCAGAAACAATGGAGGACAATTAGCTCCATCTTCCTTTCTCTTAGAAAAAAAATGATATACTCATTATCTGTGTGTATTCATGGTGTGTGTGTGTTCATGGCGTGTGTGGGGCATGATGTTGTGTGTGGAGGTATGCCATGGGAAGAGGGGGGAGCATACCACTGTAGACTGCAGAGTCAGAAGACAACTTGATGATGTTAATTCTTTCTACCTTTACATCAGTTCTGGGACTTGAACTCATGTCTACAGGCTGTGTGGAAAGCACTTTTACCCACTAAGCCATTTCTTTTTTTTTTTTATTACATGTAAGTACACTGTAGCTGTCTTCAGACACTCCAGAAGAGGGCGCCAGATCTCGTTACAGATGGCCATGAGCCACCATGTGGATGCTGGGATTTGAACTTATCACCTTCGGAAGAGCAGTCCGGTGCTCTTACCCGCTGAGCCATCTCACCAGCCCCTAAGCCATTTCTTTAACCCATTTTTTGCAATTGGAGGTATAGAAATGAGTTTGCAGCTGTCTTCAATCTATACCATCTAGAAATAGATGAGACAAAAAAAAAGAGACAAAAAAAAAAAAAAAGAAAGAAAAAGAAATAGATGAGACTAGGGTTAGAATCCAGGCTGGCTGGATGCCTCCTTCATAGTCACTTTGAGGCCTAATTACGAGCCTGTTCAACCCCTGGAAAGTGGCCATTATTGATTCTGGTGTTTGAAAAGGAAGTTAAGTGGCCATATCAACACCACTTAGCCTGATCAAAAGGCCAGCAAGGACAGGCTGAAAAGTGCTCCACCAACAAGGCCTGGTCCTCCCACTGGGAGCTGTTATCCTTTTCAGACTTTGGAGCTACTGAGCTAGATGCCTGTAAGACTCTGGCAGCCTTCTTAACTCGCTGATTCTTCTTCCACTATAAGACGAGGACCCAGATACCTCCACTAGAACTTCTAATATGAAGGCTTTCTGATGTGCTATTTGTAATCATAAGCAAAAGTCCGTGATCTTTAAAAATTTTAAATCACATTTATTTATTTTGTGTGTGTGTGTATATGCCTGCATGTCTATGTGAATGAGTGTTTACATGTGTATGTGTGCATGTCTGTATATCTCCAGGTGTGCATGTATGAGTGTGTACATGTGTATGTGTGTGTATGTCTATGTGTGTATCTATGCCTCTATGTGTGCACATGTGTATTATATGTGTGTGTTTGTGTGTGTGTGTGTGTGTGTGTGTGTGTGTAGGTCAGAGGACAAGTTGTGAGAGTCAGTTCTCTCATTCCATCATGTGGGTCTTGGGAATTAAACTCAAAGTCTTCAGTTTGTTAAGATAGGTGGTAAAGATTTTTACCTACTGAACCATCTCTCTTCTAGGGAAAAAAAAAGTGTGTGTTTGTGTGTGTGTGTGTGTGTGTGTGTGTGTGTGTGTGTGTAAGCCCATGCTTGACATGGCACATGCCTCCCTATGGAAGGACTTGGTCTTGATGGAGCACAATTTGGCCTGTCCTTGCTGGCTTTAGTATCAGGCTATCTAAGTGGCATTGATATGGCCACTTAACTTCCTTTTCAAATACCAGATTCGATAATGGCCACTTTCAGTGGGTGAACAGTCACTTGTAGGAAGTCAGTTCTCTCCTTCTACCATGCCAGTTCCAGAGACTGACCTCAGATCAGTGAGCTTGGCAGCAAGTGCCACTAACCTGCCACATGGGCAAGAAATGTGGTCTTGAAAAGTAATTTTCACCACAATTCTTTTTCGCAACGGGAGCCTGGCAATCCTTGACTTCTCTCCCCTACAGTAACTTCCTTTTCCCCAGACTTCTTTGTAGGACTGGGGTCTAGCTCAGTGATAAAGCACGTGCCTAGCATTTGCAAGGCCCTGGATTTGGTCTCTAGCCTGGGCCTGGGATAGGGGGAGGGAGGCTCATATCCATGCCCAATCACATTTTAGGTTCATCTCTGCAGCTGTGTCTTACCTCACTGCAAAGCTTTCTGCTGCACACTGAGGAGCTGAGTGTGGTGGCACACAGGTCTTCCCAGCAGTGCTGGGGTCTAAGGGCAAGAGAATTACTGAAGTTTAAGGCTAGTATAAGCTGCACAGGGAACACACACACACACACACACACACACACACACACACACACACACTTGTAACAAATGAGCTGTACTGGATAGAGACTAGTCCACACACTGAGGTACTAAGGCTGGGTTAAGGCAGCGGGGGAAGGGAGCGCTGGGCCAGGTTATTCTGACAGAATCCTAAGGACCAGAGAAGGCATTTCCTTCCATTAGCACCCACTGCAGCTGAGGGTAGAATCTGCTGGCCCCAAATCGCCTCTTAGCAGAAAGCCCCTGAGAATCAGACAGATGCGGTTTCTCTGACAAAGGGCAGAAGATCCAAGAAATCAGAACTGCCCAAGTCCTCAACCTTTTCCTCCTCCTCCTCCTCATCTTCCTCTTTTTTCTCCCCCCACCCCTCCCTCTGTTCCTTTCAGGCTGGGGTGGTATGGCTCAGTGGCAGAGTTCTGGCTTAACTCAGAACATAAAATAAACAACTCCCCTATTGCTTTCCCCACCATACCACAGCTGAACCCCATTTAAAGTCTCATACCCCTTTTCTTTTGTCCTATGACTGTCCCCACACATAGATTGTCCTTTGTTAAATGGTATAGGCTAGGCGGCTGTGTGTGAGGCAGATCCATGCCTGTAAACCAGCACTTGGAGGATTGTGTGAGTTGAAAGCCAGCTTGGACTACAACATGAGTTCAAGACCAGTCCAGGCCACAGGGCACAACACTGGTTTTAAAAGTAATAAGTAAGTAAGTAAATAAATGAATGCTGAAACCATCACATACAACTATCCGTCTTCTTGGAGGTTTCACTTCACCTCTGTGAGGTTTCTAATCTTTATCCAACTAATCTGCCCTTTATCATGCAGCATCCTTGTTGCTGAACATAAGATGCTAGAAGGAAATGCTTTTTCTTCCTCAACACGGTTTTTGTTCATGCACGCCTCAACATTCTTCTAACTCTTGTGTGTGGTGTGCATAGATGTGTATGAGTGTGTGTATGTGTGTGTGTGGGGTACTTGTGTTAGGGTCAGAGGACACCCTTGGGTGTCAGTCCTTGTGAAGCAGGGTCTTCTTGTTGGTATGCTACTCCAGCTAACTCATGTACCCTGGAGAATTTTTCTATCTTATACACATCCATCTTGCCATAGCCTTGCCAGCTTACAGATGTGGGCTACTGTGACTGGCTTTTCAGACAGGTTCTAGGATTTCAAACTCAGTTATTCACACTTGCACAGAAATTTTACACATAAAACCATCCAAAAGCTCTCTTGCTCCAGAGTTTAATTTTACATCTATGTGAGCCAGATACCTTCTTAGGGTTGGATGAGTGCTAGCACCTCAAATGTACCTTACGTTGCTGGCTTGGGTTGCTTCCAAGGCATTGTGTTTGTTGTAGGGCTAAATTACAGAGCCAGCCAGAGAGCTATAGATGGCTAAAGGAAAAATGTTTTCTTCCCTCCATGAAAAGGCAGGTGAGAGCCTTCGGGGGGCCTGGGGTTACTAGGCATGACAATCTGGGTGGCAGTTATTGGGTAGACACATGGACAAAACTCATTATGCTGCTGTAAAATCTAACTGAAAAATACCTAGTGCCAAATGCCTGCAATCTCCTGTGTGAGAAGCAGAGACAGGAGGATCCCCACAAGTTTGAGGATATCCTGGTCCACATAGCAAGAGTCAGGGTAAGCAGAACTATAGTGTGAGACTTTCTGAAAGCGACAAAACCAAACAAATCCAGTGTGCTAGGGAATCATGATGAACTCCAGTAATCTTTCCACTCAGGAAGATGAGGCAGAAGAATTTTGAATTTCATGCTTGTGTAGTTTCCATGCTGAGTTTTAGGCTAGCCTGGGCTATATAGCAAGAACTGGTCTTGAAAAAAGAAAACATGGGCTGGAGAGGTAAAAGAACTTCCTGCTAATCCTGAGTTCAATCCCCGTAACTCACATTAGGAGAAGGAAGTAAGCAGGTCCCATGAGATGTCCTCTGACATCCACACCCATACCATGGCACACATGCCTCCCCCCTCCCCCAACACAAATACATGTAATTAAAATAAAACACTTTAAACAAACAGTAGCAACAAAGCAACAGGCAAACCGTGGACCAGAGCCTGTAGATTCTGCTGGCTTGGATGGTCAGGCATCACATTTGTATGGTCCCTAGTTGACTGTAATCCATGGTCAGCACTGAGAAAACATGTGTGAGAGCTTCCCAGAACATCCTCCTGGGGACCATATAGTGACTAGCCAATGCTTACTTAGCCTTTGAAAGTAAGACTAGCTTCCGTGGGGATGGGTGGTGGGAGAAAGAGACCAAAGCCTTCCCTTCCTACTGCCCTGTATAATTCAACTGTAAGATATTCCCAGCAGGCCCAGCTGTCCATCAGCTCTGCCTAGACAGTTACCCCCAGCAATAAGGGTCTCTTAGGGCCAAAGCCAAAAGTGCAAGCCCCCTGGCCAGAGCATCGAATGTGGGGACAGAGAACAGATATCTATGACTATAAGAGATCACCTATAGGAAGTGAAGGCCTACAGCAGGCACCTCAATACACAGATGGTTTGCCCAGGAAGGAGCATGGGTGACATCTATGGCCAAAGACACACACTTTTAACACCTCCAGTAAAGTAAGACCCAGGATGACTTGGGCAGGAGAGCTCCAAGTAAATTCAGTGTAAATGCTTTGTGGCTATGGTCTGGGGAGTATTTGCAGCCATATTTATCAATGAAAATGGCTAAAGTCTTCAGAAATGGCTTTCTTCAGGGTACACAGAAGGTAGTGAAATAGGCGCTGAGTTACTGGACACAACTCACAACTCAGTGTGAAAATGGAAACATCTTACAGTGTGCTCTTGCAATGAGACATTTCAGATTATCTACTGGATACCAAAAGAGAAGGGACACTGAAGAGATGTCTCTCCAGAGAGTGTGCAGCTCTCTGCAGGCAGTCTAGGGCAAAGCCATCCTTCTCTTTCTTAAAGGTCACAGTCATTGCAAGCCACATCCATTTTCCTGAATGGTTCCCTCATGGTTCCCCAAAGTCTCCTAAGCAGCCAGAGTACCCCAAAGTCTTATCACCTTACCAGAAACTCATTCACTCTGTAGACAAAAATGACCTTAAAGTCACTCTGTAGACAGACTGGCCTCATATTCTCAAAGTCCTACCTGCCTCAGCCTTCTAAGCGCTGGGAGTGAAGGCACGCAGCACCACACCTGGCAAAAAAATCAAAACCAAAACTTGTGGCAAAGAATTTGTTTTCCAAATGATCTGAGGGAACTGGGATGCCAGAGCTTATCACTGACCCAAAAGGCAAGATGAACCCAACACACGTGAACACAGGAAGGCTGAGCAGAGTACAAAGGCAAAGATGATGGCTTCTGCCCGCAAAATGTGCAGGGCTCAAATCTCTACTGGGAAGACTTTTTTGTTGTGGTTTATTTTATTTGTTTGTTTGTTTGTTTGTTTGAGAAAGTGTCTAATGCAGCCCAACCTGGTCTTGAACTCCTGATCCTCCAGCCTTAATCCTCAAGTTCTGCAATTACAGGCATGCACTGTCGTACTTGGCTCAAAATTTTTGTATTTATTAATTACATACAATGTACTGAGCTGAAATATAGTGTTTAAAGTATCTGAGTATTCAGTGTACAAGCCTATGATGGACCCACCCATTCTGGAGGCAAAGGATCATTTAAACCTAAAAGTTGGAGACTTGAACAGCACAGCGAGACCTTACCAGAGGCAGGCATGATAGTATGTGCACCTATAGTCCCACAAAGATCTGAGGTAGAGGACATTCTGGGCTACACAGGGGGGCTCTTTCTCAAAACAAAGGAACAAACCCTGAGCAGAGGAGATGACTTGGTAGGTAGAGCTGTATAAGCAAAAGGACTGTGAAGATTCCTGCCCCCCCCCAAGTTCAGCAGAACATGACAGTAAAGTCTGTCACTCCAACGCCGCAGGGACAAAAGCAGGTAGGTTTCTGTCACTGAATGTCTAGCCATCCTAGAAAATCAGAAAACTCCAGACCAAAGAACAGAAACATGCTTTTTTCTACCTACAGTTCTTGAACTAGCCCTGTTGGGCTGGTTGGTGCTTCCCTAACCACATTGGTTTTTATCCTTCATCACACTGCCTCTCCATAGAACCATAGTCAGGTATAAGGAGAGGACGTATAATGGCCCAGGAACACTGGGGATGTGGACTCCAGTGCCATTCATCATTAAAATAAAGAGAAAAAGCAGGAACAGGCAGCCTCTAGCAAGTGAGTTCTCAACCTTCCTAATGCTGTGACCCTTTAATACAGTTCCTCATGTTCTGGTGACCCCCAACCATAAGATTATTTTTGTTGCTACTTCATAACTGTAATTCTGCTGTTGTTAGAGTCATAATGTGTTTTCAGATAGTTTCAGGCAACCCCTGTGAAAAGGTTGTTCCACCTCCAAAGGGTCTCAAATCCACAAGTTGAGAACCAGTGCTCTAGGGCCCCAGACCCTAGGATTTGCTCTGATGTTTGTTTTAAAACTCTCTAGAATTTAGAGAAATAAGAAGTTAGTAGTCATAGGCATAGTGGCTGTCATGGTTAGTTTTTGTCAACTTGACACAAACCTGGCCAATTCCCGGGAACTCTTAGTAGAGTGAATCTCTACAAAGAATGGCCTCCATCATATTGGGCTGTAGGCATGTCTATGGGACATATTCCTGATTGTTGGTTGATGTGAGAGAGCCCAGTCCCTTTGTTCAGGGTCCCACCTCTGGGTAGATGGGCCTGGGCTCTATAAGAAAGCAGGCTGAGCAAGCCATAGAGGGTGAGTCAGTAAGTAGCATTCCTCTATGGTCCCTGCTTCAACTCTTGCCTTTCCCAGAGATGGACTGTAACCTGGGAATTATAAACTGAAATAAACCCATTCTTCTTAAGTTGATTTTGGTCGGGGTTTTATCACAGAGACCAAACTATGACAACACAACTATGGCCATGGTCCATACCTATCTATAATCCTAGCATTTGGGAGAAAAATTTGGGAGGCTGAGGCATGAGGGTTGCCATGAACTCAAAGCCAGCCTAGACTACATAGTGAGACCCAGTCTCAAAAAACCAAATACCAGCCCCGTTCCTTGGGTATTCCTCCTCTTGGCGTGGGCCCAGCTTATTTTTTTCTGTGGACCCTCTCAATTTCCCCTATTAGTACATCTCCATTCTCTTCTCTTCTCTTCTCTTCTCTTCTCTTCTCTTCTCTTCTCTTCTCTTCTCTTCTCTTCTTTTTCCTTCCTTCCTTCCTTCCTTCCTTCCTTCCTTCCTTCCTTCCTTCCTTCCTTCCTAAGATTTATTTTATGTATATGAGTACACTGTAGCTGTCTTCAGACACACCAGGAGAGGGCATCAGATATCATTAAAGATGGTTGTGAGCCACCATGTGGTTGCTGGGAACTGAACTCAGGACCTCTTGAGGAGCAGTCGGTGCTCTTAACAGCTGAGCCATCTCTCCAGCCCCCACATCTCCATTCTTTGTGTTCGCAGCTGAGCAGCAGAAACACTAGCTACCAGGAACTCCCGGTGGCCACACTGGGCTGGGACTCAAGTGGGTGATTCTCACTATCTTTCTTGTTCTCCATTCTAATATCTTCCTATGGCAACCGAGCATACACCCACCTCCTGGGTACCCTATCTCTTGGTGTGGACCTGGTCTTCCTAGCTCTTTCCTAATGACCTCTCAGTATTTCCTCTTGCTCATCTCCATTCCTTTGTGTCACATGCCAACCCACAAACACTCTCTCTACTAGCAACCTTTCAGCCACCTAGAACCCAGACTGACCAAGAACAAAAGGGAACATCCTCCCAGAAAAGTCAAGGCCAAATCTATCTACACGAAAAGACACCTCAAGTATCAAAACCCCAGATGCCTAGATCCCAATGCAAACATGAATAGCCAAGGCAGTATGCTTTCTCTAGAAGCCAGTAGCCCTGTTACATCAGGCCCTGAAAAAAAATTTAAGTAAAGTATTCAGTGAGAACATTCAGTGAGGTCAAGGACCTCAAAGAAGATATGAAGATATGAACAAATGCCTAATAAAGACCATGGAAACACAAACAGGTGAATGAAATAAGGAAAACAATCCAAGACATGAAAGTAGAAATAAAAACCAATAAAGAAAATTTAAAAATGAAATAAACCTAGAAATGAAAAGCTTAAAATAGCAAACAAAACCTCAAAGGTAAATCTTGAACAGGTTACAAGACATGGAAGAGATTTTCAGATATTGAAGACAAAGAAAATGTTAAATCTAAAAAAAAGAATCCAGGCATAAGATATCCAGGAATTATGGGACACTATGAAAAAGACCAAACCTACATATAATAAGGAGAGAAGAAGGAAAAAACTCAGGTCAAAAGCATAAAATTAAATTAAAATTAAAATAAAAAATATATCTCTCCAATCCATAAAGAATACCTACCAAGATATCAAAACATAAATTGTACACAACAAAGAAATTAAAAGCTGCAAGGGAAAATACCAAGGAAGGTATAAAGAGCAGGCCTGTTTGAATAAGACTTTAGTTCTCAATTGAGACACTGAAAGGACAGTTGTTCTACAGACTCTGAGAGACCAAACCCATTAAAACTACCAATTACAATACAAGAAGAAAGAGAACATTATACAATAAAAACAAATATAAGGAATTTCTATCTCCTCATCCAGCTCTACAGAAGACATTGGAAGGCACACATTAGTCTAAAGATGTAAGCCATACCCCCAAAGACACAGGAATAAATAATCCCAGAAGAGTAAATCAAAAGTATGTGTGGCTGAGGGAGGACCCCCACCATAACAACAAATATCAGGGATCAATAAACACTGCTCATTAATAATTCTCAATATTAATGACCTCAGTTCTCCAATAAAAAGACACAGACTAACAGATTGGATTAGAAAACTAGATTTATCTTTCTGCTACATCCAAGAAACACCATCAAAGACAAAGGCAGTCTAGGCGGAAACCCTACTATAATTGTTATGCTAAAGAAACATTTAAATAAAATTACTCTTGATGACATAATGCTAATCCCATAGGCCAGTGCCTTGCCTAACCCTCACTGGAGAAACTTCTTCCTGCAGTAGATGGGAATTAGCACAGACCCACAATTGGATAATGTACAGAGAGTGAGAGGCTTTGAGCACTCAGTCCTAAATAGGAGGGTTGATGCAAACATTTCCCCCCTTCCTTTGAAGTCCAAGAAGCTATTTTAAGAGCTGGAGGTGATGGCTGTTTCCACTAGGAAACAATGTCTTCCAGACACAACAGGACTGATGAGCCAATGAACTCACACAGGCTGCGGTAGCATGCAGAAGACCTACATAGGTTCAAGCCAGACAGGACCCAGCTCTGAGAACGATGGGGAAGTAGACTTGGGGTCTCACCTGCAACCAAAAAACTACAGGCAACTGGCACCCCCTGGCAGAAGGAAAATCCGGGTTTTTTCCAGTGGAAAAGAAGAGAGAAGGAAAAAGAAAAAATAAAGTTGATCCTATTTAATCTCAAGATGGCTCTGGAATTTTTGGCAAATGGGTGGCAGCCCACTGTGTATAGCAGCCAGTCTCTAGGCAGGCCCCACACCAGAAGTAGCTGGCCCCCACAGAACAAACTCCCTGGTATTTCTGTGGATTTTTTCCCTATTTTGTCTTGTTTTGCTATTTTTTGCTTTATCAGTCTTTTGCTTGTTTATTTTGATTTTTGTGGGGTTTTGTGGAGTTTTACTTGCTTGTTTGGTTGACTCTCTTTGTTGAAAGATAAAGAAAAAAGACTATAAAGTTGGGTGGGTAGGGAGGACTTGGGAGGAATTGCCAGAGAGGAAAAAACAATCAAAATACAGAAATGTTTTTCAATTATACAAAGAAAAGAATTGAAAGTATTGCCAATACAAAGTCCCAGTAACCCTTGTAATTACTCAGAAACTAAGAAAATCCAGGACCCTGTAATTTAAAAACAAAACAAAAAAACCCAACAAATAAAATAATAATTTCCTTAAACACACACCTCAAAGCTAATACAGGACAAAACAACTTAATGAAAGGAAGAAAGAAGGAAAAAGAATTAAAAAAAGTTGATCCCATTTCATCTCAAGATGGCTCTGGAATTTTTGGCAAATGGGTGGCAGCCCACAGACCTGGGGGGATGGGAGGAATAAGGACACCGGTCCGGCATCTGCAGGCTTTTTCCATGTTTGGTATCTTTCCAGCCATTCCCTCCCCACCCACTCGGTGTGCCACCCTGCCCTTCTCACTGACTCAGGCCCTGTCCCTGTCCCTGCCCCCTCCCTCCCCTCCTCCTACCCTCTCTCTAGACAGTGAGCAGCTAGAAGATGAGCCCTGGGCCCATCTTCTCTGGTCCAGATTTTCCTCCAACTATGGGTAGAAAGTAATAGTGCACAGGATGTGGGCTAGAAAACACCCACACAAGGCTCAGCTGATTGTGAGTCCACTTCGAGGTACACATCCGCAAAGGCTGCAACACTCCCAGAAATTATGAGGGCACGTGTCATTTAAGGGGTGTGCCCAGCAGGGCCTCCAGGGCTCCTCGGAAGCCTCAGCAGGAAAGGGATGAGTCAAGGCTGCTGAGCTGACTTGCCAGGCCCGACGCTGGCCCGCCAATAATTAACATGACAATCGCCCTGCAGGCACTGACTTACTGACGGCCTACTAAAGGGGTGTGCAGAGCAGGGAGTTCCTTCCCTGCCTCCCCTCTTCCAGAGACTTTAGATCCTGTCCCCATACCTCCCACCTCCAGTCTCCCGACGCCAGAAAGGCGGAGCCAGAAGAGAGACGTTAGGAGCTGTCAGTTTCCAGCCCCAAATTCACCGAAGACTCTGCCAGCAGAGACGTTCATGAAAGAGCAATTGTGAGCCCAGTGTTTTCTTCTGACATCCGCCCAAGAACGGGATGGTAAACCCAGAAGCCAGGTCACCAGCCTCATCCTACAAGGACACCTTTTGCTTGCTACTGACCCCTCCTGGAGTGAAGAAGACTGCAAGCTGAAGAAGCCCAGAAAAAAAGGGGGGACGGGGGGGGGCGGGGGGGGACACAAAATACAAAAAACCCAACACAGCTGGTTCTGAGTTTGCTGTTCACATTGTTGTTTCGTCGGGACTGGAAACAGTATGTCCAGGTCCCCAAGTGCTGGATTTACAGATGTGCACCACCAAGCCTGGCTTTAGTCCTGAGAATCTTGTTTTTTAAACAGCTTCACTGTGGTCCGGGCTGCATTGAAACTCAGCAATCTTCCTGCCTCAGGCTACCGAGTGCTGGTATTGCTAACACACTTGTGCGTAGTTCTGGCTTGTTTTAATTTAAATTTAATTTAACTTAATTTAATGTGTATGGGTGTTTTTTTTCAGGCATGTATGTCTATGCTCCACCTGCATGCTTTAGTGCCTTCAGAGGTCAGAAGAGGATGTTGTATTTCCTGGAAATATAGTTACAGACTTTGTGAGCCACTATGTGGGAGCTGGGAATTAAGCCCACAAACTCTAGAAGAGCAGCCAGTGCTTCTAACTGCTGAGCCTCCCTCCAGGCCCTGCCCTGAATTCTTAAGTCCAGCTCCCTTTTGGGGAGGATGAAATCTGCCTAAATTTGAGGTCACAGGGTAAGAGTCTCACAATGGCATTCCCTTTCCTCCAAGGGCTTTGCCCTTCTCTCACACCTGATATTTCACTCAAACCTCCCTTGTGTTTTGTCTTGTAGAAAATGGGGATGCAATCGGGCGTGGTGGCACACGCCTTTAATCCCAGCACTCGGGAGGCAGAGGCAGGCGGATTTCTGATTTTGAGGCCAGCCTGGTCTACAAAGTGAGTTCCAGGACAGCCAGAGCTACACAGAGAAACCCTGTCTCGAAAAACCAAAAAAAAAAAAAAAATGGGGATGCTACTAAGTCTTTAGGAAATTTGCACAGTACTTTGAAAGCGCTAGTCAAGACACCTTTAATCCCAGCACTTGGGAGGCAGAGGCAGGCGAATTTCTGAGTTCGAGACTAGCCTGGTCTAAACAGTGAGTTCCAGGACAGCCAAGGCTATACAGAGAAACACTGTCTCAAAAAAACCAAAAAAAAAAAAAAAAAAAAAAAAAAAAAAAAAAAAAAAGAAAAGAAAAAAAAAGAATGGTGGTGTAAGATTCTGGGGAGCCTTAGCTTACTGAGGGACCCCTGAGTGAACCACGTGGAGCCGGAGTCGATGCAAAAAAGCAAGAGGAATTTATTGTTCAGGTGCACTGGGGTAGTCCCAGACCTGAAGGAGAGGCGGTGACCCCCCCGTACCCATTTGGTGAGTTTTTATATGGTTTCCAGGGGCAGAGTAGAGCATCAGCAGCGAAGCACAATGTGATTGGCGGAACAAGGCACCCTTTAAACTGATTGGTCTTTAGGGAATGAGGTGACACTGACTTCCCTCGTCTGAAGATGAGCAACAGTCAGTCCTGTGGAATGTGTCCCCACCCGCAGGTCTGATCCTGCCCTGTGGTCTGAGAAATGTTAATGAGCGTCTCCCTTCCAAAGGGGCAAGTGTTTCATGACCTTCCCAAAGTTCCTAAACTGAGCTTTTCAGTAAATAGTGGAGACTCTAATGGCCAGTGATCCCATTATTAGGTCTTTCCCTACCGGTCCCACTGGCTCACGGCGAGGTTGGCCGTTACTCTAGCTCTCCTAAGGCAGTCCTGGGGAAAGTCTGTAATTCTGAAGTTCCTGGGTCTGAGACAAACTGGGCCTGCAGTTCTAACTCAAGGGTGGGAACAGCAAGAGTAGAGACCTGCTGACTCAGAGTGTGCTAATATGCCTCATGGATGACGGTGGTGGGGAGTAAGGCTGGCGGCAAGGGTAGGAGTGAGCTGGAAAAAATGGTGCTAAAGGCCATTAAGGAAAACCTTCAGGCAGTGTCGGGCTTGGTGGCAGTAACGTTCCAGGCATGCTGGGCCGATCATTTGGCAAGGAACCACCTCTAGGAAGATAGGAGCACTTAAATCTTGCTAAAGGATAGATAAAAAAAATTACTCCCTTGCCTTCCATTCTATCCTGTGATAAAGAGCACCTGTCTCTCACAATAGCTCAGTCATGTAGCTTTGTAAGCCTACCCCTTCTCTGGGGTATTTTTTTCTCCTTTCTAACATGCTTTTCCTAACAAGTTTAGCTTCCTGATTCTTTCTCTAAAACATTTCTTCCACCATGTGGTTGCTTGACTATCACGTGTTTGACTTCTATGCCAGCTTCCAAGCATGGCTCTCTCCTTCATGCCCCTACTCCTGGCCTCTGGGCAGCCAGTGAAGTTTATAGCTGGCCTGCCCTGAAGTTTTTCTGTTAAATTCTAATAATATTATCTTTGAGCTGCCATTTGAATCCTTTTTTTAAAAGAATTATTTATTTTAGGTATATGAGTACACTGTAGCTGTCTTCAGACACACCAGGAGAGGGCATCGGCTCTCATTACAGGTGGTTGTGAACCACCATGTGGTTGCTGGGAATTGAACTCAGAACCTCTGGAAGAGCAGTCAGTGTCAGTACTCTTAACCACTGAGCCATCCCTCCAGCCCCAGAGTCCATTCTTTTGTTTGTTTGTTTGTTTTTCGAGACAGGGTTTCTCTGTGTAGCTCTCTGGCTGTCCTGGAACTCACTTTGTAGACCAGGCTGGCCTTGAACTCAGAAATCCGCCTGCCTCTGCCTCCCAAGTGCTGGGATTAAAGGTGTGCGCTACTACCGCCCGGCCTCCCAGAGTCCATTCTTAATTTAAAAAAAAAAAAATTACTTTATTTTGGGGCAAGAGGGATGGCTCAGCACTTAAGAACACTGGCTGCTTGGTCATAGGATCCTGATTCAATTTCCAGCATCCACAAGGCAACCCATAACTGTCTGTAAATCCCGTCTCAGGGGATCCCAAACCCTCGTCTGGCCTCTGTTGGTACTGCATGCATGTAGTGCAGAGACATACATCAGACAGTCACAGACATAAAATAAGAATAGAAAAGCCCTTCAAAACTCTAAGTTCCTTTTATGCCTATATGTGAGTATGTGTGTATGTAGACTGCCAGTGTGCCTGGTGCCCTTGGAGACCCAAGGAAAATGTCAGATTCCCTGGGCTAGAGTTGTGAGTTATCACGTATATACTGGGAATAGAACCTAAGTCCTCTGCAAGAGCATCAATATAAAGGCTGGAGAGATGACTCTTTGGTTAAGAGTACTTATTGCTTTTGTAGATTCCAGCACCTACATGGTGGCTTACAAACACCCGTAACTCCAGTTCAGAGGATCTGATGCCTTCTGCTGACCCCAACAGGCACCAGGTGTATACATACTACACATACACACAGTCAGGCAAAACACTCATACACGTAAAGCAAATTCTTAGAAAAAGGAGGAGGAGGAAGAGGAAGAGGAGGAGGAGAAGGAGAAGGAGGAAGAGGAAGAAGAGGAGGAGGAGAAGGAGAAAGAAGAGGAGGAGGAGGAGGAGGAGGAAGAGGAGAAGAAGAAGAAGAAGAAGAAGAAGAAGAAGAAGAAGAAGAAGAAGAAGAAGAAGAAGAAGAAGAAGAAGAAGAAGAAGAAGAAGAAGAAGAAACAGTACCGGCAGCAAGTGTTCTTAGCTTCTGATCCATCTTTCCAGAACCTTAAACTCATCTATCAGTGAGACTAAGAACCCTGAGGGGGGCCCTGGTTTCCCCTGCATCATCAGGCTGTAGAACTGGTTTCCTGTGAGTCCTCTAGAGAGCAGGCTTACTGGGGGAAAGGGATTTCAGGAGCTGTTGAGAAAGCAAGGGGATATTTTGGAACAAAAGTAAGGAGAACCCTGACTCATGCTGGCTTAAAACCACAACAGTGGGTTCTGCTATGGAACAAGATAGATGCCATGCCGTGGCTCAGAATAATTCAAAGCGACAGCCCTTTCCTCTCCGCCATGCCGCCTTTGTTACTGTCTACATCCTCAGACTCGTGGCAAGCAGGTCACCTCTAGATATGGGGGTGTCCTGAGCAAGAAGAAAGGCCCTCTCTTCTTAGGTGTTTCTCTGAGAAACTAGGTCATTTTTTCTCAGAAGTAGACCAGGCCTGGTCACATGCTCAACCAGAAGCAATCCTTGGTGGGGCAGACCAGCCAGACCCACTCTGGAGTTTTCCCTGATGCCTGCATGGTTTATGCAGGGAGGGTGTAAATGTCTGTTAGAGAAAAAGAAGTGGGAACAGATTAGAATGTAAAGCCAAGGCTATCCTTTGAAGCAGAGGGCAAGAGGGATATGGACACAGCTATGAAATTATCCAGTTTTAGTTTTCCATCTGCTAGTTCTTCACTGACTCTCTTCTGCCTGTAGGAGCCTACATTGTCAGCTAACTATAATTGATCTGTAGTGGCTAGAGAGTTGACTCAGCAGTTAAGAGCACTTCTTGCTCCTGCAGGGGACTGAGGTTTGGTTACCATCACCCACATGGTGCTGCTCACAACTGTCTATAACTCCAGTCCCAGAGATCCGATGCCCTCTTCTGACCTCTGTGGATACTAGGCATGCATGCTGCACACAGACATAGAAGCAGGCAAAGCACTCATACACATAAAATTAAATCAAATTATAACAAGCCAGGAAGTAAATTTTAAAAAATCGATTTGTCAATTCTTAACTTCCTGCTATTTCTTCATATCAACTCTACTCTGGTCTAAGATGTCCATTCTAAGAAAAGCAAAAAACAAAAGACAAGCCTACATTTTTGACTTTCCCTGTCCTTGGAATGTTTTTCCCCATGCCACCTAGTGGGTAGCCAGACCTTATACAATCATCCAAGCCAGGCACAAAACCAGTTGCTTAGTCTACATTAGTCTACATTGAACAACAACAACAAAAAAAGAGTATATAAAGAGACCCTCGTCATCCAGGTCACCTCTCCTTGCTGAGCTCCAGCCTACTGGCATCTCCTTGAGGGGACTCACCCAATGGCTGATTGCTACATCTAGCTACCAGCTGCTGGATTGATTACTAGGTGCCCACAGTCTGAGGAGGGAGTATTATCAGCAGGCTTTTAAATCTTCATTCTCTCAGGAGAGAAGGCAGAGAAAGGTCAAGAGAGAGGCTGGCTCTGATCCCAGGGGACACTGCTGAGCAGCCTGGGAGAGCAGCAATGAGATTATGTAACTGATGAGCATGCTGACTGTCACCCCTCAATGGACAGGCTAGGTGACAGATTATCACCCACTAACTGTTCTAAAATAGATTTTTAGTGTCACCTCTCCTGAGTGCTGCTTTTGCCATATTAAGTGGCTATAGGGTGTGCATGTGACTTGAGGCAGAGTTTCATGCTGTAGCCCAGGTTGGCCTTGAACTCACCATCCTCTTGCCTCAGTCTCCTGAGTACTAGGACCACTGTTTCTGCTCTCCTGCTGCTGCTGCTGCTGCTGCTGCTGCTGCTGCTGCTGCTGCTGTTGCTGCTGCTGCTGCTGGAAATGGAACCCAGGGCCTCAGGCATGGTAGTGTTGCATTACAGAGCTCTGACCCCAATCTTACTCTATCTATTCTCAATGATAGCTCAGTACAAAGGGGTCTGGATTTCTCCTGTTATTTTTGATCCCAAAGAGCTTGAAGATCCAGCAGATTCCGTATCCATTCTTAGTTCCCGAGATTTCCTTGAAGTGGATACAGTGCTGGCTCCACTTGTTTGTTTTATAACCAGTCAGCAAACATTTGTTAACCCTGCCTTTGGGGAGACCCTAGAAGAAGCAGATGTAGCTTCAGGCTTTCATGGCATACGGCCTCCCTCAGGTGGACTGGCACCTGCTGCCGTCAGCAAAGGAACTTGTGGAAACTATTTGGATGGTTCAGACAGCCTTTCCTCTTACCTCAAGTTCCACTCAGAGATTTCAGCACCAAGGCAACTGGGCAGCTGGTCTCACGACTCCCTGATATTTCCTTTGGAACACCACTCACTAGCTTAGCTAGACATAGGTGCCTCTGATTATCAGACTGTAAGGGGAAGCTAAGAGTGATCCAAAGTCACACTGTAGCAGAGCAGCTAGCTTGAGAGAAGCAAATCAATCACAGCGAGTAACACTCTGCAAAGATGCAGGCTGAGACGGGTGGATTTAAAGTCCGCTATGACTCCCCAAGGCCACTTGCAGCTCGGAACTTTCCACAGATGGTACACACCCTCCATTTTCCTTCAGCTGGGACAGGTCTCTTTGTACCCTGTATAGCTGTTACCAGATTTAGGGTCACAGTCTATGCACCAACTAGTCAGGTTTAGCTGCCCACCTACTGTACAGCAGTTAAAATAGCTACCGTAACAGTGAGAAGCAGATAAAGGTTCTTGGATGTTGTGTCAGCCTGCCTTAGGGCTGTACCTCTGCACCAAGCCATTATCCTCAGCACACTCTGCTCCTTTCTGCAATGGTATGGGCCCCTCACATGCAGATGACAGGCAGGTAATGGGGATGTTGTCCTGCTGGCTTCCTGAGATGTTCCTTTCGTCCACATCTGTTGCAGGAAATAATACATAGAACCGGTTCGTTCCAGTACTTGTGCCGGCAATTCTCTGCCCCAGTGCCGGCCACGCACTGGCAGGCAATGGCCGATCTGTTTTTATCTGTTTTTGTGGAGACTTTGACTCAGTGCTCCAAAATCTCTCCACCCAGCTCACTAGGTTCCCACTGGTGGGTTGCTACCACACCAGCCCCTTGCTTCAAAACCCCCACTGCCTTTTTGGTGCACATCTGGCAAACCCACGCTTTCTCTCTTGAACACAGACAAGCCGCTGTGTGAAGGAAAATGCAACACAAACTTAGTTCAGAAACAACTGTAACTAAATCACTGGGCACAAGAACTAAAATCCTAACTTGTAAGCCTTATTAAATCTAAATCCTCCGGTGGTGAATGCTAATGGATCTGCCATTGAAACTGGGAGACACTTGTAGCTACATCTTGTCCTCACACTATCCCCAGACAAAAAGACCCAACTCTCTCCTGCTTCCTCTCTTCCTCTAACCCGGAAGTCCTACCTACTCACCCAGTGACTGACTCCTTTATTCACAAGAATAGCACCAGGCCATCCACAACACACATCCCCCCACTCTGCTGTGGTCCTCCTCCTAACCCCCAGAGGGTCTTACTGTCTATCTTTACTACGTTTGCACATTTGCTCAGTTTCAGACCTTTGCTCTGGGAAGGAGCATTCTGTATCCCCTTTGTTGCTGTTACAAATACAACTGAACACAGACAACAGTCCACCACTTAGGGAAATCAGAGCAGGAGTTTAAAACCAGGAACCATACTTGCTAGCTGGCTTACAGGTCCTGACCTTGCCTGGCTGCTTTCTTATACAGCCCAAGGACCACTGCTCTGGGAATGTTATCACCCACAAAGAACTGGGCTCTCCTACATCAGTTAACAACCAAGACAATCTCCCACATACATGTCCACAGGTTAATCTGATCTAGGTCTGGGCAGTCCCTGATTTGGTACTCTCTTCTCGGATGACTAAACTGTGTCAGACTGACAGCTAAAGCTAGGTAGGACAGACCTCAACTTTAACTTCTCAAGATCAATACAGATACATGACACCCAACAACTGCTGAAGTTCAAACTAGACAACGGCAAGGGCTCTGGATCTTTCTGGATCTTTCTGAATTACACACACACACACACACACACACCACAGCCCTACCACACGCACTCACACACAAAACCCCCCACACCTCCTAGCACACACACACACAGGGCCTCCTGCATCTCCCATCGCCTGGGGGCTTTCACAAGGCAGTATTTGTAGTGACTGCCTGCTTGGCCTCCCAGGATCTGCTGGGTAAGTGCCTGCCTCCTTCCGGCCCTAGCTCTCCCTGCTACGCCTGGGTGGATCATCAGAGCCTTCCTCACTCGAGCTTCTGTGACTCAGTGGAAGCTGGTGGCCACTTCCTTACCCCCACCCCCCACCCACACTCACATTCCAGTGGCCAGCTCACTGCCTTCTGGAACTTGACCCACAGGTCCTGGCCTTGGCTTAGAATAAACAGTCATCTCTTCATGGGACAATTTACAAGCAAGACCAGCCCAGGATGTGAAGGGCTTGCATGTGTCTGACCCACTGTGGATAACTAACCTCTGCAGATCCCTCCCCGTGACACCTAGCTGACCTGAGGCTCTCCGTTAAAGGAACTAGAGACTGAAACTCAATGTTGGCTTTAGTGCAGCATTGAGTAAAAACAGGTTTAAAATATTATTTAGGGGCTGGAGAGATGGCTCAGCAGTTAAGAGCACTGACTGTTCTCCCGAAGGTCCTGAGTTCAAATCCCAGCAACCACGTGGTGGCTTACAACCATCCATAATGACATCTGGCACCCTCTACTGGTGTGTCTGAAGACAGCTACAGTGTACTTACATATAAATAATAAATAAATGTTTAAAAATATATATATTATTTAGAAGAGGATGGGGATGTAGTTTCATTGTAGAGATGTTGAGGCAGAATGGTTCTGGATCATCCTTAGCCAGGTAACAAGTTTGAGACCAGTTTAAGCTACATAAAACCGTGCCTCAAGTTTCTAAGTAAGTAGATAAATAAATAAATAAATAAGTTAATCCCCAGTACTGTAAACAAAACCAAAAATAACGCATTGGGAAATTGGCTTCTTTGGCTGGACTTTTTCTGGGAGTTCTTTAGAAATTCACCGCTCTCTCAATCAGCGATGACAACACTAATTTGCATAATCCCAGGACAAGTATGGCTGCTTAAATAAGTTCCCGGGCCCAGGCCGCCTCCATCACTTTGTGCTTCATCTTCAGCTCCTGCCTTTAGCCCTCCAGATTACAGAAACCGCTGTGGTACTTCCTGCTTTCACGCTGTCCTCTGGACAGAAGAGAGAGGAAGGACACGAGGCCTGCAACTTCCCTTTTCTAGAAAACATCAGAAAAGCCATTCCCAGAAGCCTCACCTGGCTGGATTTGCCTGCGCTCTCCTGTACAGCCAGGTGCCACACACTCGTCTCACACAGTAAGGAGTCTGTGGGGAAGGGGAGAGCCAGCCACGTCTTCTGCCAAGGAAACGGTGGTGGTACCAGGCAAGCATGTGGTGTGTGTACAAAGGCTTTGGGGTTGGAATCCAGTGGGCAGGGCAGGCATTCCTGTGCCTCAGGTAGACTTGTTTTTCCCACCCAACCCGAGCCTCAGTCTGGCAGTGTGTCTGCACTTGTGTCCAAAACCCCAGCTGTTCTGGGTGATCACAAAGAGTGAGCTTGTAGACGGTAGCCATGCTATTAACTACGTGTTAATGTTCAGATGTGAGGCAATTATCTGTTCCGGAGTGACCACCACACCCCAGAGAGGCTGAGCAGAGTTCCTTGGAAAGACAGATTAGCTAGTTCATCTCAAACCAGAAAGCAAGCTGAGAGGCAGGGACTCAGAAAGATGCTTCTGCCAAAAGCCAGAACCTCTTTCCCAGCCCAGCCAGTTCTCAAATGCAGGTAGGGTGGCCGGGTGGGGAGGTGGGGATGGGGTGGGAGGTGGGGGTGGGGTGGGAGGCGGGGGAAGGAGTCTGGTTACATCAAGGTGGCTTGCTCTGGGGAACAGGCAGGGCTGTAGAGAGGTTCCTCTTCGGCAGCATCTTTGGACCTGTGGCCTTATTTTGCCTCACGTTTTCATCCTAGGTAGGTCAATAAACATGTCGTCCAAATTCCTTTTGGGGGATGGTGAAAACTAAGCAGAGGCCATGCATGCTGGTGTCTACAGTGATCGGTTACAGAAAAGGTCACAGTGTCTCATTGTCCCTTACTCTGTGATCCACTGGGCAGGAGCCACTTTCCCTCTGGGATTTATTCAGGCTACAGAAGGCAATAGAGGCTTTGCTTCAGCTGTTAGTCCTACCGGGTGGAAATAAGACCACTACCACAATGCTTGAGCTAAACTTGAAGCAAGCTTTATTAAATACTGACCAGGACGTACTCAACTGGGGGCAAGCATACATTCTGACATACTTCCTATCTATGTACCTCCTGCCTACATATGATCAAGTACATCCTGTGCAGTTGGGGCAAACAAGCTTGTTATCTTACATGAAGGACAGCCTGAGCATTACAGGAAGTCATCTGTCCTTGGACAAATGGGGCTTACAGGTTTATCTGACATTGGGCAAGTGGGGCTAACAGGCTTAGACATCTTTGTTCTATAGATCTCTTAAGCACAGTAATTTATTACACCTGGGTCTGCAAAATCTTGAACTCAACACAGCACCTGCTTCAGACCCAACGTTAGGGATGGCTAGCTACTTTTCTCTGTTGCTCAGATAAAAGACCATGACCAAGGCAATTATAGAAAGAAGAATTGATTTGGGCTTTAGAGAGTAAGAGTTCATCACTGGGAGGTATGGCAGAGGCAGACATGGTGACTGGATTAGGAAGCAGAGAGCTTACATCTTTACCACAAGTACGAAGAGGAGAGTGAGCTGCAGGTGGGGTGAGCCCGTATAATATCCTAGCCTGCTCCCGGGGACATATTTCTCTAACAAGTCTTTGTATCTTAAACCTCCTCAAAACAACAGGGGGCCAAGTTCAAGACGGGATAGTTCTCATCCCAAAACAGTACAACTTTATGAAACAGAAAGAGTTAGCTGGTAGATTACTGTGGGCTGGACTCTAGACACTTGCTATGTCCTTTATGTGTTTGAGTAATTGATTAATTTCATTTTGAGACAGGGTCTCATGTAGCCCAGGCTAGACTTGAACTCATCACGTGGGAGATCTCATCTCAGGATGGCTTCTGGCTGTGAAGGGCCATCATGACTCAGGCAACTCTTATAAAAGACAGTATATAATTGGGGGCATTGCTTAGAGTTTTGGAGGGTTAGTCCGTTATTATCATGGTGGGCAGTGTACGTGGCAGCGTGGAGACAGGCATGGTGCTGGAGCAGTAGTAAATGAGAGCTACAATCTGATCTGTAGGCAAAGAGGGAGAGAGAGAGAGAGAGAGAGAGAGAGAGAGACTGGGTCCAGAATGGGCTTTGAAACCTTCAAAGCCCACCCTTAGTGACACTCCTCCTCCAACAAGGCCACACCTCCTAATCCTTATAATTGTTCTTTAACAGTTTACCAGCTGAGGGCCAACCGAACAGACTCATGAACCTATTAGGGCCATTCTCATTCAAATCACCACTGTAGGTAAGACTGGCCTTGACCTCCTGATCCTCTTGCCTGTACCTCCCAGTGCTGGGATTACAAGTGTGTACTACCGCAAGTGGGACATGTTTATTTAGTTTTAGACTGGGTCTCTCTATTTGGTCTCCAGTTTCTAGTCCCCTTTCCAGGGCACTCAGCTGATGTCTTCATCTAAATCATTGCCTACTACTACACCTCTACCTCTCAGTGTGCAGGGTGCACAGACGGGAAGAAGTCCCCAGAGCACCCTGCAATTGGTTCTTCCTGCATGCCGTTCTGATGGCATTTCTGTACAGTCAGTGGTGTCAGTAAGCTCCTAGCCTCTGCTGGCCATGCTAGAAAGAACCTTTCACTCTCCTTAGGCTCCAGTCACCTGAGGATGTGTGGGTTAAGGAGAGGCACCCTGGTTGGAAGCCCCCAGTTCTCAGTGTGGAGGCAGCATGCTGGGGAAGGCTGCTTGCTGTTTTTAAGCTGAGTAGGTTCCTGGGTGTCAGGGGCTGAGGAAGGATCCTTTAAGGACACTCAGCCTTCCCACTGAGGGAGCTGGCATGGGACAGAAAGGAGAAAGAAACACAAGTAGCTGGAAGGAGGTAGCTGAAGACACTTGGCAGGAAGACAGTCACCAAAGCAGTAACCACCCTTGTGCTAAGGAGGAAGGCACAGCCTCAAGCTGCATTTTATATGCCATGGCATGCATGTCCTTATGATGGCTGTCCTGTGGATCGTGGGAACAACTGACCACCATTAGGAAGCAACCGACTCCTAAGGAAAGTCAAGATGTCCTTCCTTGAATGGTAGCATCAATGGAAAAATCATCATGGGAACTGCTATGCAGGAGCACACACACACACACACACACACACACACACACACACACACACACGTCTCAGTAATGGCCTTGGCGCTGCATCCCCAAGCAGGGATGCATGGAGATGGGAAACAGACAGAGATTTCCCTCCTAGACAGGCATGGACTCTCTCTCTCTCTCTCTCTCTCTCTCTCTCTCCCTCCCTCCCCCTCCTTTCTCTCCCTTCCCCTCTCTCTCCTTTCCTCCCTCCCTCCCTCCCCTCCCTTTCTTCCTCTCCCTCTTCCTTCCTTCCCCTCCCTTCTCTTCCTTTCTCTCTCCTTCCTTTCCTCCCTCCCTCCCCTTCCCTTTCTCTCTCTCTCCCTTCCTTCCTCCTTGCCTCCCCGCCCCCGCCCCTTCTCTTAAGACAGGGTCTTACTAGGCAGCCCGTACTCACTATAGAGACCAGGCTGGCCTCAAACTCACAGAGCTCCACCTGTTCTGTGACTCTCAGTGCTTAGATTGAAGGCGTGCAGCACTATGCCCAGCCTGGTATGGGAATGTCCAAGAAGTGCAGAATTTACCTGTTCATCCTGGGTTCTTTATTCACCCTGTAGGCAGTGCCTGGAGCTGTGCCATGTTCTTTGGGACTTGGAAGTTGATTTTCATGTTTAAAGTGAAAGGCATCCTTATCCACTGCTTATGAAAGACCTGTGAGGAACAGGCAGCAGCAACCCAGAAACAAAAGCAGCCGGGCTGGTTTCCTTCCTTCATGATCTATTCTATGGGTCTCTTCGGAGCCCTTGTAACATCCAACCCAAGGGTGTTGCTTCTGGTGGAAGGTAGGAAATGGAAATTGTCACCAACGTCCTTGACTTAAGTGACAAACCCAACAGAGAAAGGAATAAACCAAAAGAAAGGGAGACAGCAAAATGGAACAAAGTGGTCCAGCAGTGTGCAAAGAATCTGTGCTTTGTAGCAAACTTCCTGCAGTGGAGAAGGGCCGCAGTGGCCGTGGGCCACTGAGAGGAGCCTCCCCGCAAAGGAGCCTCTAGGTAGAGCCTCCCCCAAAGGAGCCTGTAGGTAGAGCCTCCCCAAAGGAGCCTGTAGTTTGAGCCTCCCCAAAGGAGCCTGTAGGTAGAGCCTCCCTACAAAGGAGCCTGTAGGTAGAGCCTCCCCCCAAAGGAGCCTGTAGGTAGAGCCTCCACCCCCACCCCAGGCAGCTCATGTCTCCCAGGCTGGCCTTGAGAAGGCTTCCAGGCCTTGCTGAGAAGCCTGTATGGGTCTGGCTGCTTCCTCTTTCTCTGCTACCCTGTGGCCACCTGTGTCTGGTTCGCTCTGCTTCAGTAAGAACCAGGAAAGCCTAGAGACTGAGAAGAGGGCTGACTTCCCAGAACCTCGGGGGTAGAGAGGGGAGGGGTGAGGACATCTTGGTCGTGAGCTGCCATTAGCTGAAGAAGCGTTCTGTCTTGTGCCTCACTGTTCTGGTCGGCTCCCAGCATAGGCCGCACAGCAGGTACTTCCGCTTGTCCTCACGGGAAGGGCAGGGTTATTCACAGACTGGTTAAGACCTGCTAGGCAAGGACTTCTACCCCCCAGGACTTACTTTGTATGGTGAAAGGGCCTGTGGTGGTACATACTGATTGCCAACTTGACAGAATTGAGAACATCTTGGACAAAAATCTAGACATTTTTGTGAGGGATTTCTTAGGTAAGTTTAGGTGAGAACACGTACCCTCATGTGGGCTGGGGTCCTGGATTGCATAAGAAGGAGACAGCAAGCTAAGCAAAAGCACCCATTGCTCTCTGCTTCCTGTGGACGTGATGATGCCCAGAACTCTCTCTCCTACTGCCTGACCATCCCCGCTAGGTAGATGGTATCCCCAGGAACTGTGGCCAAAGCTAACCCTCCCACCCTTACGCTGCGTCTGGTGTTTTGCCATAACAAGGAGACAAGCAGCTACTCAAGAACACAGAACTCAGCTGACTCCAGACACAGGGACTGTTGGGTCACGACTCCAGGAATCCACATCGGTGCTTTGTCACCGAGTCCTTGTGTGAGCATCCATGGGTCCAGGTGTCCCTTCTGAGCCATTCCTCTCTAAAGCTAAAAACACACTTCACACTGGCATGAAACCTCATGACTGTGGCTGACTCACACGACTCTAGGCCCACGTGAGGCAAAGTGTCCCTATTGTTAGTTCTCTTCTCCCATGGAACTCATGGGGCATCTCCTTTTCTGGATTTTTTCTCCTGGGATACTGACCCAAGAAAGAACAGTAACAAGCAAGAGTTGACTCCCCTCTACTGTGTAATTAGCCCTAAATTAAAGCAGCTCAGTGAGCTGGGGTGCTGTTCTGTTGTTTAGGCTGGCTTCGAACTCCTGGACTCAAACAATCCTCTTGCCTCAGGCTCCTATGTAGCTGGGTTGTACATCACTGTGCTTTTTAGGAGTGGCCTGTGTTACATCACAGTTTCTGTGTATGACTGATCCCAGAACCCAGTTTGGCAGCTCTGGTTGGGAGACTCTTAGGAGCTGCAGGTATCTGAGCTTGACCTGAGGCTGAGCATCATACTGGTTGGTGGGTGGGGCTGGTGGGGTGGGGCTGGCTCTTAGTGCAAAGGCCCAGCTCCTAAAGCAGTGCTCGGTGTCTCAGGTTTAAGATTTCCATCAAATGAGTATGATTGTGGGCCAGGTACAGGGCAAGGGCAACAGAAGAGGAGGACCCAAGCATGGGAAATGGGAGGTGGGAGGAGGACCCAAGCATGGGAAATGGGAGGTGGGAGGAGGACCCAAGCATGGGAAATGGGAGGTGGGAGGAGGACCCAAGCTCGGGGGTCGGGAGGTGGGAGGAGGAGGAGGAGACGGGAGGTGGGAGGGAGCACTGGGGGATTGGTCTCGTGATCCCAAGAGGCAAGCGGCTTGGTGGGGACCCACAAAGGGCACTCAGCATGAAGGGATGGAGCTAGATGGAGTAGAACCACTGTCACACCCAGTGAATTCCACAGGGGGCACAGAACTCTAACCCCAGGAGAATCTCAACCGTGTTCAATTGGAGATCAAACATGATTGCCACCATCCTGTCCTGATCTCTAAAATAGACAGCACCAGGAACGCATAGAGTGGTGGATTCTGGAATGAAGAGACAGGAGCCTCTCCTCTCCCCGCCTCTCTTCTTTTTCTCCCTCCCTCCCCGTATTTACAATACTGGGGAGTGAACACACCGGGTCTCCTGTGTGCTTAGGCATTTCAGCACACAGTCACAGCCCCAGCCCAGTCATTTCTTTCCAGAGCAGGGTCACTGCATCTAAAGCCTGAGATAGAGCAGACATTTGAAGGTAGCTCTCCACCCTCCTGAAGAACAGCTCATTCTAAAAGTGAGCGGCACCATTCCTGGAAGTGAGTTCTGGACTGCATTTAAAGGAGAAAGCTAGTAGACCGTGGGTGTTCATCACTCTTCTTTCTTGTTTTAAGGGATGGCTTTGGCTCACAGTTCCAGGTTAGACCCTCCCTCATTAGCAGGAAGGTCTGTACAGGATCCTGAGGGAACTACCCATGTCACATCTCTCACCAGTCAGGGGACACAAAGGGGCACACAGGAGCTCAGCTCTCTTTCTCTACCTTTTTTTTTTAATTTGTAACTAAAGCTTTATTCTATACAACTTGAAATACAGACTCTGACCCCTTTGGCATTGCAGACTGCCCATTTTACTGGAAACTTATTACTGATTTTCTCTTTTTCTACTTATACAGCCCAGGTCCCACCCAAAATTAACTCAGAGCTTCTCACACTAATTAATATAAACATAAGAACCCCTTCCTAGAATGCTTAGAGGCCCAGTTCCCCAGTGATTCCAGATTCTGTCAGGTTAACAATTAACACTAGCTTACCTAGTAGCCTTTCCTCTCTTGGGACAAAGGGCAACCAGCCAGGCCAGGCCAGCTGAGGGTTACCTTCAGAAACGGGGGCAGGAAGAAGGCTCATGGTAAACCTTTCTCCAGTATTGTATACATGAGCCAAGCACCACTCTCCTGAGATGCCTTCAGCTCTCATTCTAACAACTCCATCTCATGTAAAAACATTTATCTGAGCCAGGTATGTTGGCACGTGCCTTTAGTTCCATGAGTCTAGACCAGCCTGGTCTACAGAGCAAGTTTTAGGATAACCAGGGTTACTCAGATAAACTCTATCTCGAACCCCCACCTCTCCCCCAAAATATATATCTGCATGTACAGGATATGTGACAATCTCTCCTTCGGGGAGATAAGTGGTTGGTGACCTTTGATCCCTTCTTTCTATTTTTTGCCCAAATTCCTTTGTGTAGAAAATGTTCTACTCTTATATTCAGAAGGAAGGTTTTTCTTTTTCTTTCTATTATTCTTAAAAAGCTGTCATATTGTCGCATATTTCCTTTTCATCTTTTTCTTCAAGATCTAGCAAAGAATAAAGAGGGTTGTGACACCGAGCCCATCCTCACACAATTCTTTTATTCTTTAATTTTAGAACTGTCTTTTGGAGACAGCCTAGGCTGTCCTTGAACTCCTGATCCTCCTGCCTCTACCTCCTTAGTGGTAGGATTACAGACACAAGGCACCATGTCCAGTTTTATTTTAGAGCTTTAAAAAAAAGTATCCTCAGCCTGGCATGGTGGTGCACGCCTTTAATCCCAGCACTCGGGAGGTAGAGGCAGGTGGATTTCTGAGTTCGAGGCCAGCCTGGTCTACAAAGTGAGTTCCAGGACAGCCAGGGCTATACAGAGAAACCCTGTCTCGAAAAACCAAAATAAATAAATAAACAAACAAACAAGATCTAAACTAGGTGGTGGTGGCCGCAGAGGTGGCGGAGGCGCACGCCTTTAATCCTAGTACTCTGGAGGCAGAGACAGGCCGAACTCTGAGTTTGAGGCTAGCCTGGTCTACAGAGTGAGTTCCAGAACGGCAAAGGCTACACAAAGAAACCCTGTCTTAGGAGAAAAAAAAATCTAACAAAGAATTAATCAAGCTACATCCAACCGTACTTTAGGGGTTACCTCCTTCAGAGCATGGGAGAGGTATCAACCACTTCCTCACACACTGCCATACCTCAGATGGGCACTGGGCCTTGCAACCATGACCCCTGGAGTGTTGGAGATACCACACCACCATAGCGCCTCTCACTGGAGCGTCCACCAGGATAGTGTGGCCTTGAAGGTATGTGACACCAAATGTCCCTTCCCCCACACTGGCTGGATATGAGCACTGGGGGCTTTGTGGGGTGAACATTTTCTGGCTTCAAGAGCTTTCTTCTGCCTTCAGAGTCCTTTCCAGGCTGAGCTTCCACTTCTCCAGAGTCCTTCGCTCTTGTGTTTGGGCCAGCAGGAAGAAAGCCCTTGGCGTGGCTCCTCGTCTGTCAGGAATCCAACATTTCCAGGGGGCTTGCTTGGTTTCGAGTATTGCCCGATTCTTTCCCTCCCTCTGTAGCTGAGCTTTTAGCCAGGATTTCTTGGCTCTGAGAAAGATGGAATGCCTGCCTCCCTGAGTGCTCTAGGTCTGTGTTTCATTTGCAGCTGCCTGGCCCTGCACTGGGCGACGGTCTCATCCCTCGCCTGCCAGCCCATCCCATCGTGCATGGCCAACAGAGAAGGCCCTTTGTGTGGTTGTCCTGCAGTGTGGAGGGAGGTGCTTCCTGTTTCCTCCACAGCCCCGTGTCTGCCTTTACCTCAGCACAGCCCAGGGTCAGGGTGGCACGGACTTTCAAGAGTACGCTGGCCATCTCCTAGACCTAGCAAAGAACGGAATGCCAACCCTAAACAGCCCTGGCCCCTAACTGCTTCTAAGTCAGATTGGGACCAGCTCAGCACCTGGTACTTCCCTGATAGAATTTTGCAGCTGATCTTTCCCCACTGGGTTTGGCAAAGCTGTAAAGATTTGGAACCAAAAGAATTCAGCAGGCCTGTAGCACATTAGGCCTCAGGCTCTGCCTCCTAGGGTCTCCTTCCTGGATTCCCCCAGGCACGCCCGGACTTTGAAGTTCTCTGGCCTGATGCGTGCGTGGCTGCCAGGCCCTGGAGTACAAGTGTCATTTTGTTGGCATTGTTGTTACTCCACGGCTGAGAAAGCAGCCGAGCTATAGTTTACAGGTAACGGCTGGCAGTCAGTTTAGGATATGAACGCAGAAGCAAAGAACTCAAGGACTCTCCAGTGTGTCCCAATCACCAAAGGTGGCCCGTGCCCTGGCATCTATCTCCCAGAAGAAAAGCTGCATGGGCAGGTAACAAGGCCCTGGCGAAGGTACCCTTCTCTCCTGGGGATTGTAAGACCCGGGTGGCCTACAAGCAAATGAATAGTATTTGGAGCCTAAGGAAAGTAACTGTGACCAGTGTGCAGTTTTACCTGGTTAGGGAAGAAAAGCAGTTGAGTCAGTGGGGAGGGCCTCTGACAGTTCTCACCTCAGTGAATTGTTTGGAAGACAAAGCAGGTCATATAGAGAGGCTGCCTTCTTCCAGGGTTGCCCAAACCCAAAAGGTTTTCAGTGCTTTGAAGATGAAGGGTCTCTGTCTTAGTTAGGGTTTCATTGCTGTCAGGAGACACCGTGACCAAGGCAACTCTTATAAAGGATAACATTTAATTGGGGCTGACTTACAAGTTCAGAGGTTCGGTCCATTATCATCATGTTAGAAAGCATAGCAGCATGCAGACAGACATGGTACTGGAGAAGCCCAGAGTTCTACATTTTGAGCTGAAGGCATTTAGGACGACAGTCTTCCAGACAGCTAGGAGGAAGGTCTCAAAGCCCACACCACAGTGACCCACTTGCTCCAAGGCCACACCTACAACAAGGCCACACCCACAACAAGGCCACACCTCCTAGTAGTGCTCCTTCCTGGGTCAAGCATATTCAAGCCACCAGAGTCCCCTTAGAAGTTTGCACCCAGGGAGTTCCTTTGTCCTACCGCAACACAGCAGGGTAACTTCCCCTTCATTCTTGAGTTACCCTACTCATGGGTGGTCAGACTCTAGCCTCAACAACAGACAAAAATAAATAAAAAGATAAATAAATAAGTTAATAAATAAACTAATGCTCAGAGTTCGTCAGACTGCCCAAGGTCTGTGAGTGCCAGAGCCCAGAGCCGTGGAGCCAGGCGGAAGCGAAGCCACAGCCCTCGGATGCTGTCTGGAACCGAGTGAAATCTCAGGCAGGGGCTGGGGATGCAATGCGAGACCCTGCCTCCAGCACCCACTGACAGTCCCCAGACCCCAGCTCTGGCCCTGCAGCCCCTCAGCTCAGGAACACACTGTGGGGTTAGAGGAAGCCTTGTTGCTGAGTGGAAGCTGTATCACACTCAGCTGGTGCAACGTGCAGCAAGAGCTCTGCTGTAGCTGAGCAGGTGCACAATGTCACCGCATGGTGTCTGCCTAAGTTGGCATCTGATGAGGGAAGAAATCCACTCCAAAGCAGGGCGCTGAAGACAGCAGGAGCTAGAGGAGAAGGCTGAGAATCACAGCCAGCCAAAGTGATTGGGGTCCCTGTAAAGGAAGTTCTCTTTCTCCTCAGCTTCCTGGAAGGCTTCCAGCATGATCAAATATGGAAGCCTGTGTTTCCTGACGCTTGTCATTTGGTGGGCTTGTGCAAGTCTTGACCTTTTGACCTCTAAGACCCTCACTTTCTTCTTCCTGAAGCTTCCTGGCACGTGAGGAAATCCATGTCCTCACAGCCCTCTCTAAGAGAGACTTCTTAGGCCAAGCACCTTGGACCCTAGAATATCCTTTTGTTCCCAATCACTACCATTGTTACTTATCTACACAGAATGAGGTACAACACCAGAAATAAAGAAGCAAAGTGAGCTGGAGATCAGGAGTTCAAGACCACCCTCAGCTAAAATATGGGTTCCAGCTCAGCTGGCTTACACACACACACACACACACACACACACACACACAGAGGTGGGGTGCATTTTACTTATGCTGGTTAATAGTGATGTGCCCACGTGGGCTCATCAAATGTGCTGTCCTGTTGTGACAGCAGGCTGGAGAGGGTGTGGGGGGGGATGTAAGATCAATCTTTGTATTGTCGACACACAGGTTGAGAACTACTGACATACACAAACGTTTTTTAAATACTAGTCTTGGACTGTAACACACTGGTAGAGTGCCTTCCTAGGCTGTGTGAGGCTCTGAGCTCCATCCAATAAACGCACCAACAAACACGGTGCTGAAAGGTGGGTGTTGGCCGACTGCAATCAGAGGGCCTGGTGTACTCTGCGCACACACTGTATTTGATATAAGCACTCACTGGAGAAGGAACACAGAAACCCAGTTTGTGAAGATGGTGCCATCTCAGGATGGCTACTGCGGGACTGGAGAGAGAAGCCAGAGAGTTCCCTGCTTCCCAGGGGTTGGCTGTGAACATTAGACTGGGCGGGGTAAATAGAAGATGGACAGGGGAGGGCAATTCTAAGCATTCCTCCCCAGGTCTGAGTTAGCCGCGCTGCTGAGGAGATCGGATCAAGGGGCAGGAAATTCCTAGCAAAGGTTTCAGGATGATTAATTGGTTAAGGGGTATACAGCATCTCTGCGTCCTTAACTAAGTGCTCTCTCGTGGGAGCCTAGGATTTTTAGAAGACAAAGACATCCAGAAGAGTCTGGGAGCCGTGGGGAATCAAGAGATTGGTCCCCTTGGATTTCAGAAGTAAGGAAAACCCATTACCCAACCTTTTAGGGACCAATATTGAGTTCCTGTTTCGGAAGGTCTCTCTAGGTAATTAAGGGCTTGCTGAACGCACAGAAGGCACTCTTACACACGGGTTAGACTTCTAGCTCCCAGCCCTCACCCTCTGCCACACTTAGATCTTTCTGGAACACACCGCACAAACTGCTCACAGGCAAGGCTGCATCTTTTATTATTCACCCAGTGACCGAACACCGGCTTCTCTAGACCCCCACCCTAAGGATGCATCCCGATCACAGCTTCTTGCCTTCCCAGCCCCCTCTACTCAATTCCAAATTCCATTGTCGTCAGGGTTGAAAAAAAAACAAAAAACAAAAAAAGCCCACGGCATCCTGGGTTGAATGATTTTAACTCTGCCAATCCCAAAGTGTCGCAGCTTCCTGCTGGAGAATGACTGAGACATCTCCCTAGGCTACTGAGGTTTGGGGTCGTACCCCCAACCCCCAGTCCCCGCGCCTGAGCACCCGAGACAGGGTTTCTCTGTGTACCTCTGGCTGTGTTGGAACTCGCTGTGTAGGCCAGGCTGGCCTGAAACTCTGAGATCTACCTGCTTCTGACTCCGGAGTTTAAAGGCGTCCGTCACCACGCCCGGCTTTGTTTTTCATTTTAAGAACTGAAACAAGTTATCAACTGGAAACTCCCAAGGTACCTCCAGAGACCTTCCAGAGGCCATTGGGGCTTGAGGTCTTTATGACTTTCTTGCCTTGAGGCTCTGGGGTCGCGATCCCCACAGGGTCCTCTCTATGGTCGTTGGTCCTACTCGGTCTGGGACATCCTAGCCGGGGGCGTTGTGGAACTCTGCATTGGTGCATAAAGCCTGCTTGTCCCACCTGCGCTGAAATTAACCTCATCCCAGGCTCAGCTAAATTCTCAGATGTGAGCAGGATAAGAAACGTAATTGGGAAGGGTCCCGGGATGCAGGCGCGCACACACACAAACACACTTGCAATATCCTTAATCAGTCACTACTCCAGGCGGCGGCGCAGCGCCCTCTGGCGGTAGAGCGTGGCCTTGCGAGCCCTGCACGCCTGCTAGCTATGCGCCAGAGCCAGGAGAACCTGAAGCTTCTGGAGAAACTTCAACAGCCTGGTGAAGGGAATGAAAGTGTCCAGTAAGTTCCGAGAAACGCCAAGGACCAAGGAAATGGGTCTTCGTAAAGACAGGCTTTCTGTGTTTATCTCTGGCTGTCCTGGAAGACCAAGTGGCCCCAAACTCAGAGACCTACCTGTTTCCTGCCTCCTAAGTGTTGGGATTAATATTAAGGGCCATCCTTCAGGGCCCCTCTTTCCATTTTCAATGAATCCCTGAAATCTTCCTGGCACAGTGCCACCCGTTATCTGCAGTTTGATGTTTGATTTCCCTTTTTAAATAGTGGCGTCTTGCTATGTTGCCTAGGGGCCTTGAAATCGAGTTCTCAAGCAATCCTTCCTCTGCGTCCTCTGGAGTAGCCTGGACTACATGCTTGTGCTCTGTGATGTATGTTAATCAATCATGTTAAATACCAGTGCAATTTAAAGGTTCCCCACCCTCTGGCCACCCTCTATTTTCTTGCTGGCTTTGAGTGTGCTTGTCCATTGTGGCACCTACCCATTTTTCTCCCTTTCTCATGCTCAGTCACTAAAATGTAGACTCTTAACATGCTCATCCTAGTCCAGAGCCTCCAGTTGCTCACTGGCATGTCTGGACCTCTCCTATGGCACTCGGAACCCCAGGGGATACGTGGGAGGCTCTCTTCAGTCTGGCAGGATGCAGCCACACCGCTGGCTGAGGCCCCTCTTCCCCTCTTAGCAGGTGCTCATTGCTTTCAGCCTCTCCTCTATCTGTAATTTGTCTCCTCCGGCCACTCGTCACGGAACTCAGGCAGGCTCTCTTTGCCTTCCCTCTGGGTCCCTCTTTTCCCGTTTATGCCTGGTGGGAATACCTCCAATTTCACACCTTCCCTCTCTTTAAACTGTTTTCCTGCTGTATCAGTTTTGTATCGCCACACAGCAGGCCACTGCCCCTTGGCTTAAACTGTAGCTTCAAACAATAAACATTGATTTGCTCCAGAGTCTGCAGGCCAGCTGGTGATCCTGCCAGCCGGCCTCTGCTACAGCTTGCTGATGTGTTATATGGTGAACTGGCAGGACGCGGCTGGTGCTTGGCTGTCACCTAAGGTGAAACTGTGACTGTTTCACATGTGCCCCATTCGGCAGCCTGGTCTATCTCAGGCTTCTTTCCATTGCCAAAGATGCAAGTGTAGAAGCTAGCTACAAGACTTCTTGAACCCCCAGCTTGGAACTGACACATGTTTACTTCTGCCACAAATTCAGGGAGGTTAAGTCACAAGGCCAAGTCAGACACGGGACGAGCAAAGACACTTCAACTCCTGCTGGAAGGAACACAGCAGCTGCAGTCTAAAGAGATGGTTCAGCCATTAAAGGCTAAGGTTCACACCAAGAGGACAGGAGGGCTGCAGCCACTTAGTGTCCAGTTTAGCCTTATGCTCACAAAATGGTGGCTGGCTCCCTCCTGTGACTTGAGGCCACCAACACAGCCGTTACTGCCAGCACTGGCAGGCCCACATTGCCTACAGTGCTGGTGCCCATTGGCATTTATATGACCAGTGGAGGCACCAGGGAAGTGGCTTTGACAGTTCTTGTCTCTTGTGGAAGAGTTCTACTTGTCTAGAACTGGGACCAGTTTGCTGTCACTGTCTGTCTGTGACTGAAGTCAGACAAGCCTGAGGAGAGCTGCTGGCACTTCTTCCTGTGATTTCTGGGCATGAGCGGTGGCTTCTCAGCTTTTGTTTCTTGTCTGTAAATAGGAGTGGCCACGGAACCACATGAAGAACACAAGCCCCATTAGCCTGTGTTTAAAGATTTGTTTATTCATTATATGTAAGTACACTGTAGATGTTTTCAGACACACCAGAAAAGGGCATCAGATCTCATTACGGATGGTTGTGAGCCACCATGTGATTGCTGGGATTTGAACTCAGGACCTTCAGAAGAGCAGTCAGTGCTCTTAACAGCTGAGCCATCTCTCCAGCCCCCTTAGCCTGTGTTTAGAAGGGCATCAGATTGGGAGGCAGAGGCAGGCAGATTTCTGAGTTCGAGGACAGCCTGGTCTACAAAGTGAGTTCCAGGAGAGCCAGGGATATACAGAGAAACCCTGTCTTGAAAAACCAAAAAAAAAAAAAAAAGGCATCAGATCTCACACCCCGGGACACAGCTGCTAGGTGACATCGCTGTGGAGGAACTCTGCTCTCCATGTATGTCACTCACAGGGTCCTTTCACAGACACTCACCTCTCAGTTCCCTCTGTCCTTTGTGGAGAAGACTTAGGCACTTCTGAGACCTTACTGTCTACCCAGACTCCACTTCCTGGGCCTGCACCCTGGTTTAATTTTAAACCTACTAGCTCTAATATTTAACCCAGAGCTTGGCATGGCAGTATCTGTGCCGGCTAGTCTTATGTCAGCTTGACACAAGCTAGAGTCATCCGGGAAGAGGGACTCTCATTGAGAATATGCCTCCATCAAATTGGCTTGTAGGCAGGTCTATAGTGCATTTTCTTAATTAGTGATTGATGAGAGAGGGCCCAGCCCATTGGGGTTCCACCCCTGGATAAATAGTCTTGAGGGGTATAAGACAGCAGGCTGAGCAAGCCATGGAGAGCAAGTCAGTAAGGAGCATTTCTCCATGGCTTCTGTTCCAGTTTCTGCTTCAGGTTCCTGCTTGGCTTCCCTCGGTGATGGATTAGCGGTAGAAATAAACCCTTTCCTCCCCATGTTGCTTTTGGCCATGGAGTTTTATCACAGTAATAACCCCCTTCCCCCAAACCCACCCCCAGTGCTCAATAAAATCTTTAGTGAAAGCAGGGTTCATGTTAACAAATGCTGAACAGATTAAAATTTCAAGATGCTCTCAATTTTGAAACTTATGAAAGAGATTTTGTTTTTGCTCTGCTGCCAAGGCTGGCCTTGAACTCCTGAGCTCAAGTGACCCTCCTGTCTCAGAGTAGTTAAAACCATTGGGAAAAAGTTTGAATTTTAGAGCATTTTAGGTCAACTGGTGATGTCTATACAAACACTCCAGAATGTGAAATACTCTGAAATCCAAATATTAGGGACTAGAAAGTCCCTGGCCTTTTTGATAAGGGATCCTCAACCGGTAGTTTCTCTTTTCTTTGGGTGAGAGTGTTCTGTCCTCAAGCCAAGTCAACTCATGGTGGCTGAAGGTAAGATATTCCTAGGAGCTGGGAGGAGAGGCGATCCTCTGCCAACATTAGTCACTAGAAAGTAGGGGAGGGCTGGGGCGCCTTGTTGGGAGGCACCCCAGCATTTCTATGCTCTCTCCCAGTCCTCAGCCATTCAAGGTTGACAGTGAGCCCCAGGTTCTAATGATGGCTTCCTAGAGAGTTCAGATCACAGAGAATTGCCATTCTGGCTCTGCTTCCCCACCCATTTCAGAGCGTTGTAACAACCCGCCATTGCAACCAGTGTGTGTTAGTTAAGGTTTTACTGCTGTGAACAGACACCGTGACCAAGGCAACTCTTATAAGGACAACATTTAATTGGGGGTGGCTTACGGGTTTAGAGGTTCAGTCCATTATCATCAAGGCAGGAACATGGCAGTGACCAGGCAGGCATAGTGCAGGAGGAACTGAGAGAGAGTTCTACAACTTATTCTGAAGGCAAACAGGAGAAGACTGGCTTCCAGGGAGCTAGGATGAGGGTCTTAAAGCCCATACGCACAGTGACACACTTCCTCCAACATGGCCATACCTCCAAATAGTGCCACTCCCTGGGCCAAGTGTATTCAAATCATCACACAGTAGATCCTGAAAGGTGAAGGAGGCAGGTTGACTGGATTGAAAGAGACATCAGGTCGCAGAGAGCATGGTGAGAACTCTCCATGACTCTGACTCTCCAGAGACAGCTTTTATGATCCAGCTCTTTAAATGGGGGGAAACAAGGGCTATTACACTTCTGAGGTTGGATAGGGGTTTTCAGGGTGAATGTACATCATTGGCCAGGGCCAGTGCACTGGGGATGCCTCATTTATATAAGGAGGAATTCCAGGTGCTGCTAAACATGACATTATAAGGAGAGAGGGAGTTTAACTTGGCTGCATGCTATGTTACCTCATCCGGGGAACAAAGGTAGGGGTGCAGAACTATGTGCGCGGGGACACACGGGTCCAGGGCAGAAGGGGAGCCATCCTATGCCTGACAATTTCAAGATGAGATATCTGTGGTGTGGACATACCTCAACTCCACTCTTGCTCCGGTGAGCTGCAACACCCTCCTCTGCTCCCCCCACCCCCCCCATGTCCCAAGGCTCCCTAACCCAAAGAAAATGATGGCACCAAGCACAAAAGAAAAGGAACAGTATGACTGGGTGTGAGCGGGCACCATTAGGATAAGTTGAGCATCTCACAGAACAAGTTCACATCACCCACATATGTGCCCTTCAGAGTGAGAGCAGAGAAGAAGTATGGAACAGTGACTGGGGGATGAAGAGCATACCCTAGGGCCTCGGGGCTCTTCCCCAAGCCAGGAACCAGAAGTCCTATGAGAGAAATCTGTGAGCCAGGTGGGCCAGAGCTCATAGCACAGGGGAAGGGGTTTTTCTGTTATGGCGGTAGAAAGGCATCCTGGACCGGTAAGGGAGAGGATGGAAGCAGAGTCAAGTGAAGAAGACTGAGTCCCTCACCTGCTTCGGTTTTTCACCTGTTTCATCAGTAGCTGCGCTCCTCTGAAAGGTAAGTGTGCATCAGTCCATAGCTGTGTTAAAAGTACAGAGAAAAAAAGCAGGGGGATGGAAGAGCGTGGGTGCATGTGTTTAATGGCGAGTCAGTACTCAGGGTGGGCAAGTGGGAGTCTTGAAGCGCACAATTCTAGGAAAAGGGACTTGAGAACCCTAGAGCAGTGGTTCTCAACCTGTGGGTCGTGACCCCTTTGAGGGTTGTGTACCCGATATCCTGTCTGTCACATATTTATATTACAATTCGTAACAGTAGCAAAATCAGAGTTGTGAGATGGCAAATGAAAATAATTTTATGGTTGGGGACACCACAGCATGAGGAACTGTATTAAAGTGTCATGGCCGAGGGAAGGGAAGGAAGGCGGAGAACCACTGTTGCAGAGTGTAGTAGATTGACATTCCAGGAGGAGGGCTCTGACTGACAGACAAGGGAGGTGAGGCTGACAGGGCAGGGCTCCAGAGTCACTTGCTAACAGACAGACCACCGGTGGTGGCAGCTCTTGGGAGAAAAGGTGTTCCCAGGCTTCGGTACCAGAATTAACCCAGCAGCATAAAATATCCACCTAGCTATGTGCGGTGGTGCAGACCTTAGCCACAGGACTCAGAAAGCAGATGCAGATGCAGATGGATCTCTGTGTATCTAAGGCCAGCCTGGTCTACACAGTGAGCCTCAGGACAGCCAGAGCTATACAATGAGAAAAAGAACCAGCTGAGCCAGCCCTCCCAGAGTCATGTTGGTATTGTGGGGCTTGCTGCCACTGGGGCCATGTTGATGTGAGTGGATGGAGTTGCCACCCGAGGCCACGACATGTTGTATGGTCAGTGTGGCTGCCAGGTGCCACGTCAGGGTCCAAGGTTCTGTTGCAGCTGGGGGGCCATGTTCTTGGTCTGTGCTGTTACCAGAAACCATGTGGAAGCCCGTGACCCTGTCTCCTGCTGACTGTGAAGATACACAGTTGAGTGAGAGCAACATGGAAGGATTTTGTGACAACCACATCTCCACCCCGACTCTACCCTTGAAAAGTAGCAGCCTGAACAGGAAGTTGTCAGAGAGGACTCTTAGAAAATATGATGGGGATGCTGATCGGCACAGTGACGGCTTCTGGTGAGCTCAGGAGGGGAGGACTCAGCACTGGTTAAGGGCAGACCACGGAGAGTTTGACCATGCTCCAGTGGGGATATAGACAACACAAACTGGACTCTTTTTTAAATTTTTCATTAATTAATTAATTAATCTATTTATTTTTGGGTCAGAGGCAGACATGAAAGGACTGGGAAATGAGTGTGATCAAGGTGCACGATGTGAAATTCCCAAAGAATCAGTAAAAATATTATGTTGAAACAAACAACAATTCTCACCTATCTAATCTCTAGGTATTGGGCTCTTTAGTGAGCTTAGGAAATTCAAGGTTTTTTTTGAACTTATTGTTAAGATTCATTTTATTTTTAATTATGTGTTGGGGTGTGTGTGTTCATGACTATAGGTGCCCCAATGGCTGACTGCTTTAAAAGCCATGTTCTGGCCGCTGGTTGATCCAAGGTGGCCCAGGAATCCCTATTACTAGGACTTTGCTTAGATAATTAATATGATCACTTGGCATTGGTGCTCTGGGAAGGAGTTAGAAGGAAAGTTTCTAAGCTGTGATCTTTTTCCTCCCTTTGCAATTCTGATCCAGCCCAAGCTGGGCTGTCTTGTCCTCCCTCAGCACCACCATGCTTGGCACACACTGCCTTTTAATGCTGACCTGTGTGTTCAGCACAGGGAGACTGAGCCGGTCGTGGGATGGGGAGATGACAGGTGCGGGGCACTATTTTAGAATACTTTTGATTGATGAGAACCCAAGTGGGTTCCCCTATGAAATGCACCTGAAACACTCCCTACAGGTGTTGAATGCTTGGTTCTTAGTTGGTGGTGCTGTTGTGTGAAGTGATAGAAATTTTAGGAGGTGGAGCCTCAGTAGAAGAAGATGTCACAGGACGATTGCATTCTTTCTGTTAGCTTACTCTGTCTGGTTCAGGGTCCCTTTCGTTCTTCTCCTTCCCAGCCGGTGTCTTCCTCCTCCTCCTCCTCCTGTCAACGTTCTGTCTTACGACAAGCTAGAATCAGCAAAGCCAAGGACTATGGACTGAACCCTCTGAAACTGTGAGCCAAAATAAAATACTTTCTCCTTCATGGTGTTTGGTTCAGAGTGACAAACTAAAACGAGCACAGCAAATTAGCTGGATCGTACAAACAAAACTCGCCCCAAAGGACTCATTCTCCTCATGTGCAGCAGCTGCTGTTCAAGACTCTGAGAGGATTCTCACACCCACAAAGTGTGAGCAGATCCATGTACAGACCCATCCTTGACCTGCACCCCCAAGTCTACTGCCTGTCTGGGTCCCACCGGGGACACCCTGCTATCTAGCACTCCTGGCTATGTAGGCTACATTTCTCATGGTGGTTAAACTTCAGGGCAGCCTGGCTCTCAGCCCTTGGTCCTAAGTATCCACTAACTGTACCCCTTTCCCACATAAAACAGCATTTCAGTTCTTATCCAGAAATAACACTGGGTGCCATTTACAATCCACTTAATATAAAAAGGGGCAAAGGTGTATGAGGTCAAAACTATTTCAGAATAAGATGAATTGCTCTCTCCACTCTTGTCTTCCCCTTATGGGAAGAAAGCTAAGTGCTTTGGGAAAATGCAGTTGATATTACAGCAGACCGGAATGCAGAAGCAAACAGGAGACTCCATCTGTCTTTCATTGAGCTAAACAGTAAAAATAAATAAATAAATAATAAATAAATGGCAGAAATGTAAAATAGTACCATACTTAACATTTTTTGTTTCACAAGCTATATTTTTCTAAATAAACCCACATGTAGTGGTTTTATTATTAAAAGAAGTAACTATCTTCTAGATTCTCAGTTTTCACTCCTAAACTGGTAAATGTTCAGAGGCATAACCCACATAGCCAGAAAAATCCTCTCTGAGGTTCCTCTGGGTAATGTTTGAGTCTAAGATAGTGGTTCTTAACTGTGGGTTGTGACCCCCTGGGGGTCAAACTTTCATAGGAACTGCCTAAGACACAGATATTTACATTATGATTCATAACAGTAGAAAAATTACAGTGATGGAGTAGCAATAAGAATAATTTTATGGTTGGGGTCACCACAGCATGAGGAACTGTATTAAAGGGTCACAGACTTAGGAATGCTGAGAACACTGGTATAAAGGGTTCCTGAGCAACGCTGTCTCTTTTCCTCTGATCTCTACTGGCGAGGAACTCACTCACCTGTGAGAATGAGCTAGCTCCCACGGCTGGAAAAACCAGCGTCCAGACCACAGCACCTGCTCTCTGGGGACCTCTGGTTTTGAATTTCTTGACAGGGCAGGCCTGCACATGAGATAAGTAACTGCCATCTTCCAGCACACACTGAGGGGAGAGTAGGGTCCAGGCAACTCCTCTCCCTCTTCCAGCAGCTGATCTCCAGGACCAGCCCCCATCTGTCCCCTGGTGGCAGGTAGCCCCCATGTAGTCTTTTTTCCCTCAAGTAGCTGGATGCTGATCGCACCCAGCCCGATGGCCTCTTCTAGGTGAGGGTGAATGACAACATTTTTCTGTATATTTATCTCTTCGTAGTTAATTACCCGATCGTTCCTGGCTCTGAACCTACCCTTTAGCTGGGTTAGGAGTCTTGCCCTTGACTAGGGGCATGTGACAGTGACGCAGAGAGAGGGTTTGCCTAGTGTGCTGAAAGCTCTGGGTTCAGTCACCAGAACGGGGAAAGAGGGAAAGATGGGGAGGAGAAAATAGGGGAAAGAGAGAGCCATATATTTTGAGATCCCTGTAGCCCTCGAGCAGCAGGAGAGCTGTCAAAGCAGCGGCTCCAGCCTGAGGCCACCATAAGATACCAACCACCACAGCTGTCAAAAGGGCAGCATCTGTCAAAAGCACCTATCAAAGCAGTGTACCTCCTCAGCCTACAGTCTTTGTGAAATACCACCTCTGGAGCTGTCTACAGCGGCAACGCCTTCTCTGCAGCCTCCCCAAGGAGGTCAGCAGTGACGGCACCTCAGCCAAACAGACCTGTGGCTGAGAAGGACTTCCCATCCTAACTCGTGAGCCTGATACAGGGAAAAGGGGGTGAAAAGAAAACCGCGGATCCCCGAGCTTCCCACAAAAACCTACCAATCCCTGAGCTCCCAAAGCTCAGCACTTGAAATTCAACCAGTTCTCGATCTGGAAATCTCTGCCCTGAAAAGCCCCACCCCTTAAGAAATCCTATGGCGAAAACGGTGCCCCGACCCTTGTTCAATTCCCTGCTGTCTACTGGACTCATCCCTCCATGCCCTGGACCGTGTAAGAAATCTTTTTTTTTTTTTTTTTTTAATGAGATTTGCTGCCTATGGGACTCTCGCATCAGAAGAGTCCAAGAAGCAACAAAAAAGAGGGGAACTGAAGCGGTGGAGCGGGGCTGAGGTTCCTGACTCAGCTGGGGATACCCTCCCGGGATCTCAAGGCTTCCCCTCAGAGCAGGGTGGTACCTGGACTTCTGTGTTTCAGGATACCCTTCGAATTGAGCAGGAACACTTACAATTCCCAATTATACAAGCTGTGTTCTTTTCTTTATGCATATATCCTTAGGACAAAGTTTAATTTACAAATTAAACACAGTGAATGATTAGCAACCAGGACTACTAAGAAAAGCGAATGTGTAACAATGTGCTTCCGTGAAAGTAAGGTGTCCCTGGAAAGGGTCATGGTAAACATTTATGTTTGGGGGCCTTTGGTGATCTCCGCTGAGTGAAATGGAGGGCAGAGAACACCTTAAGCGGTGTCTATTGAGTGGGGTCCCGCCACAATCCTACTTCCTGCTAGTGGGCTCCACAGTGAAGGATCTGACAGACAGAGAACCCTAGACATTGGTTATTTGAAGGATACAATATCTCAGAATTTCTCAGAGTAAGTCTGCTGGTTTACACGTCATGGGATCAACAGAAAACAAGTGGGCCATAAACGGAGCCCTAGAAACTCCAAACAAGAATATCCTCAAACTAATCTCACTGTTGAAAATGGGAAGGGAAGTTCAGAGGCAAAGTGAATCCCAGGCACCAGCCTGGGGGCTTCCCTACAAAGCTTACTAGAAGGAATCGCCCCTACCCTACAAGCAAACCCAGCTTAAACCTATGGTTTCCATGTTAACCATCAAAGCATGGCTTCCCTACAGATGTTCCTCCTGTTTCTCCTTTCACCTGTCACTTTCAGGCACAACTTAGAACTGAACTCTAAGCAAAAGCATTAGCTTCCCCTTTCAATTCATGTTTTTAAGAAAGTACAAACTGTCAGGACCAAAGGAAACTCCACTTCTCCACATTGTTCTGGCAGTTAGACCAAAGGTAGCATTCCTCAGGAACTGGTTCCCTTCTATCTAACCAAGCCATTTCCCTTATCACGGGCAGAAGGGACAGTGGCTACCTGTGGTACCTGTTAGCAACAAAAAAAAAGCATAGCCTCCAGGCTCCCTCAGTATCTCAAGTACCTGTTACACATTTCACAGTCCATGCTGGCATCCTAGCTCTTCTCACCTCTCCCTACCCTAAACTTCAGAGCTCACAGGCTTCCCTCTCCATGTTCTCATGTCCTCATTCTCCTTATACACCTGCTATTTCCATATGCTCTGTCTGTCTGTCTGTCTGTCTGTCTGTCTCAGCCTTCTTCTCCTACCCTCTCTGCTCTTTCTTTATCTATGTATATATGTATATGTGTATATGTATATACGTGTGTAAGTGGTGAGTGCTTAAGTGTGTGAGTGTGTGCGTGTGCATGTGTGCAAGTGTGTGTGCATGCATGCATGTGTGTGTGTCTGTTTTGCTCCAGCTCCTTCCATGGCCAGGTCCACTCTGCTGGCCATATTCAGTCTACTACTGCTCTGGACCCTTCTAGATGCCTCTGGCTGTTTGTTCTCTCATAGCTACAATAAAAACTTTGCCATAAGCTATATTATACAGCAGTCATGTCACCAGTTTATACACAACCTACTTAATTTACACAGAAATACTCATTAAAATGATTCTGTGGTATCAACTATATGGGGTTTATCTCATCGGGCTTTTGTGTATGCTGAAAATTAATTTATAATAAAGGCCATGGGTGTAGTTCAGTGTTCAAGCCCCACAATTACGCATACATACATAATACATATATAGATACATACATACTAGAAAGGCATATTCATAAAATTTTTGAAGTGTTGGGGAAGTTGGATCATCTGGTAAAGGTGCTTGCCACCACAGTCGGTGACCTGAGGTGAATACTTGAATTTTATGCAGTAGAAGGAGAGCTGACTCTTGAATGTTGTCCTCTCAGCTACAGACACACACACACACACACACACACACACACACACACACACACACACACACTGATATTACCAGAAACCTTAGAGGCAAGCGGCCTGCACTACAGTGGCCAGTTTCTTAAGTTTGTTCTCTACAGGAAAGAGGTGGGAACTGGAGCTTCCTTGACCAGACAACAAAACAGAGGACCAGTCTGTCCCTGGTCTATGGATGGAAATTGTTCCTTCAGACCTTTTTTCTTCCAGTGTGTCGCCTCCTCCCTCACACTGCCAGAAGGATGACAGAACAGCTGTCACCAGCTGAGTGGGACACACTAGTTTATCTCCTCACCGTATCCCAGCAACCTCCTCCAAACTCACCCATCCCGAAATGCCTGAGCACAGCCTCCTAGTTTAAGAGCCGAATTCCCTGTCGGTATGGCAACTCGGAGACTATAACTCTTTTCAGTTGTTCTGGGATGGAAGCAAAGCTACCTTTCACCAGGGCTGCTGCTGGCCTGCTGCAGAGGGCACACAGACATCTGTCTCATCTACTCGGCCCAGTTTCGAGCCCTCTGAAAATATGAAAAACACTCTTAGATTGCTAGCCATTAAAAATAGACTTGAGGATCATTAAGGCAAAATCTTTAGTTTTTAATCTCAATTGTATCATCTAGTGTGATTCCAGTGGGTTTTTGTGCTAAAGGGTCCATTTCCCGCCAGGAGCAGGGAATGGAAGGGTCCCTGGGGAGTTTTAGGTTTGCAAATGGGCCCACTGCCTCTGTGGGCTCACTCTGACAGAAGGGAAGGAGTTGTATTTCATGGACAGAGGATGCTTCTCCCTGAAGTTTTCAGGGAACTATAGCTAAGGCCAGAACATGGTCACAGGGGAGGGAGAAAATAGAAGAATACAGAATGGGAGCCCTGCACCAGTCTACTTAGAATCCTGGGCACTGTCAGGGAGACCTGGCTCTCTGCAGCAGTTGGGGGGACTGGGCAGGAAATAGTATCGAGGTGAGTGTCAAAGCAGGGGGCTTCTGGGGCAGTCATGATAAGTTGATAAGAAAAGCAAAACAGGGAAGCTGGAGAGATGGCTGTCTGCTCCTCCGAAGGTCTTGAGTTCAAATCCCACGTACAATTATCTGTAATGAGATCTGATGCCCTCTTCTGGAGTGTCTGAAGACAGCTACAGTGTACTTACATATAATAAATAAATCTTTAAAAAAAAAAAGCAGAAGAGACTTTTAAAATGTCAGATAGGTTACAAGACATCAGAGACACATTCCGATTTGTGGTTTGCGATCTGGGGTGGACAGGGCTGCTGTCCACTGTGGCAGGATGGTGGTTGAGAACAGAACCCTTTAGAGTGTCCCTGTCGTGGAGAGACTAGCCTTGTGTAAACCCTGACCGAGTGTGGTCCAAGTGCTGTACATATGTAACCTATAGATACATTGAGCCTAGGCCACTACATTTGGAAACTGAGGCACCGAGAATTTCAGGAATCCCTCCATGCCCACTCAGACATGTGGAAATGGAATTGGAACACAAGCAGCCCTCCTAAGATTTGAAAGGAAGAAGGCTGTGGCGGCCAAATGAGAAATGGTATCCACAGCAGAAGTACAGAGGCCCCAGCCCCAGTGCAGAGGACGCTCCGAGCTGGGTTTTGATTCCTGGTACAGTCTCCCTTCTCTGGCTTAGGCTAGCCACTGCAGCCTGGGAGCTGGGCTCCATTTTATGGCTTCTCTCTAGTATCTGCCTTCATCACTATCCTTGGGAACAATTGACCTGAAGTCCCAGCAGGGCCCACAGGAGGTTAGTGCTTCCTCTGGGGCCTGGGGCTGTCTACTGTGCCAGTAGCTTCCAGGGACAAGAGAAGATGATTTCCACTTCAGGAGCAGATAATTTCAGATTATTATTTTTTATTATCTTCATGCCAATGGAGAGGTTCAAGAAAGCAGGTTGTAGATATTTCAGCTGCATAGGAGCAACCCAAAAAAGTTTCAAATGTTGGTTGAGCATTTACCATGAGCAGTATTCAGACTGTGGAATGCTGGAACATAAGAAGGTGAAACTGTCCCACTGCTCACAAGGGTTACAGAGAAGGCACGGTCTCAGATAGACGACAGACAGACATGTGAACATACACACGCAGGTATGCATGTACACACACACAGCTGGTATCAAGCAGTGGACAGAGGTGGGCTGAATGTGAGCAATGAACTCCACATCAATAGGATCTCTGTTGGTGTGAACTTGATGGGGAGCGCTCCGGTTGGAGCAGGGTTAGTACAGGAAGTAGGACAGGAGGGGTGAGCTTGGCAGTGCTGGATCCCAGATGTGTGCCTGTCAGTTGCATACCAGGTAGGTCTTAGCTTGGGGTGCAACATGAGCTTTTGTGCTAATTTCCCTTTCCGTCCATGCCTGAAGAAAGACAGGGAAAAAGGTGGGTGATCGCCTTTGATATTTGTTGTCCATCAGTCAGAACTTCTGGCTCCCCAGAGTCCAGGAGGGAAGAAGAGATGATGGAAAAAAGAGGGATGAAATACAGCTGGAAGCCAACACTCACCTGGAGAATGAGGGGAGAGAGAAAGAGGCCTAAACAACCACAGAGAGCAGATACAAGGATGCTCTTCTTTACTAGTGGCTCTGATAGTCCTCTGGTATTTGCCAGCAAACCCCGTGAAAACACTCTGTAATTAAAGGTCAGTTCTGAGGTCTGTAATTTAGAGCATTATCAAAATATGGCCGGTGACTTGAGGTCAGGCATAAACAAGACCTGCTTTCATAAGCTCAGTGTAGATCACACGAATGGAGATTCTGAAAAGACAGCCTCTGTGCTGGGCTGCCATCCTGTCAGCCCACACGGGTGTTCACCATTTGGCAACTGGTTACATTTTCATTATCCCAAAGGAGTGTGCTTGAAGGAATTAGTTGGTTCTTTTAAATAGGGTGATGTTTGATAGTTGAGTTATATATAGTTCTTATCACATATAACTATTTTATATGTTTTATATGCACATGCCCATAATCTCAGCACTAGGAGGAGGATCATCAAAAGTTAAAAGCCACTCTGATCTACACAGCCAGTTCTGAACCAGCCAGAGTAAAGAAAGTGTGTTATTATATAGTTTGGGGTATATTTCCCGTGTCGTACAATCATCCACTAAGTTCAGAGCTTTCTTTGTTTTGAGGCAGAATCTCACAGTGTTGCTCTGAACTCACAGCAATCCTCGGCTTCTCAAATGATGGGATTATAGGTGCTGTGTTAGAACAGCAGCTCACGTCTGAACACAGCACACTAGGCCAAAACATTTCCACGAGTAAGAGGTTTATTGGGAGAGAGAGGGGGGCAAGGAAGGTGATGGCCAAAAGAGAGAGGAGGAAATGAGAGAGAGAGAAAGAGAGAGGGAGAGAGAGAGGTTCCTCTTGTATATGGATGGTGCCGTGACCACAGGTGGAAGGTGAGCCCAATGGATTCTGGGAATATGATGGCTGTTGTCTTGGCAACAGGTGTGTAGGTCGAGCTGTTGCCTATGTGATGTCACAGGTTTCGGAGATCCTGATGCCAACATAACTCCCTTCTTGTTATTATAAAGAGAAGGGAAGGAAAAGGGAGGGGAAAGCCGATGTCTCTTAAGCTGCTTCCTGCTGTCTAGGGGCGATGTCAATTTTGGGGTGTAGCTGGCTTTCACCATTGGGATCCACTTGGTAAACATTTGCATCGGGTTCCTCTATGGACAGGGGCTCTTCTGTGGGCAGCAGCTGGTAATCCTGTAACAGGAGCTGATTAATAGTTTGGTTAGAATTTTTTGTAATTGTCGTTAAAGGACTGTAGAGACAAGGTTAGTGAGGCAGGGAGCAAATCATAACGCCAGGAGGATGACTAGGAAAGGTGTTACAAAAGGGAGTATCCACTTCCAAATAGGATTGTCGAAAGTCCCAGAACTGGAAGTCTCACGGTCTCTGAAGTTCTTGATGTATGACTGTAGTTCCTGGAGTTTATTTCTTACTATCCTGGATTGGTTGACATAGAAACAGCATTCTTCTTGGAGGAACAGGCAAAGACCACCTTCTTTAGCTATCAGGAGATCTAGCCCCCATCGGTTCTGAAGCACCACAGCTGCCAAAGAATCGATCAACAACTCCTGTCTCCCATCTGGAATTCCATGGGCCTTGTATGTAGAAAAAGAGTGTCTTGGGTGTTGATAGAAAAAAATGATTGGTCTGTAATCCTAGCATATGTGTCTGACAAGACCAATATGGACAACCCCCATATTCATCTGGCCATTTTCTACAATAATGTCTTGTCTGGTCCAAGAGAAAGCAAGTATAGAGATCATAATATTTAGATGGGATAACAGATACAGGGATGACAGCAATTTGGATTGGTTCCGGGCATCCGGCTATGGAGCAGTTTTCTGACCCTATTTGGAAAGACTGTTTGTTATCTGTGGGGGCTTCTTGGACTTCGAATCTCCAGATGTAAGGGCTACCCTGGATGGAAATGAACAGCAGGGGGAGGAAGAGAAACCCATGTCTAATCCACTGAGGTCAAGCCCAGCTGTCAGAGTGGAGTCTCATTTTCTGGGATTGGGGACAAGATGGGTGGTCTCAATGTTTTCCAGAACTTAACAGAACACAGTCCTGTTAGGGTGGATGTGTATGAAGAAAAGTCATTTTTAGGTGTAGGAATGAAAGGTTTGAGGTGAGACAGATGGACCCAATGAGAGAGTCCCTAGAGTTTAGCAGCTGTAGAGGGGTTACAAGGATTACCTTAAAAGTGCCCTGCCATTTAGGAGAAAGAGGTGAGGGCCAATGATCTGGAGGGGATAGAAGGACTTGGTCTCCAATGTTGACAGGCAGTAAACAGGAGACAGTGTATGGCCGCAGTAAATGGTGGTCATCCAAGTTCCATAGGAGAGAACAGAGGTGGCAAAGTAATGGGGTTAATAGATGGTCTGGGAGAGTAGAGCACTTAGGTGAAAGAACAGGAGTTTGGACTGGATGTCCATTCATGAGTTCAAAGGGCGAGATGAGGAGAGGTCTCTTGGGAAGAGCTGGTAGCCTGAAAAGTGCCAGAGGTAACAGTTTTACCCAATCAAGGTGAAGTTTTTGTGACAGCTTAACAAGAGTGGGTTTGTTTGTTTGTTTGTTTTGTTTGTTTTTTGAGACAAGGTTTCTCTGTATAGCCCTGGCTGTCCTGGAACTCACTTTGTAGACCAGGCTGGCCTCGAACTCAGAAATCCACCTGCCTCTGCCTATCAAGTGCTGGGATTAAAGGCATGCGACACCACGCTGGTTTTTATAAAAAGTAGTTAGTTCTTTCTATGTTACCAGAAGATTGAGGGTGGTAGGGAATGTGAAAATGCCAGCGGATGTCTAGGGCCTTAGAGAGGATCTGAGAAACTTGAAGTAAATTCGGGACCATTGTCTGATTGGAGAAAGGTTGGGACACCAAACTGAGAGATGATCTCTCATAGGAGGAGATCAGAGACTGAGCCCTTTTGTTAGTTGTGGAAAATGCCTCTATTCCCCCCCCCACAAGAAGGTGTCCACCAAGACCAAGAGGTATTGGCACATCTGACAGTGGGCATGTGGGTAAAGTCAAGTTGCCAGTCAGTTGTAGGAAAGGAACCTCTAGCCTGATGGGTAGGAAAAGGGGTACTACAATACCTTGAGTTGGAGTCTAACATCTGACAGATTTTGCAAGAAGCATTGATAGATTTTAAAAAGCTTAGGTCCTCAGGAGTAGGCAGTAGGTGGGTCTTAACAAAAGAAGACAATGCTTGGCTGTTAGGATGAAAGAGTTGGTGAAGATAGGACAGAGTTTGGTGGGTGTCAGGAGGTGATGGTGGAGATGTAGGTTGTAGTGTAACCTACATCTGGGGAGGGTGAGACAAGTCTAGGTCCCTAAGGGCCACAGCTCTAGCTGCCTTATCAGTTCAGTTGTTTGCCTTGGAGACAACAGAGTCATCCGTCTGGTGGCATCTGCAGTGGACAATCCCAATAGCTGTGGGGAGATGGGAGGCCTTTAGCATGGCCATAATGTGGCTTGCATTAGCTACTGATTCTCCTTTTGTGGTAAGTAACCCATGCTCCTTCCAGATAGCAGTGTGGGACAGGAAGATATGGAAAGCATATTTGGAATCTGTGTAGATGTTGAGGGATTTTCCCTGTGCCAGTTGAAAGGCACAGGTAAGGTCTATTAGTTCAGCTTATTGATTGGTGGTCTGAGCAGGAAGGACGTGTGCCTCCACCGCCTCGGTGTCTGATACTATGGCATAGCAGGCTCTTCTGACCCCTTCATGTAAAAAGGAGCTGCCATCTGTAGACCAGGTATAGATGCCCTGAGGCAATGTACCCTCCTGTATGTGTGAGGGATGAGGTAACAGTTCCTCTGAAGTTTCTTCAGTGCAGGAGTGAGATAGGGAGTGGTCAGTATTTGGTCAAGGAAGAATATTGGAAATATTAAGAGGTGGGGCATGGTTGGAAAGTGAGTGTAGTGTCTTCTATTAGAGCTACCTGGAGAGAGAGAGAACCCTGGAGGGAGGTAGAGTCTGTAAGCCTTTATAAGTTAGGAGCTGTGACAAGTTATGGGAAGAGAAGCCAGTTATAGGTGACCCAAAGGTTAGGTTTTTTTGACTCTCAATAAGGAGTTCAGTGGCTGCTAAGGTGTGGGAACTAAAAAGGGACTGGGGAAAGAGGGGGGAGGGAGGATAGCCTATGTCTGGCCATAGTTCCTCCTATGCTCTGGGCAGGCAGACATGGGAGGTCTGCCAGACGCTTTCCGCTCAGCCCCGGGTGGGCATCTAAGCCACTGACCCCACTCGACGAGGAGGGGGTGTGGACAAGGGGCAGCCCCTGAAACCAAGGGTCCCCAGGACGACACCCTGTGCCCCGGGGTTATGGGAGAGAGGTTCCCACACAGGCGAGAGACTGCACAGTGGGCCTTGATGAGCAGAGACTGTCTATGGTTTTAGAGCTTTATTGTAGAAAGGCAGGGGGAAGAGAAAAGGTAGAAAAAGAGAGAGAGAGAGACCAGACATGGCCAAGAGGAGAGAAGGGGGAAAAGGAGAGAGAGAGAAGAGAGGCTAGAGAATAAGAGGGATAGAGAGGAAGAGAGAGGAGAGGAGAAGACAAAAAGAGCGAGAGAGTGAGGAGGGGCCAAGCAGCCCCTCTTAAAGTATGCTGCTATCTCTTCTGTTGTTAGGTAACTGGGGAGAAGTTTAGCCTGAAGGTCAGAAGCTTGGGACATTGCTTACGTGACTACTAACCATGCTTCTCCTGTAGGGGCTGTGCGGCAGTAACTTCGACAGGAGCCAGAGTTCCAGGAGACATGAGAGAACTTCTGTCCCATGTAGGTGAATTATCACCACCGGTCCTGGGGTTCAGCTTGACCGGAAACCAGACTGTGTATAGCCCAATGCCCCATACTGAGGTACAGATACAAGGTGCCCTTCCATAGGTGGCTAGATCTAGGTTTTGTTTTGTATTTTTTTGACAAGTATGTTATGGGTGCAAAAGAAGGTTCCAGTTGGTGACCTAGGACTCCAAGAGCAAATTCCTCCTTTTCGGTTACATAGAGGGAAAAAGGATGAGTCAGGTCAGGGAGATGTAAAGCTGGGCTTTAAGGAGAGCCTGTTGGAACCTTTGAAAGGGCTTGGTAATAGGTTTGAGAAGAAGTTCATGGGTGGGGGTCTAATGCTGGTTCATATAAGGGACAAGAAAGGAGGGAAAAGGAAGGAGCCCACGAACATTAAAAAACTAGCTATTCCTAGGAATGGTAAAATCTCTTCCTTTGTAGAAGGAACAGTTAGAGACTGAATCAGATTCTATCTAAGGTAATAGCCTCATGGTTTGGGGTAATTGTTAGTCCCAAATAGGTGACCTGAGGGGTGGACAGTTGGACTTTAGAAGTTGAGACCCTGTAGCCTGACTTGAGAGGAAATTTAGAAGAGCAGAGGCTCCAGAGACCATAAACTCTCAAAAGTTCATTAGCTGGTCACTGGGCTCCCAGTACATGAACCTGCTTGGAACTTTCTGTATCTGAGCATAACATTGCCATGCCAAGGATCTGCCTGGGCTTTGAGAGAAAGGTTCTGAGGAAGGGGTATTTGAGAGCAGTGAAAGAAACAACTCAAAGTCAATTCATGGAATACAAGCCTGTGTTCTTCTCCAGATAGCTCTTTCTTGCAAAAAAAAAAAAAAATCTACAAACTTTCTGGATATCTCATCTCTTTCTGAATATCTCATCTCTTGCAGACCAAAAGACTAAGTCTTTTATTTATATATCAGTTCAGTCATTTACTCTAGGTTCTCTTTTGATTATCCCATAAATCTGTATTACGTGGCCCCAGCCTCTTGATTCTTAGAGACAGCAAGCACATTTTTTTTTAAGCATTGCAAATAAATTCAGAGATCTGCCTGCTTTTGTAAACACAGACAATGTGTTTAGCTGGGTGGGATCCTGTCCTGAGATTACCATTCCTATCCCTAAACCTCTTTATCTCCTACCTTACGATCTTTCTGACAAAAGAAAGATTCATATTGCAGCTGCTTTGTTCTTTTAGATCTGTGAAGCTCCTTATACAATTCATATTGCATCCTTATATTTTACATAGTTGAGAAATTATATATTCTTGAACTCATATTTTTAGAGTTCTTTCCCATAGCCTTAAGGGCTATCCTGAAGGTCTCAGCATTATCATTTTTGTTAAGGACATTTGACACACCCTTGCCTCCCAGACTTGTGCTGTCTCTGATTACCATGGAGTCATTAAGCTTGGCAGAGAACACATTCCCTGACAACCTCAGCAAGGAGAATATTTCCCAAAGGAGGAACATGAAGTAAAATATACAAACAAGCCTCATACCTAGCAACTGCCAACACTCATAGAGGCCCACACCCTGCTGTCTCTGTTCTAGGGATGGGAATCATATCACACAGCCCCTTCCACATGACCACGCAGGACTCAACACTGCCACACAGGCATGAAGTGATGCTTGCTTGTGGTTAACCCTGTGGGGAAGCATGGAATAACCATGCCTTTTCTTTTGCTCTTTGTGGTAAACTAAAGACTTCTATGCACTAAGCCAGAACAAGACAGTGTAGGGTTCTACTTTAGGGCTGACAGAGGAAAGGAAGGAAACTCACCAAAGAAGGAGGACTGGGTTCCTAGACCTGGAAATATTGTCAAACCTTTCTTGACAATCTCTAAAATGGGAATAAGTGAGCATTATTGTCTTTCAGGGCTAAATTCCTGGGCATGTTTCACACTTGCTGGAATCTGCACACATTTTAATGTGCCTGTGCAAGTGAGAGGCTGCTGTGGCTCCCCTTGCCTGGGTGTACACATCAGGTGTCACAGACTCTGGTGTTAGTAGATGAGGGAAGCTCACAAAAGAGCATAGCCTCTCCTAGCAGTGGCCTCCACACTGTATGTCAAGGGGTAGCCATGGAGTGGACCCTTCTGCAAGGGGACTCATTGCACTTGGCTTTCCTTCTTGTGCATAAGAATGATGTATGGTGAACATTTCTGTATAGGTAAATGAAATAAGACTCTTCAGTAAATAATAAATAAAAAACCTGCAAGTTGCTTTAGTTGTTTGTGTCAATCAGTATTGTTTTCATTGAGGGAGCTTAGAGGGACATAGATGGGCAGGGAGAGCAAGAACAAACTCTCTAAGATTGCAGCTTCTCAATCCATGAAAACACTGGAGAGGAGAAGGCAGGAAGACATGAGGTCTATAAACAGGACCAATAATGGATAGGCAACCCAGCCCTCCTCGAGGACACCATTTCAATAAAGCTGAATTCACTTTCATTTTCTCTCTGCCTTTCTCCAACATTCAAGTCTGTCAGAGACCCCCTAGACTACAACCAGCACCCCTGTTTTAGTGGTTAATAATGAGGTTGTGGCCTGCTTAGAAAAGGATGGGCCATGATATGGGTAGGAAGGCTGAATGTGCTGGAAGTGGTCATGCTAGAGGACTGCTGGTCATGCTAGAATGAATGCTGGCAAAGCTAGAGCACTGGTCACACTAGAGCACTGGTCATGCTAGAATGAATGCTGGTCATGCTAGAATGCTGGTCATGCTAGAGCACTGGTATTTCAAAGTATAATCATAACAGTATCAACTGGTTAAGGTGGTTTATATCTGAAATCCAGCACTGGGAGATGAAGGTGGGAGGCCAGCCTGGGATAAATAACATAGTGAAAGTCTGTTCAAAAACAAATGAAAGCAAATAAATAATAACACATCTTTTTGGCTAAAATTGTGAAGATTTTCTACCAGGGCCCTCTTCTGACCCTTTGCTGCCTTGTTTCTCTTACTTAAGGTAGGAAAAGCCGGGCGTGGTGGCGCACGCCTTTAATCCCAGCACTTGGGAGGCAGAGGCAGGCAG
>LR749780.1:762236-795157 GCA_902729485.2 Mus minutoides | reverse complement strand
AAAAAAAAAAAAAAAAAAAAAAAAAAAAAAAAAAAAAAAAAAAAAAAAAAAAAAAAAAAAAAAAAAAAAAAAAAAAAAAAAAAAAAAAAAAAAAAAAAAAAAAAAAAAAAAAAAGTAGGAAAAATCATAACAAATGTCTGTTTCATTTATAGCTTCCAGGGGCAGGGCAAAACAGTAAATTGACAAAAAAAATAAGAAAGAAAGAAAGAAAGAAAGAAAGAAAGAAAGAAAGAAAGAAAGAAAGAAAGAAAGAAAGAAGAACATTTAGTAAACGTAGTAAATGTCCAAGGCTTCCATGGAAAGGCAATGTGCATGCTATGTACAAGACAGGAAGGTCATACCCAGAATTTGGCCTCTTCTTAGAGGACATTCAGGTGACAAAGTAAAGGCCAAGCCTGTTCACCACTTACTGTGGTCCCCAGGAGGAAACTGGTTCCCTAGCATCCTCAGAAGCCTGTACATACCATGGACATAATCCCTGCCTTGTTTCAGGGACCATAAACTGGTAGCCTGAAATTGGCCATGACAGACATTGGTAAGTACTGCCAATCAGGTTTGGTATTTTGGGAATGGGGAGTAGCTAATGTAGTGGCACATTTCTGCTTCGCATTCTTGAGAGGGTTTGAGCCTTCGGAGCACTGCAGCAACAGGGAATTCGCTCTCTACTCTTGCAATACTCCACCTTTGCATGTGACTCCCAAGGAGATGCCCCCCACCCCCAGGAAGTTCTTTCTGCTCTAGACTCTGAGTACAACTCTCTTGGGTTGCTGCAAGGCTGGAGTTAGGTTTATTTAGTGTGGAGTCTTTTGAGAGCTGAGTGAGCTGGATAGTGTGGAACAGAAACAAAGCACAAGGAAATAAAAACTGTACATGGCAAGTGCATTTCAAGTAAGGGAGGACCTCTTTATCAGTTAGTAAAGGTGGGCATCACTGAAACAGACATACAGGGCTTTATTGTGAAGCCCAGCTGTGTGAGCAGCTGTAGATCAGGCTGGCCTCTGATTCAGAGATTCCCCCTGCCTTTGCCTCCCAAGTTCTGGGATTAAAGGCTTGTACCACCATTGTCTGGTCATGCTCCCTATTCTTAACAGGCTTAGCAAATCTGGAAATAAAGAGCCAGGGTGTGTGAGGAGAGAAGGCTGATGGAGGTACTGGAGGTGAAGGAAGAGGTGGGCAGGGGCAGGGGTAGGGGTGGTGGAGGGAGTGGGATTGGGGTACTGAACACACCTTATCATACTTCAGGGTAGAAGACATAGGTACAGTCTATGCCTGAAACTCACCCTCTCCCTTCTGCACAGAAGAGCCCCTCCCCCAAAGTAGCCTCTTGGCTCAATTCTTTAAATGTATTTCCAGAAACACTTGGGATCAGGGTGTCCTGACCTGTGGGATGGTCAACAGGGATGGGGGAGGGCAGGGGGGAATCACCTGGGAGAGAATGGAGGGATAAGAGATGAAGAGACACAAAGAACAGACAGCAAGTCAGGATGTCTGATTAAGTTGACAAATTTTTATTGGTCCCACATAGGTTATATACTCATAGAAGCAGGATACAGGGTAAGGGGTGGAGTGGGGTCGTGGTGGTGCACGCCTTTAATCCCAGCACTCGGAAGGCAGAGGCAGGCGGATTTCTGAGTTCGAGGCCAGCCTGGTCTACAAAGTGAGTTCCAGGACAGCCAGGGCTAAACAGAGAAACCCTTTCTCAAAAAACCAAATAATAATAATAATAATAAATCATAATAAATGTTCGTTTCATTTATAGCTTCCAGGGGCAGGGCACAACAGTAAGCTTTGTCTTTGGGGAATGCACCTGTTCCCAAGAACAGGATATTGGCTGGGTAAAAAGTTCAGCAGGAAGAACAGAATAGAATGGGTTGCTAGGTACCTGTTCTCAAAATCTATAGCTATTTGTTCTCAACTGGGGTAGTACTTTGTGCCAGTAAGCACTTATGGCTGACAAGGCAGTTATGTTCAAACAAGGTTGCTCCCAACATCTCCCCCATTTTCTTTGTATGGAAGAACTGTGGCAATTTTTGATCTTTGCCAAGGTGGGGATAGAGGCCTGACGTCCAGTGACTAAAGGGGACCTTGTAATGGCTCCGGTCCTCCTGGTATTGTCCAGTAAGTCATGGGGCCCATACCCACTCTGATGTCTTTTTCCTGGAGAGGGGGTAGTTTTGGGCATCAACCCCTATGCAGTCAGGCTCGTCCCTCAAGGAACTCAGAAAGATATTTTTAATTTTGCTTTATATTCCCTTGCAGTACTTTGCCTCACAGCCCAAGCAAGAACTTAGTTCACCAGTCAGAGGGGGTTCTGGGTGGTCCTTCTCTACTTGGTCCTGGGGTGGAAGTCCCCTTTTTTTAGGTTGGGTGGAGATGGGTTTTCAAACACCCTGGATGGGATATCAGCCTCGTCTTGAGTCTCTTGGTCCTCCATAGCCAACTTATGATAATGCACCTGGATAGGTTTTGCTGCCAAATCATCGATCTGATGTTTCACAAAATTGGCAAGTCTGTTAAAGGCCCAAGGACCAAAAGAAATAAGCAAAAACAACCCAACTAATGGTCCTAAAATGGAAGAAAATAGGGTTGACAACCACTAAGAGGTTGAAAACCAATTTTTATACCAGCTCTCCGGGCAAGTGTATTTCTTTTTATCCTTACAAAACTCATGCATGGTAATTCACAATTAACTCCATTTCAGACCTGAGGACACTGCCTGAACTGCCTTGTCACTAGGGACAGACATGCACAGAGGTTGATAAAACCTGTGTCAGTTGAGAAGGATCAGGGTCTGGCTGATCTCACACCTAGACCCCCAGCACTGGGAAGGTAGAAGTGGGAGGATTGTCCATGAGTCTGAAGCTAGCTTTGCTTATATGGTAAGTCTCAGGCTAGACCTCTGTACAGAAATCCTGTCTCCAAAAAAACCAAAATAAGATAAACAAAATCCTTCTTCTACTTGCTTCTCTGTTGCTGTGATAAAACTGTGATCATCGGGCTGGTGAGATGGCTCAGTGGGTTAGAGCACCCGACTGCTCTTCCGAAGGTGATGAGTTCAAATCCCAGCAACCACATGGTGGCTTACAACCACCCGTAACAAGATCTGACGCCCTCCTCTGGTGTGTCTGAAGTCAGCTACAGCGTACTTATGAAGAATAATAAGAAATGAATCCTTGGACTGGAGAGACCAACCGGAGCAAGTGAGGCTGTCCAGAGCGAGCGGAGCCGAACAGGGACGGCCGGAACGAGCGGGGCCAATCGGAGCAAGCAGAGCAGATCGAAGCGAGCGGGGCCAACTGGAACAAGCGGCGGGAGCGAGTGGGGCTGGCTGGCTCCAAGCGGAGCCAGCGGGAGTGAGTGGGGTCGAGTGGAGCGAGCAGGTTGACCGGAACAAGGGGAAAAATAAAATAAAATAAAATAAAATAAAATAAAATAAAATAAAATAAAATAACTTTAAAAAAACAAAACAAAAAAACCCCTGTGATCATCAACAACAAAGTTACTTGGCCTACAGTTTACAGTCTGGCATGAAGTGAACTCAACAAAGGAACTCAACAGAGGAACTGAAGCAGAGGAGACCACAGAGGAATGCTGCATGCTAGCTTGCTTCCCATGATTTCAGCAACCTGTCTTCTTATACAAGCCAGGGCCACCTCTCCAGGGGTTGCATCTCCCACCCATTGTGGACTGGGCCCTCCCACAGCAACCATCAGTCAAGAAAAAGGTCCCACAGATAAGCACACAGGTCAATACAAAGGAGGAAATTCCTCAATAGAGACCCCCTCTTCCCAGGTGACTCTTCTTTCTGTCAAGTTGGCAAGAACCAAGCAGCATGTTTGTAGGCAGGGATGTCAGTATCATGGAAAGTAGACGACATAAAAAGCTGGGCACCTTCCACTGACCCCCTCCCCAAAAGGAAGTGGAGAGGAAAGTGCTAGGTGCTTAGACCAGATCTAGGGGCCAGAGCCAGAGCTGGATTCTACTTCAGGATACAAGAAACAAAAGGGGAGTTAGAGAGATGGCTCAGAGGTTAAGAGGCTGCTCTTCCAGAGGACTTCGGTTGGATTCCCATAATGCACATAGCAGCTCACAACCTTCTGTAACTCCAGTCTCAAGAGATGTGACCCTTTTTCTGGCCTCAGTGGGCATATGTGTCATGTCCATATACATATGCAGGTAAAATACACATACACACAAAGTTAAATAAATCTATTTTTAACATAGGCAATGGTAAATAAATAGACTGGCAAAATAATAAATTAACCTCAGAATAAGATAAAGTTACTTATAATGCAATGTTAGAATATAGAAAGATGAGATGAAACTAAAATATTACATAAAGATATGATATGCAATGTAAGGGTAATGGTTTAATATGTTAACGGTGTCAACTTTATAGGGGGATTAAAAATATTGATTTACTTTATTAATTGACGACATCCAAATATTCATGTCCAAAATTTAGGATTCACACACACACACACATACACACACACACAATTTAAAGAGTTCACTAAAATGTTTAGCATTCCCTAAAGAAAGGAAATTAAACAGAGCTGGGATATACAGGAATATGGAGGGCAGAGAACAACATGACTGAAGAGTCGGGAAGAAGGTCCTGCCATACCCACAGGTGGCGGTTTGAATAAGCTTGTCCGTGGGAAGCGTCACTGTTAGGAGGTGTGGCCCTGTTGGAGTGGGTGAAGAAAGTGTGTCACTGGCAGAGTAGACCTTAAAGCTCTGCCCAGTGCAGAGAGTCAGTCTCCTAGCATCCTTCAGATGAAGATGGAGAACTCTCAGCTCCTCCTGCACCATGCCTGCCTGGGTGCTGCCATGCTTCCTGTCTTGATGACAACGGACTGAACCTCTGATCCTAAGCCAGCCCCAATTAAATGTTGTCCTTATAAGAGTTGCCTTGATCATTGTGTCTTTTCACAGCAATGGAAATTCTAACTAAGACACTGCATGTGAATATGTCTGAGAAACTGTGCTGATTTATACAGGTGAGATTTTTATTTTTTTGTCCTATGATAGCCAGCCCCCAAATGGCCCAGAATAGCCCTGGAAGGCACTTAGATCTTTGGTATTGTCCTCATCCATACTGGAGCAGAGCTAGTCCTTACAGCCAGTAGGATACAGAAACAATGGCACACATTTCATCTGAAGGCCATCAATCTGAGGCTTCAAGCCGCAGCACCACATTCTCGCCTTTCATCATTTGATCTTGGAGTGGGGACTTTTTATGAACATTCCTAACAAAGGGCCCACCTGTGAGAAGAGCCAACAGCCACATCTGTGAGCTCAGAAGTGTACTCTTCAGGGCCTTTCAAACCTTTCAAACATTTGGCTGCTTACCTTTTTTTTTTTTTTTTTAAGATTTATTTATTATACATAAGTACACTGTTGCTGTCTTCAGACACCCCAGAAGAGGGCATCAGATCCCATTACGGATGGTTGTGAGTCACCATGTGGTTGCTGGGATTTGAACTCAGGGCCTCAGTGCTCTTACCCGCTGAGCCATCTCTCCAGCCCGGCTGCCACCTCTTGAGAGTCCCTGAGTTGGAAGTCTGCCACTGAGGCGCTCTCAGTAACTGTGGGAGGACAGGTGTTTTAGGGATAATTTGTTGCACAAATAATAAATATTAGAACAAATTTTCAGTTTCAGATTCCATGTAAGGTACACACAGTTGGCCTTCTAAATCCATAGGTCATGGATTAGAGGTTCAACTATTTAAGAATCAGATGTATTTACAAACTAATATGGTGTCTCTATTGAATGTATACAGATTTTTCTTTTGTTTTATTCGACAACAGGATAATAATATATACAACTACTTTCTTAGAACTTACACACCATTAAGTACTTCATGCAATTAGTGATGTAGAGATAATCTACGTATGCGGAATCATGTGTGTAGATTGTAAATGCTGACCGTAGTGTAGTGTTATATAAGGGGCTTGCACAATAAGGATCCCCCAGCGAGACTGAATAATGACTGAGTATTGCTTTACCATCAGAAGAAAAATGTTTTAAACGATCAATCAAGTAAATCCGTCATTACAGTAAGATAACAGACATGGGCTTGGCTATCATTCGGGATGCTCCTGGGAAGAACGGTGGAATCATCGGTGGGGCTGATCAAGGACTTCCTTAATATTTCCTCTATGCTAAAGAATTCTCCAATAAGAACGGAGAGAATCTGAGGTTGTTACAAGATAATACAATGATCATGGTTCCTAATGCACAGCAAACGCGATTCAAATATATTTGCAGGGTTGCTATTTGGGGAAAACCATGCTATTTAAAGTGTCTCCCACAAAGCTGACGTCAACACAACGAGACAGAAAGGCTATTTCCTTCCTTCATCACAGGGTGGCACTGTGGCATCGACTTCCTTTCCATCGAGGCCCGCTTCCAGCTGGCAACGAGACAGGAAACCAGTCCCCTCCCAGACTTCCAAGGTTGCGTGTCGGGTTACCAAGAGCAACCCGGCAGCCAGACACCCTCCAAGCATTCATCCGGCAGATAATGAGAAAACAGGCCCGGGCTTTGTACCCATCTACAATGCCAAAGTAAGGGCTCCACAAAGAGTTCACTGACGACTATCAGAGTCGTACTGGAAACAGGAGGCTCCTGTTGGAGGCTGGGGGTTCAGGGCGGGAGGTGGGATGTTAGTGTTCTAAATTGGTTCTCAGCGCTGAGGCTCCGCATCCTAAGCTCTCAAGCTGCGGCCCTTAGGGTGTTGGGGGTGCTCGAGCGGGGATAGGAGGTGGGAGTGGCAAAGAAGGTTGGTTGGTTGAATGGTTGGTTTTTGCAGTACTTAGCGATATCCCCAGCCTCAGAACTGTTTCTAAATTGTCTCAAACTTCAGTTTACATCACAGTGACCTGGGAACTAGTTAAACAGTTCAGCTGCCTGGCCCATGGCCTGAGAATTTGCATTTCAAACAAGTTTTCCGGGATGCTGAGGGGCTGGTTCACTTCCGCGAAGTTCCGGACCTGAAAAGACATATTTTTGGGTACAGCAACTCTGAAGACAACTTTTGAAGTGTCCTAAAACACTAAACACAAATCTGATACATACACTGGCCATTCTGAGTATTTACTGGACTACCTGAGCTAATTGACAATTTATGTATCACAAATATATATGAATGAATGTTCATAATAGCCTTATTTAGAACGGTTAAAACTAGAACAATCATAGTGGCCAACAACAAGTGAATGAATACATACATTCAGGTATATTCATTAAATCAACCTACCAAAACAACGATGCAAGCCAGGTAGTGGTGGTGCACACCTTTGATCCCAGCACCCTGCAGGCAGAGGCAGCCAGATCTCTGAGTTTGAGGCTAGCCTGGTCTACAGAGCAGGCCCCAGGCAGCCAGGGCTACACAGAGAAACCCTGTCTGTAAACAATTTATATGTCTTTAAAATGGTGGGAAGCTAAGTGAGTGTGACTTCCTTTTACCGTGGAATAGTACTCGATAATAGAATGAGCAGCTGAGGTGCCATGACACGGAGGACACATGCCACAAGACTCTGAGTGGCACTCCAGAAAAGGCTACCCTGCAGTTGTAAGAGGCGTTGTTTTCCTATCAAAGGAAACTCCCCCATCTTGTGATATGTCCAACCCCTATACATTCTTGAGACTTGCCCATCACAACCTTCTCTGGCCCTCCAATCAGCACACCAGGAGTAGACAACAAGGTTGCCTTAGGGATGAAAGAGGCCATCTTGGCCATATGCTTGCTCACCTGGTTTAGGTCAAGGCCTTTGGTTTTGTGGGGAGCTTGTCTTGCCAGGCTACTTTTGCTTTCCTTGTGTGTTTCTTTGTGAAGTGCCAAGATGATTTTTTTCTAGCAGTAGTGATGAAGAAGATCAGGCTTGGGTATAGAAAGATGATAAAATTATTTTTCAGTGTGGTGGTTTGAATGAGAATTGCCCCATTGGCTCATATATTTGAATACTTGGTCCCCAGTTGATAAAATTGTTTGGGAAGGATTCAGAGGGATGGCCTTGTTGGAGGAGGTATGTCCCTGGGGTGGGCTTTGAGGTTTCAGAAGACTCTTGCTATTTTGTGTTAACCCTCTACACTTTCTGGCTGTAGATCAGAATATCAGCTCTCAGCTACTGCTCTAGCACCACGCCTGCCTGCCTGCCTGCCTGCCTGCTGCCATGCTCCCAGCTGTGATGGTCAAGGACTCTAATCTTCTGAAGCCACGAGCTCCAAATCAGACAATTTCTTTTATATGTTGCCTTGGTCATTTTGTTTCTTCATGGTAATAGGAAGGGGCAGCTGCCTATCCATAGGGATAATGTAGTCTTGTTTCTGGGAAAATAGAATACAAGTAAGCAAGACAAGACAGTTGGTTTTGGTGTTCTTCCTGATTTGGTGGTAAGCACACAATCTTTCTACACATTTGTCAAAACATGTAGAACCAGATTCCAAAGAGACTGAACTTTACTCTGTGTAAATAAAGACACATAAAATCACTTCACATTGTTACAGAAACATCAAATAGTATAGGAAGGAGAGGTAAGTGAGAAGGCTTTTCCACAGACTCAGCTTGGAGCTTTGAGCTGCCTTGGAACTCTCTGCCGGCAGTGTGGAGTGTTCCTTCAGGCTATTTCCTAACACGACACATGAATGTATACATGTATTTTATTTTCCCAAAAACAAGATTATATTATACCTAAGATCTGCAGCTGCCTCTTTTCTACAATCGTCAAGAACATGGAGAAGTATGATTTAATGCCAAGGAATTTAAAACCAGCCCTCTATTTTCAAGGACACACAACAATCCTGTTATCTCTGAGACCAGAGTCTCAGAAGCAATTAGACTGGGTCTCAGTCATTCAGGTGGCAACTGTGAAGGGGAAAATTTCACCATGTAGCTGTCTCCCTGTCTTCTTAGGTTCTCTCTAGGGATCATGGTCATTCTGCTAGAAGAAATGAGGGGCAAACTTGCCCCAGACTTGAGGGTCTCAGATGATCTGTGAATTGTGGGGAAGCCTGAAAAGCCTCCGTAGAGACTGTAGCCAGGACACAGAGCCAATGGCAGCTTTCCAAGGTGAGAAAGGAAATTTGACCAATAAAGCAATTACCTTATAGTTTGCAGCACTAGTAAATGAACTAAAGGCCTCACACATGCTAGGCAAGTCCTCTGCCAACTAAACTGTCCCCGTGTCTGCTTTCTTATTTCTTATTTCTTATTTCTCTATTTTGAGATAGAGTCTCACTGAATTTGCTCAGGCAGGCCTTAAACCTTTAATGCTCCTGCCTCAGCTTCTCAAGTAGTTAGGATTCCAAGTCAGTGTCACATGCCTGTCTGGCAGAATGTTTTAAGTCTGTATTTTGGGACCCTAGGGCGTGCTTACTTTGCTGTTATACTGTAAACCATGCTCCAGAGAGTGGGCGGTGTGGCCACGTGGAAAGATGCTGGGCTCTGTAAGGGGGCAGCGTGGGCTGGAATCCAATTTTTGACTTTACCAAGTGGGTGACCTTGGGCAGGTCACATGACCTTCCCCACTTGGGTTGCAGATCAGTAACTTCGTATGCGCACGTGTGACACTGCATCCGCACTGTAGGAAGCGAGCCTGGGTGTGCTTTTCTGTTAGTTCCTCTCCAGGCCGTTGACCTCAGTCTGAGAGATAAGACCTCTTCAGGTCATTGAGCTCAGTCTGAGAGATAAGATCCCATTCTTGGGGTTCTGCTAAGGGGCTACCAGACAGGTGCTACCAGCAGCTGGCCCTTCCCCCAGAGGCAGCTCGAGCCGGGGCTTCCACTATTTCCATGTTAGTGCCAACAAACAGCTGAAGCTTGGTGTGGGATCTTGGCTAGCAGGGCCTGTATTGATTTTGTTCTCGAAACCTTTCAAGTGGCGGCTGACTCTGTGATCTGGCTGCAGTGCCCAGTTACAAAGCCAGCACTGTCCCAACGTCCCAACTGCTCTTGTGTGTGTGTGTTTCTGGAAAGAACACAGAGCATCCAAGCTTCAGCCAGTGTGTGCTCGCTCACCAGGGCCCAGAGCCCAGAACCTTCTTGTGGGTATTTCTCAGCAAATGATGACTGAGCAGCATCAGAAAGTCCCAGCAGTGCCTCACTTTCGGGATCAGAAAGCAAATATTGGTCCTGCCTGCTACGTGCACAGAAGCTACACAAAGCACTCGAAAGACCTTTATCACCCGCCAGGTCAAGGGTAACTCAAGGGAAGGCAACCTCAGTGCGATCCCAGCTCATTCCTGCCAATATTTAAACCAGGTCAATTTTTCCAGGCCAAGACATCCTTTACTCTCTATGCAGCGTCAATACTGGTTAGATGGTGGGTAGCTCAGCCTCAATGAGGTGAGCCTCAGCCTCACATCATGAGACCCTAAGTGGAACCTATACCCTTATTTTCCTCCCTTTATAAAGAATCCATTTACTTTCTGTCTCCTTCTGTGGCTACATGTTGTGGATAGCCCTGGGGGTAATTATATTTGATGTTAATTCTGTTCTCCTTTGAGTGGTTGCAAACAAGGAATGAGTCGGCACTCATGTGATTTCCTGTAAACCTGCTTCCCACCTTAATTTGTAATATAAAGGAGAGCTGATGATTGGGCAGATAAAAGGGAAGGTGGAGAGGAAGTGGGAGAGAGAGAAGGAGAAAATGGAAGAAGGAGAGGATGCAGAGGAGGAGGAAGACAAAGAAAAGCAGAGCAGAAGCAAATGGCCTGGAGCAAATGCAAGTTCTAAGGGGTCTCATAGATGTGGAAGAGGGTAGTATAGTCGTAGATCTGCCCAGTCTAGGCACGCAGTATGTAATCATATTATCTGTGTTGTGTTTTCATTGCCGGGGCATATTTGGGTTGGAGATTTACCACAACAAAATGGCACCCAACGTATTGATTTGAATTCAACTAACCTGAGATAAAGGTTCAGAACTAGGTAGAGAATATTAGTCACTGAGTTTATTGTTAGGGTATTTTCAGTTATTTTAATTAGAAATGGCTGAGAGTAGTTAACAGACAACAGTCCAGATTACTTCACATAGATAGTTGGTTTTCAAAAACATCAGCAGTCCACAGAATGTGACGTTTAATGTTATTTATTCACTTGTGTTAAGACCAGTCTGCTCCTGACAGATTTCCGTGTCTTGGATTCAAAGAAGAAACTGAGCATTTTTGAGTTACTCCAGTTGTGGCAAAACAGCCACTAGGCAAGAATTGCCTCATTTCATCTACAGACATAAAACTGTCCAAAGAAAGGAGATAATTACAGGTTAGTACAGCTTGATTCTGCCAAGACAGAGTAAGCTAGTCCTTGATATTCCTGTTTCTCCAAGTCTGTCAGATGACCCTGGCCAGTAGGCTAAAGACTGATGCTCCAACATGATGTATTAATAATAATAATATATCATGGATATACCTATACGGCATGCCAGGCCAAGGTGGTTCCATGTGAGAGAGGTTTATTGTAAAGGAGAGATGAAAGGAGCATCAGGGCAAGTGGAAGGGGAGAGAAGAAAGAGAGAGAGAGGAGAGGGTGATCTCCTAATTTATATGGAAAGTGACGTAACACAGATAAAGGTGGGAGGTGAGCCAAGTGGGCTCTGGGATATGAGGGCCGTTGGCTTGGCAACGCAGGTCATGGGTCACATTGTTAGCACCTAGGTTTGGAATGTCCTGGACTAACATACCTCCTTTCTTGTTATGATGAAGAGAAGGGAAGAAAAAGGGAAGGAGAAGCTGATGGTGAAATGGGAACGAGGGCATCGTGTCTCTTAACTGCTTCCTGTTGTCTAGGGGGGTTGTCAATTTTGGGGTATGTCTGGCTTTCATCATTGGAATCCATTTGGTAATCGTCTGAATCAGGTTCTATGGACAGCGGCTCTTCTGTGGGCAGTGGCTGGTAATCCTGTAACAGGAGCTTATTAATAGTTTGATTAGAAATTTTTTGTATCTGTTGTTGAAGGAATGTAGAGACAAGATTAATGAGACAAGGGGCGAATAATAACGCCAGGAGGATGACTAGGAAAGGTGTTACAAAAGGGAGTATCCACTTCCATAGAGGATTTTCAAAAATCCCAGAACTGTAGGTTTCACAGTCTCTGAAGTTCTTAATGTCTGACTGTAGTTCCTGGATTTTATTTCTCACTATCCCGGACTGGTTGACATAGAAACAGCATTCTTCTTGGAGGAACAGGCAAAGACCACCTTCTTTAGCTGTCAGGACATCTAGCCCCTGCCGGTTATGAAGTACCACAGCTGCCAAAGAATCGATCTGTTTTGGATAGTAAGCACAGTTTCAGTCATTTCCTAAAGATGACTTTTCCCCCCAGAGCTGAGGACTGAACCCAGCGCCTTGCACTTGCTAGGCAAGCGCTCTACCACTGAGCTAAATCCCCAACCCCTTGAAGATGACTTTTAAACTGGGAAGTAAATTTATTATATTGAGTCATAGAAGTCATTATCCCGGCTATTTTAGTACCAGCACCCACAGCTATTCCTGTGGCAACCAAAAATGGCACAACTTGAACTGCCTTTTTATGTTGAACAGCTTTCATGTTTACAACTAGGATTGGTAGGGGCTTGTTTCCCTCGATTACCCCCAGTTCGGGGGAGGGGGGAAGGAGTACCAACATGCAAACCCCTGACAGGGGGCGGGGGTTAGATAATGGCCGGTAGACCATGATACACTTGAGTGCCACAAAGGATTGACATGTTCTGGACTGTGGGGCATTGTGGCAGAGATGATATGTCAAGAATTATGGTTTTATTGCAGTCTAGAGAACTCAGTGTTCCTACAGAGCGAGTCCCAGAGGTTTTGAAGCAATTTGCCACACCAAAGAGGTATAGAAGAAAGGTATAGAAGAGAGGTATAGAAGAGAGGTATGGAGTCATGGCAGCATTGGATTTAGGGCAGCTAGTGAGGGGTGAGGTAAGGTTACTTGGTACTATCACCGGAGATGCTGTAACCAACATTTATGAATTAGTTCCAGGAGGTACACATAGCCAACAATCCTTAAAACGCCAAGACCTGGTGACATTAAAGAGCTGGTAGGCCAAGGTCAAGGGCTGAAGCAAAAGATGGAATGACAAGTTAGTACTATTCAGGATTACCTTAAAAGGGCCCTGCCATTTGGGAGAAAGGGGTGAGGGCCGATGACCTGGAGGAGATAAAAGGACTAGGTTCCCAATGTTAACAGGTAGTGGACAGGAAACCGAGTGTGATCAAGGTAGATGGTGGTCAGCAAAGTTCCATAGGAGAGAACGGAGATGAGAAAGTAATAGGGTAAGCAAATGATCTGGGAGGGGAGAGCACTGGGGTGAAAGGCCTGGAGTCAGGACTGGATGCTCATACATGAGTTTGAAGGGCAAGATGAGGAGAGGTCACTGGGGAGAGCTCATAGTCTGAAAAGAGCCAGAGGTAGGAATTTCACCCAATCAAGGTGAAGTTCTGTGACAGCTTAACAAGAGTGGTTTTTAAAGAGCGGTTAGTTCTTTCTACCTTGCCTGAAGATTGAGGGTGGTAAGGGATGTGAAAGTGCCAGGGGATGTCTAGGGCCTTAGATAGGATCTGAGAAACTTGAGAAGTAAATTCAGGACCATTGTCTCATTGGAGAGAGACCGGAACACCAAATCCAGGGATGATCTCCCGGAGGAGGAGATCAGAGACTGTCTGAGCCCTTTTGTTAGTTGTGGGAAATGCCTCTACCCACCTCGAGAAGGTGTCCACCAAAACCAGGAGATATTTGGCACATCTGACGATGGGCATATGGGTGAAATCAAGTTGCCAGTTAGTTCCAGGAAGGGACCCTCTAGCCGGATGAGTAGAGAAAGAAGGGCTACGATACTTCCAGTAGGGGTTAGAGGTCTGACAGATTTTGCAAGAAGCAGTGATAGATTTTAAGAAGCATAAATCTTCAGGAGTAGGCAGTAGGTGGGTCTTAACAAAAGAAGACAATGCTTGGCTGTTAGGATGAAAGAGTTGGTGAAGATAGGACAGAGTTTGGTGGGTGTCAGGAGGTGATGGTGGAGATGTGGGCTGTAGTGTCCTGGGGAGGGTGAGACAAGTCTAGGTCCCTAAGGGCCACAGCTCTAGCTGTCTTGTCAGCCTAGTTGTTTCCCTTGGAGACAACAGAGTCAGTCATCCGTCTGGTGGGATCTGCAGTGGACAATCCCAGTAGCTGTGGGGAGATGGGAGGCCTTGCACTAGTTACTGATCCTCCTTTTGTGGTAAGTAACCCATGTTCTTTCCAGATAGCAGGGTGGAACAGGAGGATATGGAAAGCATATTTGGAATCTGTGTAGATGTTGAGGGATTGTCCCTGTGGCAGATGAAAAGCACGGGTGAGGGCTATTAGTTCAGCTTGTTGGTTGGTAGTATGGGCAGGAAGGACGTGTGCCTCCACTGCCTCAGTGTCTGATACTACAGCATAGCTAGCTCTTCTGACCCCTTCCTGTAAAAAGGAGCTGCCATCTGTATACCAGGTATAGATGGCCTGAGGCAATGTGCCCTCCTGTATGTGTGAAGGATAAGGTAATATTTCTTCTAAAGTTTCAGTGCAGGAGTGAGGTAGGGAGTGGTCAGTATTTGGTCAAGGAAGAGGATTGGAAATATTGAGATGTAGACATGATTGGAAAGTGAGTGTGGGGTCTTCTATTGGAGCTACCTGGAAAGAGAACCCTGGAGGGAGGTAGAGTCTGTAAGCCCCAGTAAATAAAGGAATGTAAAAACTTAAATAACAACTGCTACTTTCTTGATTTGCCAACTTCAGAGAATTTCCTTAATTTGTGCCCTGTGCTAAAAGGCTCAGCTATGGCCAGCGGTGACCAGTGCACCAGATTCTTGTTGGCGATGACCAATAGCTTCAAGGCCATTCTTCCTTCTTGGTCTTGGCCCAAGGCTGTCCTAGTTCCTTGTTACTCATTACCACAGCTGGTAATCTGTGGAAACCTCCTGAGCTGCTACAGACAGCTTGATTGGGAAAATAAGGCAAAGCATTGTAAAGGCCTCGTTACCATGAGGGGCTGCACTTTGAAACAGTGAGACGGTTCTCTAGATCAGAACAGACATAACCCAGACAACACACAGTGTCAGTGAGGACCTGCAGCAACTCGGACTCTCAAGCTTCCTGGGACTGCAAAGCAAAGCAACCTACAGTGGCAGGAGTCAGAGGGAGGAGAGGAGGGAAGACAGACCACGGAGGAGGAGGTGAATTCATGGAAATGTCCGTCAGGGTCTACCGTGGTGTGTATTATCTTACTATTTACAAATTCACGCAACATGCAACACCACACAAGCTGTGGCTCTGGCTCAGCGTCAGAGGGGGCTGACTGGTCATAGCCAATGTGCCACCTGGGGACACTGCATGCCCATGTGGAACAGCATCCCGGGAGTGCTTTGCTTTCTACTATGTTTTTGCTTTGAACCATACGCTGCTCTAAAAATCTGTTCAACTGTGTGTCCTGTGATGGTTTAGGAAAATTCATGGGCAGTCTCTGCCACATCACAACTTTGAGATCAGCCTTTGTTATGTGAGCCCCTGCCTCAAAAACAAGCAAGCAAACAAACAAAGCCAATGTGGTGGTTCACACCTGTGATCCCAGAAGTTAGAAGACAAAGGCAAGAGACAATTGCCAAAGTTGGAGGACTGCATCCTGGGCTACATCGTGAATTCTTGGCCAGGCAGAGCTAGAGAGAGATACTCTGTTTCAAATAAATAAATAAATAAATAAATAAATAAATAAATAAATAAAAGCAAAACCCAAACAGTTCCCCCAAATAAGTAACTAAATATAAAGTCTTCACCAGTGTGGTTTTGGTCTTGTTTTGTTTTGTTTTGTTTTGTTTTGTTTTGTTTTTTTCAGGGACTAGGTTGAGCTCACACATCTTAGGCAAGCATTCTACCTCTAAGTACAACCTTCTTCTATTTTCTGTTTCCTTTTGACAACACAGTCTGTCTTTGAACCTTCTTTGTGACCCAGGTAGGTCATGCATTCAGAGAAATACATGGCATGATGTTCTTTTCATTATTGTGGAAATCTTGCTTACATCACAAATCACTGGGTCACAAATATTCTGTAACTGTGACATGGCTTATTGGCTTTTTTACTTCTGGACACTTAGGTGGCTTCCTGTGTGTGCTGTTGTGATAATCAACTCTGCTTGTATTGATAATACTTCCCAGGCATTCATTACATGTCAGGCTCTGTGGTGTGTACATCATAAACACTAGCAAATGGTTCACCTGGACAGCAATGGTATGTCTTACACCCTGTGTAGGGGATGGGGAAGCCCAGGCCCAGAGTGGTACCAAACAAGCCTTGAACAGACAGTCTGGCCCATGTGCAAAGCAGAGGTGTGTACGGCTTTACCTGTGTAGCTTGACATTTTTAGAGTGAGTTTCTGGATAGCCAAAAAGAGCATTTCCTGGTGGTCCCATAAGTGTCCCAGCCACCCCCCCCCACACACAGTTGAGACAATTCACTGTAGCACAGCCCACGAGGAAAGTCCTATCATTCTTGCTTCTAACCTCATAAGAGAAAGTTTCTTGGTTGTGCAAAGGTTTTTTTTAATTTTTATTTTTTTTGTTTATTTTATTTCTGATGCATCTCAGCATTTTCTTAGGGTTATTAGTGTTTCATATTTTCTTTGTGGATTATCTGATATGTCTATTTTCCATTAAAAATGTAAAGTTTGTTTTATAAAGCCGAATGATGCTTTATGCATTAAGTGAAGTAAACTTCTTCCCATTATATTCATTGCAACTATTGTCAGTTTGTAAAGCTTTAATAAAAGACATTATTTCATATACATCTCTTTCTGCATTACAAGATCTAGTGCCCCCCCATACACACACACACACACACACTATGCTTGCTTTATTATACCCCCAGGTTCCTCTGGCCCAATCTCCATCCCAGTCCCTTTGGATTCATACCTTCTCTAAGGACACCCTCCAATCCCCACTGAGCCAATAAACCTCTTCCACAGATTTATTTTGCTACTCACACCCTGTGGTGATGGCTACCCCTGTGGTGATGGTGAGCTGAAGCTCGGTATAAGTCAGGCATTGTGAGCTGGGAGATGCCTGTTCTCTTGGAGGGTTTTAACAGAAACTGTAGAGCAAACAATGTTTCCAATCCTCCAAGACATGGCTAGCACTAGCCCAATGAAGAGAAGAGAGGGCTTGTCCTGGGGATCAAACTCTCACAGAGGGCTTGGAAAGAGAAAATGCACTTGGCATGATAGCACACATCATAATCCCAGCACATAGGGTCAGGAGTTCAAGGTCTTGTTTAGCTCTTTGGCTACATAGTGAATTGAAGGCTAGTGTGCGTTACATGAGACTCCTGTCTAAAAAAGGGGAGCAGGGGAAGGAAAGAAAAGCCCTCATCAATCTGCAACCAGTGCCATTGAAAGTATGTTCAGTGCCCATTGAGAGCCAGAACTGGAGTACAAAATGAGTAGCTGCCCTCTGGGGGCCGTGTGTTCTGCTGTCATCCCCCTCTTACTGCTATGAGGCTGATCTCTCAGTGTTCAGGGTTGGCACTTGGCTTTGCTTCCTACTCAGGTAAGTCATGCTAGCCCCAGAATGGAATTTAGAGGTCAAAATGTCAACAATTGTCCCACAGAGCAGATAGCTAGCTAGTCTCTGAGCCCAGGGGAAGAGTGTTTCAGTGACAGCTGTAAAGAGACATCCCAGGGCAGCAGGATCTCCTGGGTGGACCCTTGACCTCAGTTACCCTCAACTAGTGACAGTGTCGGCAATGTCTAAGAACATTAGAGGATGTCACAACTTGGGGGAGGGGACCAATTGACACCTAGTGGGTAGAGGCCAAGGATTTTGCAAATGTCCCTCAAGTCAGAGGGCAGCCCGTGTCCTAAGCAAGACAGATGACAACTGAACTCACTTGTATCCAATGTAGAACTCTTACTTTATAAAGAGGTCCTAAGCGTGCCTGCTTCCATAGGAAAACAAGCCAGCTTAGACACTGGTCTGGGACGAGGAGGAAGCTTCACACCAGCACGGGGTGGCAGAAGTGGCTGTTTTGTGGAAAGAGTGACGAGAGCCTACCCTGAGCAGTGGAGGCAGGTCAGGGTAACAGGCTCAGGCATAAAGGCCACATAAAGGCTCACCCACAACCGCCATTCAGCAGGATGGCACTGGCCTATCTTCAGAGGAACAGGATGGCAGCTCTGTGGAGGACCCAGGAAGGACTGACTATCTCCATCCTGACCTTTAAAACCAACATAATTCATCCTGGCCTGCCCCTCCGGATAGATTGTGACCTTTTAAAACACACAGTTTTTTTTTTTTGGGGGGGGGGGGTGCGGGGTGCGAGGGGAGAACAAATAGGAGTAGAGGTCTCCAGGGAGTTTATATAATTGGGTAACAAGACAAATGTTGATCTGTTTTCACAATACAGAGACAAAATGAAAGTTTACCATGCTCTTCTCCATTGGTGAGATAATGTTTCTAGTAAATTCAGTTTCCCCAAGCCTCTGTGATTCCGCACAGGCTACCAGACAACGCACACTTTTCACAACGTATCTTAGGTTGAAAAAATGCTTTTTTAAAACATTTTTAGGGAACTTAGCAAATTGTAGCAGCCCTGTGTGGAAGGCAGGGAAACTGAGGCACAGGAAAACCAGGCAGCTCAGCTACCTTCCTTTCCTTAAGACATACTGATTTCCAGGGCTTCTGCAAGTCACCAGGCATCATGGCTGGCTCTGTCCCTCTGCCTGTTTTACTTTGCAGTGTGTGAGTCCCTTCTTCCTGAATTCTTTCTCACACTCAGATTTGGCAGTTTCTCCTCTGGGAGAAAAACAACCTCTTACCGCCCGTCTACTTGGTATTTCTCTCACACGGCAAGAAGCTTGTAGATGCCTCTGCTGTTTGCGAAATGCCAGGTTAGACAAGGGACTCAAACCCCTGACCATGGCTGGGATGGGCAGGGCCTCCCAGGAACTGGCTTTACAGGAAGCCTTTTAAAAAATAGGTCGGTGTCGATGCTATTGCAAACATTTACTTAGTTTTTCTTCCTTTGGTATATTTCTTCTAACCCTAAGATTAATGTCCAACTAGTGTATAATTATTGTTTGGGGGTTGCTAGCATGCTGCTCGGCACTATAGAAGCATGTGTTTGAGCCCTGGCAACTATTTTTAGGAGGTAGGGAGGGGAGGATTGCAAGTCTGAGGCTAGCCTGAGCTACATAGCAAGACCCTGCCTATGGTTTATTATAGACACCTCTGTAAAACAAAAGCCACTAAACTCTTTCCAGCAGCGGCTGAGCATTTCTCTACACCCCTGCTGGCACCAGTGTGGGGACCTTAGTCATTTCACTGCTCTGGAGGTTGTGTGTATGTGTGTGTGTGTGTGTGTGTGTGTGTGTGTGTGTGTGATGTGTGTGTATCTGTGGTATGTGTGTGTGTGTGATGTGTGTGTATCTGTGGTATGTGTGTGTGTGTGTGTGATGTATGTGTATCTGTGGTGTGTTGTGTGCTGTGTGTGATGTATGTGTATCTGTGGTGTGTTGTGTGCTGTGTGTGTGTATGTATGTGTGTGTGATGTATGTGTATCTGTGGTGTGTGTGTGAGTACGTGTTTTTTTCCAAGACAGGGTTTATAGCCTATATAGCCTTAGCTGTTCTGGAATTTGCTCTGTAGACCAGGGTGGCCTCAAACGCACAATACACCTGCCTCTGCCTCCCTCCCAAGTGCTGGGACTAAAGGAGTGAACCATCATTGCCCGGATGCTTTGGAGTTTTTAAGTAATATAATGTTAGCAAGCACCTCACATCCCAGAAAGCTGTGTTCTCATTTTCATAACTCACATTTCTGAGAGATCACACTTTACTTGTAAGAACCAGTTTTATGAAGTTTTAATAGTAACAGAATCAGGAAAGGCCATAAGTGGAGGCATTTGCAAAGAGTGTTGGTGGAGACGTCAGGTAGGTGGATTAGGGTAACATGGGAAATTTCTGCCCTAGATGCCAGCCAGCTGACAGCATTTCTAGCTTTTCTGTTGGTTGGAAACTAGTGCTCTGTGCGGTGGAAACTTCTGGATTCTTTGGAAAGTCAGTTATGTCAAATGATGTCTTGCTGGGACGCACAGGCAAAATGATGTTTTGCTAAAGCAGACAAGTAAAAAGATGCATGTAACCCAACAGACTGTGGATGACACTGGGTGGACTCGGGATGCCTTACCATTGTTTAGACAAGTAAAAAGATGCATGTAACCCAACAGACTGTGGATGACACTGGGTGGAATCGGGATGCCTTACCATTGTTTACTGGTCATTGTTTGTTGAGACTCCAAAGGGGGGGAAAAACTGCACCACAAAACTTCTGGGGGTGTTCTGGTGGCTTCTTGCCACTTCCTCAGACTTGGGCCAATTGGCAGAGGGAAGTGGAAGTTTCTGGATATTTCAGCTGATACAGACTCACGTGGTGTTCAGGCAAGACCCGTGGGAGGACCGGTGATGTTTGGAGGGAGTATAAATAAATAGTTTCATTAGACAGTGACAGGGCTTGCATGGCTCGATTTGCAATGCCTCATTGGTCTCGAGTCTTCCGAATCTTCACTTCGTACTCGTCCTAGTACTCCTGGTCCGTGCAGATTTGGTGGAGGCCTGGCTTGGTCCGTGCCGATTTGGTGGAGGCCTGGCTGTCTCTGCTAGGCTGTGCCATTGCTGCTGATTGGTGTTTGCTACCCTGACTCTACTGAACTGGACTGCTGGTATTCTGACAGTTGGAAATTGAGATCACACCAAGGAACTACTAAACAGCCAAGCCTCGCAGCTTCTCCTGGATTGACCTGCCATAGCTTATTCCTGTGAACTGAATTGCTGACATCTTGACAACACAGATTGGATTTGCTCCAAAGAACTATTTCTAAACAGGTCCAATTCCCCTGTATCCTAATAACCCCTCCCCCCCGCCCCCGCCAGTACCTCTGGTGGGTGGTGGGCTGGAAGGGAGGTTAAAGCATTTAAGAATCCTTATTAAAGCAGGTTTTGGAAAACCTAAGCCTATAGCTCTGTTTGTAGGTGTAAGGGATTTATCAAATGGCCACAAGGATATTATTAATATAATATGGCCCTGGGCATGCAACTTCCCAGCCTCTTCACAGTCGCTGAACCCCTTATCAGTCAACCCACCTTGCAGAGTGCCCACTGATGGAGCCCATTCTGTCCAGGAACTTGTGTCACACTGACTAACACTGGTTTTGCCTGCTCTCACAGAGGCACTGGCTCGCTTGCTCTCAAGAGAGAATTAAAGTCTACTACTGAGCTACTTCAGAGAGTGTGTTGGGAAAGGCTGGGCTGTAGCTCAGTGGTAGACTGCTTGCCCAGCATGCACCAGGCTCCAGGTTCAAACCCATGATCCATCCCAACACTGGGAGGTAAAGGGAGGAGGATCTCCTAGGAGTTCAAGGCTCATCTTGAGGTACAAAGTAAGACCCTGCTTCAAAAGGAGGTGGGAAGAAGGAAGGAGGGGGAGTGGGTAAGAGGAGGACTGAGAGGAATGGGGAGGAGTGGGAGGCGAAAGGAAGAGAGGAAAGGAAGATGCCTCTGAAAGAAATGAGAGCACATACCAGATACTAGATGGGCTGAGGTCTAGCTGCGAGCCGAGAGCTTTCCCAGCAGTGCAGCACAGGGCGTCCAGAACAAAGACATCATGGACAGAATAAACTGGAAAGGCTTGGGAAGCCGTCTAAACACTGATAGACAGGGTCTGGTTTCAGAACAGTGTCCTGTGGATCTTTGTGTGAGAAATGAAGGTCTCTCCCTTCCTGCTCTACAGGTAGCCAAGCAGTCTGCATAGGAAGGTGGATGCCAGGAAACAGATGCTACCAAACCTACAGCCAGGATCATGTCTGTGTCCCCCTCTCGGAGAGGTGGCCTGTCACCCACAGAGAAGCAGCAACTTGGCTCCTTCTCACTGCGTTCTCCTGCACTTGCTTACCTGTTCTCAAACTCTGATTCTGTGGCTGTGTGGTACAGCTGACCTGTACCACAGGCATCTGCTTGGATCTCCCCAGCAGTCTTAGTGCCTCATTCTGGTCTTTATAACATAGTTTCACTCACGGGGCAAGCATGGACAACTGTCACCGAGGCAGAGGTGAAAGGGCTGGCTGGGACCTTGGGGTTACCATGAGAAGCCAGAAGATGAAACCCACGCTCTCCACCATCACAGGCTGCTGGCACTGCGGTAACAAGAGCCATCACTAGTGCTGAGGGAGTTCCAGTGGACTCGCCGACATCAAGGATGAGGCCTGGAGTCTGCCTGGTGCTGCAAAAACAGAATCCTGCAGCTGGGATCATTTATAAAGAACACAGGTTTATTCTCAAGGCTGGGCAGTCCCAGACATGGGGGCTGAACTTTATGAGGGTCTTCATGCTGCCTTATAATATGGCAAAGGAATCACATGTCAAGAGAACAACTGAGCAAGAAGGAGCCCCTCCCCCCAAACCTTTCTTCTATCAGCAGCCTACTCCTGGGATAACTAAGCTGTTCCCATGGCAAATAACCTGCTCTGCCTTCTGTAATATCAACATCAACTCCTAAGAGTTGAGCCTTCCCCGACCCCCATTACTTATTTCTTCCCGAGAGCCTCACCTCATCATAACAACCAGGTTTCCAGCACACACCGCACAGGGCTCGGTGGCAAGACCCTTTGATTACCCTTGCAGCCACTTCTAGCCATAGGCACCTTTGAGAGGCTTGGGAAGGGGGCCTCTGGGCATCTGCAGCCACAGGCTAGGTGACGCAATGGATTTATCTATAGATTTTCTTGAGTGTTACAAACTGCATGGCCACAGGCTGTGGCCCAGGCACCACTAAAGGATATGGGGTAAGGAGGTGGTCAGAGAGCCCGTTTGCACTTGCTGCCCCTGTGCAACTCCTGACACTTCTGTCTCCACAAAGACAATGTGAATTCCAACCCCACTGACTCTAAGATCAGCCGCCCCTCCTCTTAGCCGCTCTGCACTGCCCCTACAGGTCATGCCTGTGGGCTGCACAAAGTCTGCTGAGACAACTGGCCAAAATGGCTGGGAAGCTCAGTGGGCCCTCCTGACAAAGGCACTCTGGGTCCAGGGAGCCACGGGCCCATGGTGAGTTGGCCTAGAGTAAGAATGGGGGGTGAAGCCGGGCGTGGTGGCGCATGCCTTTAATCCCAGTACTCGGGAGGCAGAGGCAGGCAGATTTCTGAGTTCGAGGCCAGCCTGGTCTACAGAGTGAGTTCCAGGACAGCCAAGGCTACACAGAGAAACCCTGTCTCGAAAAACCAAAAAAAAAAAAAAAAAAAAAAAAGAATTGGGGTGGGGTGAATGTTTCCATCCAAACCCTAGAAATCTTATCCTGAGATCAGCAGGGGTAGGATCTCTCCCCGTTGTCCCAGTCTTTATGCCTGAGTTTGTAGCCCTGTGTCCTCTTCCCTCTTCCCCCCCACCCCCGCCAGGTCTCTCCCTTTTAGGTCATGGAGCCTGGTAGCCAGGTTAAACTTCCTGTTATAAGGTCATGTCCAGAAGCACCTGGAATTCCTCCTTATGCTAATGAGGCACCCCCAGCACCCTAGTACTGATCAAGGATGTACACTCAACCCATAGCCCTACTCACCCCAAAGGTTTAAATAACCCCAAAGGTTTAAATAACCCCAAAGGCTATTTATGTCTACTCCCAACACCAGGACCCAAGGAGTGTCAGGCTGTGGTGTTGTTGCTTCTGGCCTTGCTCAGAATTGCATTCTGGTGTCCCACTGCCCCAGGAGCAAAGACTGACTCTGGAGCAGACTTGCAAAGACTCATGACTCTCTGGACAGCCATGGAATCGTCCCTCTTGGGAGGTGGAGGAAAGAAGATTGTGATTTCAAAGCAGGCTGTCTTAAAATGTCAAATAGCTGCCTCCCAGCACTTGGGAGGCAGAGGCAGGTGTATCTCTGAGTTTGAAGCCATTCTGGTTTACAGAGTGAATTCTAGGACAGTTCTACATAGAGAAACCTTGTCTCCAAAAAACAAACAAACAAACAAATAGATCAAGTCCCTGAGCACAATATCCTGAGAACACGCAACATGCTGAGAAGAGAGGGCTTCTCAGAGGGGATGCCTCAGCAGCAGGCTGGAGGCCAGCCTGAGCAGGACCTTCCAGGCAAAGGAGAGCTTTCTAGGAAGCAAGTGGAGGCTGCGGGCCGGCATTCTGTCAGTCTGTGCAGCCACCTTTGAGCAGAGGTCACATGCAGCTAATGTAAGTCAGTTCATGCTTCTGTATCTCTGCCTGGTAGGGCCAGGCACCATGGACAGGTGAAATTAAATGATGACAAGATTAAAAGAAGCATTAGGCCTCTCTGTTCCCTCTTCATCTGGGCCCCTACACAACAGGTCTATACCAGGGCCCTGCGCTGCCATCCAGCCCTCCATTAAGTACTGAAGACTGAGTTTGGTTGTGAGAAGAGATGTCGGTTCACTGGATACTAATGATGTGCCCAGCTCAGTGCTGAAACGGTAACACTGGCCTTCATCTAATATTCCCAAGAGCAAAGTCAGCAACGTCCTCTCCGATGGATGATGGGGCTGTGTGGCTCACAGAGGAGGAACTGAACTCAGAGTTCAGGCATGCGGACCTGTAGCTGAGCCACTCAGGCCAAGCACCCGAGATTCCCATGGCTTTGAGCATGACATGGTCTGTCATGTGAGGGTTGGGAAGGACTTTAGACAATTCCAGCTACATCCTGAACATGAGAGGCCAGAAGCTGAGGGGCCAGGGTGATTTCACGGCTGCTGTGTGCTCTGGAACATGTGAACTGAATTGCTGATATCCTGACAATGCAGATTGGATTTGCTCCAAAGAACTATTTTTAAACAGGTCCAATTCCACTGTATTCCTATTAACCTTTCTTTTCTACTACCTCTGCTTCTAGCTCAAGCTCAGACTTGACAAAAACTTAAGTCATGTGTCCAGGGGCCTGGCAGCACTTACCTGAGAAAACATGTTGCTGTAACAAACCTTACATAAAGAAATGTGGCTCCCACCCAGCAGAAGCTCAGCCAAGGTGACTAGCATCCTGACCACATCAATGGCGCTGGCTTGTCTTTAGCTTCAGTGCTGCTTTTTGCTGGCTGCAGTGCCAATTGTCTCCCATGTGCTTACCACTCTCTGACACTTTGGCAGTTCCTCCAAAGCTACTGCCAGTGCGGCACCGTGCTGTGACTTAGGCTCAGCAGAGACCATATCCAGCCCATCATTTTCCAGAGTGGGAACCACAGCCCAGATGATTTCCCTCACCTAGGGTCCCAACACTAGTTGGTGGCAGAGTCCGAGCAAGGACCTCCTCATGGGTTTCTCTTCCTCACTGAGCTGCTGCACCCAGTTCACGTCCCACTCTGTGCTGCTTTTCTCTTGAACCTGACAGTTGGCTCCCCTGGCCTTGCCAAGGTCCCAGTGCTGGTTTTCCAATATTACCATGTCCAGTTGCAGCAGCCGCCTCCTCCCACACATCTGCTCCTGCTCTTACAAGCCATTTGCCACCTGGAATCCAGGGTGTCCCATCCAGAAAACAAAAGTAGTTACAACACTCTCCTGTAAACACCCCAAGCCCTTCCTCACACAGCAGACTGATGCCTGGCACTGGGTCTGGGTCCTCTTAGCTACAGCTACAAATCTGAACTTAGAACTGGGCAGGATGCTGGGAACATTCAGCAGGGCACTGGCAACACTGGCAGGAGCTAACCTGTTCTAACCACCCAAACCACCTGGAGTGTTTGGACTCAGTCTGGCTCATGGGCAGGAGCCTGATTTCAGGGTTTGGTCATGGTATATCCAAGATGTCAGGGGCAGTCTCCATGAGCTTCCTGAAGAAGACAGGTGTCTACCTCTGCTGAGAGCTGGCAACTGTCAGTTCATTCAAGTTATCGGTTCATCTGTCTGCCTGTCCATCCATCCATCCATCCATTCACCCACCCACCCACTCAGAAGACCCTGTGGGAAAATAAAGAAAACTAGAAAAAAAGAAACCAGCTGTCAAAGCTTACTTGGTGCTTGCCTTCTCTCCCTCTTCCTCTTCCCTCCCTCAGTCCCTCTTTCTTATGTCTGTACGTATAAAGGGTTACCAGAAGATAGACTATACCTTTACAAATCAGTGAAGGGAAAGTGAAATTCTTCCCCCTTTATTGTAGTTAAGTAGCTTTGTTGTATATGTGCATATGTGTACATATGTGTACATATGTATATGTGCAGCTTCTGGAGAAGACTTCGAGGACATGAAGAGGTATGTGGAGGACTACAGGTCACCAGCTCCAGTGACCTTTCACCTTTCATCATATGGATCTTTAGGTTTTCAGTTCTTCTCCTCTTTCTCCTCTTCCTCCTCCTTCACAAAACGAAATATCACCATTTCAGTTGAGACCACTACCTATGACTTCACCCCCTCCGACCCCATCAGCTCTTCACAGCTGCTGTGCAGTCTTCTGAGAAAGTCAGGAGTTACTAGTTACAGTGGGTATGGATGCCACTACAGTAGAGTGAGTTGCTGCATGAACCCCATGAGAGGCTACAGGATGGTAGAAATGTTTTGGATTCCATGTGCATGACATCATATGCCTCTTCTTGCAACTTGCTTTTCAATTTTATTGGACTTTTAGAATTGTGAGTAACCTATGCTGATTGAAACATGCCAAGTAGAGCAGACATAAATCAGAACCAAAATTGCTATCTTCCTCTGCCCAGCCCCATCCTACATAGCCACCCTCAGCAGTTGATACTGTGCCCAGTCCCATCCCACATAGCCACCCTCAGCAGTGGATACTGTGCCCAGTCCCATCCCACATAGCCACCCTCAGCAGTGTATACTCTGCCCAGCCCCATCCCACATAGCCACCCTCAGCAGTGGACAAGCATCTTTCTGCACCTTTTCCTCCGATCACATAAATGCAAACAAGGACTTTGTGTTCAGGGGAAAGGCAGGAAAAGCTCAGGCAGGCAGGCTGGAGTGCCCAGGGCTCACCACATGCTCAGTCTTGGCCTCTCTCAAGGCACAGAAGGTGAAAGGATAAGAGCTTGTGCTAACTCACAGCCTGATGGGACTCACACCACGTGCACACCTCATTCATTCTTCTCTAACATCTCATTCACATCACATTCACACCCCACTCACAGCACGTGCACACCCCATTCACTCTTCTCCAACATCTCATTCACATCACATTCACACCTCACTCACACCACGTACACACCCCATTCATGTTCACTCATGTCTGGCTTTGTAATCCAGTGTCTGGTTGATGAGCAATAAATGTCCTTGGGCTGGATGGAGGGAGGGAGTAGGCCATTGGCCAGCTGGGTGACCATAGCAAACCAATAACCTCAGTAGCAGGACACGGGACCTTTGAAGCCTGAGGTCAACCATTCACTATAGAAATTTTTTAGAAGACAGATGGTCTGCTTACAGGTCCAAGTATGTGCAATGCCTCTGGTGGTCAGTTGAAGTGGCCTATCTACTGTGACCACATCTGAGCTGAGAAAAGGTCCTGTAAACAGGAAGTGAGAATGTGGAGTGCCCAGAAAGCTTCCCAGTGTTGGTGTTGGGTTAACTTTAAAAAGGCAATAGGCCTAGACATGTTTCAGTCCAAGCTCGATGGATGGCTTTCTTTTCCTTGAAAAAAATTTCAATCATTAGTTTCATGTCTCTGCAAAGTGGTAAAAAAAAGTATATATAAGACTTGAGTCTGGCTCCAGCTTTCAACCCTTGGCACTTAAGAGATGTAGAACTTGCTGGAGCATGCACATCTAGATCGGGAAGGCTCTCCTAGGAGCCCTCCAGCGGTTAAATTCTAGGAGTCTATTCTATTCAGGGTTTTTTCTACCTTCTGCCTTAGATCAGAATCTGACAGAAGATTATAAGATTATGCTGTTTTAGAAAAGTCCTGGACCCAGGCATGCATACAGTTGTTCAGGAAGCATGTGAGCAAATGCTCTACTGGGTGGGACTCCATTTATCCATATCATGTACTCTTGTGTCGGATTGCACTTCTGCATGCCTTCCCCAAGCCAAGCAGGAAAACTGGTACTTTATCCTGGTCCTTGTATTTTCCATCTGAAGGCTCTCAGTTATGCAAAACTGTGGTTGGATAAATTTACTGTGCCTTTCTCTTGTTGATCCGTGCATAGGATGTCTGCTATGATCCCCACCTATCTTTCCTTCAGGATAGCAGCATCCTTACAGCTGAGAAGGTTTTTCCTTGTCCTGCTTTTCTTTCTTCCTTTTCATTGGCCTGACAGCAACATTCTGAAGCCCCTATATAAGCTGGGTACTGAGCAAGCCTCCCTCAGGCCCAGCAGAAGACCTGGTAGCCACTCAATGTCCTTCACCACTGTTGTCCAGAAACGGAGGCACACTCCCTTAAAGAGCCACTGGGGTCTTTTCAGGGCACTTAGTAACTCACCACAGCTTGGGACACCATCAACCCCAGCCCCAGGCTCCTGTGTCAATCCAAGAGATGGAAGGAGAAGGATCAACTCCAATTATCATTAAAGCAAACTTTTTTATTCCTGTCCATGGGCTACCTCCCCCTAAGGGGGAGGTTTGACAGGTCCACATTAGATTAGAGAGAAACAAGGTGGGTTTCTTTTTTGTTGTTGCTTTAATAGGCCAGGGGTAGTGAGTGGGTCAAGTAAAATAGGCAGGGTTACAGGAGCAGAACATAGGCATTAGAAGTTAGTCATAACAACCTCTTGAAATAAAGACACAATTGCAAGGTTGTAACAACAGGTAGCCATAACAACCCGTTATTAGACTTTTGAAACAATGACGAGGTTGCCATTCCCAGAACAGACAGTACAGAGCCAATTGGAGTTAAGGTTACATGTGGGGAACAGTTCAGTGCTTGAGGAACAGATTTAATCACAAACAGGAATGAGCCTTGTTTGTCTGTCCTATACGATGGCTTTTAAGCCTGAGATGGAGGCAGGCTGGTCCTCTACTTGGCCAAGCTTTCTTAGACACTTTTATTACAAGAAAAGAGCTTTTTAGTCTTGGCACCCAATGTCTGTGCATTTAACTGGGAAATCTCTTTTAGGTTTCATGCCCCTCAGTGCTGTCCATCCATCAGAAAACATTCAGATCTTGCAAAGAGACCTTGTAGGCCAGAAGGTGGGTCCCGTGCTGATTTAGGCATTAGGCTGCTACCAACAAATTCCCTAGGTGGCACCAAACCAGCACTGTAAGCATAACAGATTAGCTGAACTGATCAGCAATATTAGGACAGATGTTAATTTCGTTGATTAAAACAGAAAAAGTGTTATTTAAAAAAAAAAAAAAGAGGAAGAGCATTGGTGGCTCTTGCAGAGGCCAGGACTCAATACTTAGCAGCCCCATAAAGGCTTGTAACTCTTTGTAACTCCAGTTCCAGGGGATCAAACACTCTCTTCAGGCTTCTACAGGCACCTGGTATGCACATGATGCGCGCGCACACACACACACACACACACACACACACACACACACACATTGGCAAAACATCCACACATGTAGAATTAATGATAAAGGAAGAGAGCACTAGATGGGAAGGGAAAGTACTGTGGGTGGAGAGAGTGGAAGAGGAGATTCAGATTGCATACACTGTATATAATATGTGTGACATTGTCAAAGAATAAATACAATATATATTTAAAACAGAGAGATAATAATGTATTCTCAATCTATACAGAACCCCAATCAATACTCTCAATCACAGAAACACTCAAATACTTGTAAAGCAGTCTACCTGGGAGCTCTGGATGACAGTCCTCAAAATGTCATCTGTGACCAGCAGCAGCCCCATTTGGATCTTTTAAAAGTGCAGATTCACAGACCCTCCCTAGACCTATTGACGTCTTTCTGGGACAGAATCCAGCAACCTGGTTTTAGCATGACTTCCAGAAGGCTCTGATGCTTGCTAATATCTAAGGAACACTGATAAGTCACCAAGTATCTGTTTTCCATTAGATTTATGAATGTGTGTGAATGCCTTACCTGAGCATATATATGCAGACCACTTGTATGCTGATGCTGATGGAAGTTGGAAGAAGCATCAGATTCCCAGGAACTGGATGATAGATGGTTGTGAGCCATCACCCGGGTACTGGAAAATGAACTCAGGTCCTCTGCAAGAACAGCATGCGTTCTTACCCAACTCTCCAGCACCAAGCATCTAATTGTTTAATATGTAGTAGACACATTAGTGGGAACTTTTGTGTGTAAGACACTGTAATATCACTTTAAATAACAGACATAAATGACAAATTCCTTTCTCATCACAAGAATACTATATAAAAACAATGAAAGTATCTGTTGAAGATTCAAATCTAATGTATAGAATGCACATAAATAATTGCATTCATAAGGTATGTGCATGACTGCTTCATCTCTTACATTTTGCCTCTTGTGGTTTATGTTAGCGTTCTTTAACTTTTCTACTTAAAGGAAAAAATCCTGTTACAGGATATTTGATCACAGAGTGAAGCCCGAGATTGTGCTATTTACTAGAAAAAGCTATTTCTAGTTGTGGTGTGGCTCAGTCCTAGCATGCACCTTTAATCCTAGAGCCTTCTTTTCATTGTAAACAGGATTAAATAAAGTCAACTATAGGTCAAGAGGTAGGGCAAGCAATCAGTTGACAGATACTGAACATGGTGGGCGGTAGGAAGTGAGAGGAAGTCAGGAGGATGGACACGGAGACTCACAGGAAGTAGAAGGGAGGGACATTCAGTTTGAAGGAGGTCTTTTGAACCAGCATGAGAGAGGGGATCAGCTGGGTGCTTTTTCTATTTTCTGCCTCTCTGACCTAGCAGGCTTTCACCCTAGCACCTGACTCCTGAGTCCTTACTGGTAATATTGAATGATTGAGATCTTGTTTAAAAACAGCACACTACTTTACTACCCGTGGACTTTACAAACTTCTCACAAGATGAGTTCACAACATGCAGGAATAACAGAAAGATGTGAAGGGTTCTGCCAGGAGAGTTGAGGTGGATTGCCTGGTGGGACTCTGAGATACTAGAGATGTTGCTGAGATGCAGATTGGGACAGTGTAGAAATGTTTGGCAAGTTCAGAGCAAACATTTAGAGTGTTAAGAGTTCAAAAGTGTTAGATGTCTCAGTGGAGAGGAACATTAACTTAACTCTCCCTGAGGAAAACCACCCCCAACCCCTTTTGGCTAGATGCTACCACTTGATTCAGGAGCTGCCCAGACCCTGGGCTCATTTCAGGAACAAAGCCAACCTTTTGGGGTCCCATAGTCACAAGCATTTCTTCACACCTTCTCTAGGGCCAGACCACCCTGCCCAGAAGTCACAAGTAACACATTGCCTAGGACCTGCCAGGGAGTCAGGCAAGGGTTACAGCTTTCTGTCTTCACTTGAGCTATGGAACACAAGCAAGTTAATGTGCTGAGTCATGGGGGGCTGAGCCTCTGAGCAACAAGTCAGGGATAAGGAAGATGCAGGCACTGACCCCTGTGGGCTCCCAGCGTAGAGAAGAGACACTGAAGACCTCAGACATTGTCCTCAGGGAAGACTGGTCCCACTGCACAGTGCATTATTATTTTTTTGAAACAAATGTTAAATCATAATCATCATTTGTTTAAAAACTAAGTGGGTAAATCTATGCGGTCATTTAGTTAGCTAGGTAGCTAGTTAGTTGAGACAGAATCTCACTGTGTAGTCCAGGCTAGCCTTGAATTTTTGATCTTCTAGTTCTGCCTTCTGAGTATTGGAACTACAGAATTGTCTAGTTCGTATAAAATCTCAATCTCTCCCCCATCCCCCTCTCTCCTTCCCTTTCTGGTTTTTCTAGACAGGGTTTCTCTGTGTAGCCCTGACTGTCTGGAAACTCACTCTGTAGTCCAGGCTAGCCTAGAACTTACAGAGTCCTACTTGCCCCTGCCTCCCAAGTGCTGGGATTAGTGGTGTAAGTACCACCACCACCTGGCCTCATATAATGTCTTATGAGAGTAAAATATAATTAAAAAAATAAAGGCTGGGGGGCGGGAGCACAAGGTAGATGACCTACCTGGTAAAGGCCCTGCCATCAAGCCTGATGGCAGGAGAAAGCTGATGGCCACAAGCTGTCCTGCAGCCATGCCTTATGATGTGTCATGCATATGCCCACAACATAAACTAACAAATGTAATAGCGATTGATTTAAAAAGGGAGAGACTCTAAGATCCACAGACTTGTAGTTTGCAAAAGTGAGCTGGAAATGTGAAGAATGGCCATCACTCAGTGTGGTCACAGGCTCTCCCACACTGGACAATTTGGCTATATTGGAGGAGACCCTGACTCAACCTCAAATTCCCTCATATGTCACTGAAATTGAGTGGACTCTGTGGTATGATAGCAAAAAGAGAACAATCAAGTCTAGTGTAGTGAGTATTCTCAAAATCGAGGTCAATGGTAGACAGATACACTCAGCTACTCCAGTCTCAGAAGGAGCCATGTTTGTACCTCTTACAGGCAAAGGCTCATTGGATAGAGGGGATCACAGAATTCGGGATGTACCACTTAGCTTTCTTTTCTTGGGAATACACAATTTGGAGTTTCTGAGCTTTTCTAAACTGAGTTATTATTAACATTAGGGTGTACTATGTAAAAATGGGAACCAAAGAGAAGACAGACACAGCAAGCATCGGCAGTCCTGTGGACGAGAACATGGAAACCAGGCTGCAGGCTCAAACCAGGCTGCAGGCTCAGAGACCAGGCTGCAGGCTCAGAGACCAGGCTACAGGCTCAGACCAGGCTGCAGGCTCAGAGACCAGGCTGCAGGCACAGAGACCAGGTTGCAGGCTCAGAGACCAGGCCGCAGGCTCAGAGACCAGGCTACAGGCTCAGACCAGGCTGCAGGCTCAGAGACCAGGCTACAGGCTCAGACCAGGCTGCAGGCTCAGAGACCA
>LR749780.1:658768-762136 GCA_902729485.2 Mus minutoides | reverse complement strand
CTGCAGGCTCAGAGGCCAGGCTGCAGGCTTAGAGGCCAGGCTGCAGGCTCAGAGACCAGGCTGCAGGCTCAGAGACCAGGCTGCAGGCTCAGAGGCCAGGCTGCAGGCTCAGAGACCAGGCTGCAGGCTCAGAGACCAGGCTGCAGGCTCAGAGGCCAGGCTGCAGGCTCAGAGACCAGGCTGCAGGCTCAGAGGCCAGGCTGCAGGCTCAGAGACCAGGCTGCAGGCTCAGAGGCCAGGCTGCAGGCTCACAGACTAAGCTGTAGGCTCAGAGACTAGGCGGCAGGCAGAATGAGAAGGAAGTAGAATTGCAGAGACAGTCAAAGACCAGGAAGTATAAACATGGCCTTCAAGTCCTTGATGCTGGTCCTTTCTGAGACCTCTAATCATTCCTGCCCTGGTGTTCTGGGGGACACACCTCAGAATCTTTAAATTTGTCCACTTTTGTTACAAGGAGCTCCTACTGGTAATTTGCAACCAGCAAGTGTTAATTATACACAAGTAATTGTACACTCGTAATAACACAGTCAGAACCAACCAAGCAAGTGACTCACCACATTCTTCCACACGTGGTAAAGTGAGCACACCCCAAACTTAACGTTTTCACCATTGTAAGTGCTCAGCATTGTAACATTCAGCATTCACACTGCTGTGATCAAAACATCCCTCCATCCACAGACCATCTCGCCCATCCTCCCTCCAGTCCTCCAGGCTGATGGTCAGCAGCGCTGGAAAACTCCAGCCTCGTTTAGTTTATGTTTAGTCCTAATGTGAGCTTAGTCTTGACAACTTGCCTCTTTCTCACAGTATTTGAGTTAGGCACATATCATGGTCACTTGAAGGTTCCTGCTAACCCAGTGCTCAGTAGGAAATATTCAGTTCTCGTCTCATAAACTGTTGCTTTGATTTAATATCCATTTACAAAGCTCCACAAACAGCTTTATTCCTGGATCTACAACCCTAGGTCCCCATTTTACATTTTTAATGATTTTTCAAATTCATTTTATATGTAAGGGTGTTTTGGCTGCACAAATGTCTGTGCACCACTTGTATGCAGTGTCCACAAAAACCAAAAGAGAGCATCAGATCCTTGGGACTGGAGGTTCAAAAGATTGTGAGCTACCATGTGGGTGCTGAGAACTGAACCCAGGTCCTCTGCAAGAGCTGCCAGTGCTCTGAAACACTGATCCTCCCTATTTTACATTTGACAAGAAAAAAACAAAACGAAACGAAACAAAAAACAATTAGGCATTTTTCTGTCCAAGCAAAGAGAAGTTTCTTTCAGGATTACATGGCCCTACATCCTAAATGGCCTATCAGGAGGGTTCAGTCAGGTAAGTTGTGATGTAGTAATTCACATGTCCCCCGTCTGGGTGACTTAAATCAAAGGTTTATTTCGAAAGTATCCTCCTGTTCCTCAGGGCCAGTTCAACTCTGTGACAGTCACCTGACTCAAGCAGTTTGTATCTGAACATTGCCATCTCAAGGCCTTGGGGAAAAGATGGGGTGAGTAAGAAGTCCCCTTCCAAAGGTATAAATCACTTCTACCCATTTCTTGACTGAAGCATGTCACATTCAGGGTAGACAGCTGGGTGTCCTGCCTGTTGTCCTTCAGACTTACACTGCAGATGGATCCTTGAGCTTCCACGTCCCAGCAAGGCAACTCCTTAGGCTAAATCTCTGATGTTCTCTCCGTTATTGTACACAGCCATTGGTCTGTTTCTCTGGGGAGCCCTGAGGGGTACACCACTTTGTGCTTTGCCCTTGTGCTTTTCTTCACAAACACAAAAATCAGCTGCCATCTGAGACATCCAAGGCTCACCCCCTCGACCCCGATCCAGCACACATGAGGATTCCAGTTCTACCTCAACTGCAGTAACTGGAAAGAGAACTCGCAGCCATGCTCCTGCCTCAGTTTCCAAGTGCTAGGATGTGCACCATCATGACCACATGTGTTATGGGACCAAGATGAACATTTTTATTTTCCAGCTTAAGTGTTGGCAAGGTGGCACAGCAGGTGCCTGCCACTAAACCCGACAGCCTGAGTTCAATCCCCAGGTCCCATGGAAAAGAAGGAAGAGACCAAGTTCCACAAAAGTTGTCCTTTGACTTTGCATGTGCACACACACACACACACACACACACACACACACACACACACACACGTGTATATATAAAACAAGATAACAATAAATTGAAGTTTAAAGGTTTTTTTTTCTACAAATGTAGTAAAATACACCAGTGGTAAAAGTGACACAATTGTATCACAGAGAGGCAGCCCGCAAGCGCTTCTGCTGTGCCCTAGCAGGAAGTCCTGTCAGCTCATTCTTGGAAAGCAGCACTCACTTTAGCATGTCAGTTTAGAACATGTAAAAGAATGTGAAGTGGTATTATCTACTTAAATTATTATTATTATTATTATTATTATTATTATTATTATTATTATTTAGGGTTTCTATTGGTAAAAACACCATGACCAAAAGCAACTTGGGGAGGAAAGGGTTCATTTGACTTACAGGTGAGTACATTATTATCACAAGGCAGGAACTCAAGGTGGGAACCTGGAGACAGGAACTGAAGCAGAGACCGTGGAGGAATGTTTGCTCCTCCTGGCTTGCTTAGCCTGCTTTCCTATACAACTCAACACCATGTGCCCCAGGATGGCAGTACCCATAGTGATCTGGGCCATTCCACAACAATCATTAACTAAGAAAACCTCCCACGGACTTGTCTACAGGCCAATCAGATAGGGGCATATTCTCAATTGGGTTCCCTCTACCCATGTGACCCTACCTTGTGTCAAGTTGACATAAAACCTAGCTAGCACATTATTATCATATTTTCAGTAGTAGGGATGAAAGCTGGGGACATACACATATAGATAAGTAAAGCTGCCTTCCTAGTCCTTCCAAGTTATTGGGACAATGTCTTGCTATGTAGCTCAGGTTGGCTTTGAACTTGAACCCAAATTTAGCTTGGGTTTTGTTTCTATTTTCTAAATATACTTTATTTTTATTATTTTATGTGTATGGGTGTTTTGCCTGTGTATGTTTGTGTACTACATGCTTTTCGGAGCCAAAAAGTGGTGTCAAATCCCCTAGAACTAGAGTTAAAGCCAAGTATGAGACTCAATGTGAGTGCTAGGATTGAACCCATGGCCTCTGGAAGAGTAGTCAGTGCTCTTAACCACTGAGCCACCTCTCTAGCCCTACCGAGCTTTTTTCTTTTTTAAAAAAAGAAACCCAGTCGTCACAATCAAAGACGATCTATGACATGTGATAGAGAGGGGCAGTAAGTATACAGAGAACTTTGAAGCTAGACTCAATAAGTGTCTGAGAAAGTGCAGAGAGGGTTCTAGGTGCCTGGAGCCCATGTCTGCTCTCAGAGAAGAATATCAAGGAGGGAAATTGGTCTGGGTCTAAAGGGTTAGAAAAAAAATATTTGAAGCATAGGCAAGAGCATTCTCAAAGTCAAAGACATCACATGCTCTTCCCCTCCCCCATGTTTTAGATCAACAAGAACTCTAGAAGCTGGAAACTAAAATCTTGTCCATTGTCTATAAAGTTGTACAAGAACAAGCCCAAGGCCTGTAGCCAAGTGGGCTTCTAGAGGTCATCTTCTGACTTGGATGTTCTCTGGTTCAAGCCCTGTGGGGCAAATGATTTACTCTACACAGTAGTGATATCAGAGGCTCTCTGACCAGAACACATGGCATTCCCAAAGGTGAGCTGGGTGTTACCTGCTTGGCCTCTTAGACTAGCCTGCCAGATGCCAGAGGTAGGCTGGGGGAGGGGGCAGAAGGGAGGGCGACAGGTGACGCTTTCACTTGAAACCGGAGGATAAGAACAATTGCGTCCTGTAACAGATCCCATCTCTTTGTTCTCCCATTGAATTAGATTTCTCTGCAAATTACAGAAGAGATGGCAAACAGCCTAAAGGGTGTGGCTCCTCCTTCTGAAAACAGGTTTCCTCTGGAGCTACTTCTAGCCTGTATAAATTTTAGCCCAAGAAGTGACATGGGTGACCCCAAAATTAATAAATCACGTGACAACATTAAATCATTTTGTTCCCTCCTTGCCTTCCTCCCCCCTTCCCTCCCCAGAGAGAGAGAGAGAGAGAGAGAGAGAGAATCCAAATAGACTCTATTTGGAGTAGCCTGTGGTCTGGAGCCTGTGATCTTGCTACTCTGTAGAGAAAATAATTTTTCCTAGTAAGACCTTGGATCAGCCAGCATCCAACCCAGAGATGCCAGAAAATAACAATCTATTATTATTTTTGCTCTCAGTCTGGGCTTGCTTGGGATCAGCCTGTAGCTCACCCTTGGTAACTCTTCACTCTGGCTCTGGCACTGACTACGTGGACTCACTTACATCTGGCAACTAAAGCCAGGCTCTCAGGAAGCCCCCCTCCACCTCTCTCTGTGTGTTCTCTCTACCTGGCCTTCCTGATGTGTCTTTGCCAGAGCTCAGGGGTCTCTAGGTGCACATTGTGACGAGGGCAGAGCCAGTTAGTCTGCATCTTCCTTCTGCCTGAGTCTCAAAATTCACATCCTCTATGGGAACAGAAACTTCAGCTCTTAATGAGACAGTAGGTAGCAAGGCTTGGAAGAGCGTATAGAACTGGGGATAGAGGTTTGGGCCCCCCCACCTTCTTATTGTAGTATAATATTTTTAATACGATCTAGGATTGGTGGCACACACCTGCAGTCCCAGCACTTGAAATGCAAGAGGATTGCTGTGAGTTGAAGGCCAACCTGCCCAGCAGAGCAGGTGATACATAGAGAGAACTTGTCTCAAAACACAGTGTGGAGAGAGGACTCAATGGGCAAAGTGTTTGCAGTGCAGACTCAAGGGTAAGGGGACAGGGCTGGAGAGATGGCTCCGTGGATAAGAGCACTGACTGCTCTTCCAGAGAACCACAGTTAACCTCCAATACCTACATGGTGGCTCACAACTGACCATGATTCCAGTTCTAAGGGAACCTGACACCTTTTCTGGCTCCTGTAGACACTGCACAGACATGGTACCTAGACACAGTACAAAGATATCCATACAGCCAAAACACCCAAGTACACAAAATAAAAATAAATATTTTGTAAAACTAGGGGAGAGTGACTAAGAAAAGACATGAAATGTTGACCTAAACACACACACACATGCACACACACTCACGTGCACACACACATAAACACATACACACACGCACACACACACACACACGCACACATACACAAGCACATTACAGACACATGCACACAAGCTAAAAACTTAAAAATGACCATTGAGCCATTTTGCTTGCTTTTGCAATAGGGTCTTGTTTATCTCAGCCTCGAGTGGCAGGAGTTACAGTAGGCACCACAGTGTACAACAAATCATAACTCCTTTTAGGTGTGCCCTTCAGTATCGTCAGCACCTTCTCCTCCCACTCAGACTCTGTGCCCACTAAGCAGGGATTCCCAGTTCTCTCCTCCTCAGCCTGGCAGCCGCACTGCCTTCTGTCCGAGTCTGGCTACTTTATGTAGTTCATAAATGAAACCACTCAGCAGCTGTCCTTTTGGGGCTGATTTTATGAAACACAATGGTCACATTTCAAGGTCAAGGTCAGACAAAGCTAAGTCTATTTCCGATCTAAAAATCACATTCAGCTACATTCAAAGCACATTGCCTAACAGAGACCACAACTTGTTTCTCCAAACAATTAGACGATAAGATACTCTAGCAATAAAATTCTAACAGAAAGGGGGCATGGGAAAGGGAGGGGGAGAGAAAGAGAGAGAGAGAGAGAGAGAGAGAGAGAGAGAGAGAGAGAGAGAGAGAAGAGAAGAGAGAAAGGAAGGAAGAAGTCAATACCTAAAGGAATTAAAGCCTGAAATGAAATGAAATGAGATGAAATGAAATGAAATGAAATGAAATGAAATGAAATGAAATGAAATGAAATGAAATGAAATGATCTGGGCCAGGAGTTTGTCTGGTTTGTAGAACCAGAGCTTGAACCTGGGTCCTTGAACATGCTGGCTCATCCCCATACCACTGAGCTGAGCCTAAGACCTCTATCTTGCTTTTTATTTCAAGCCGGTCTCACTAAGTTGCCTTGAATCCATTCTGTAGCCTAGGCAGACCTCAGCCTTTCGATCTTCTTGCCTCAGCCCCATGAGCAGCTTCAATTACAAGATGCTCTGTCAGGCCTGGCTTACCCTATGAGTAATATTCAATCTGCTAAGTCTTGGCATGATGATACACACTTCTAATCCCAACTCTTGGGAGGCAGAGGCAGGAGGATCAAGAGCTCAAGGCTGTCTATCCTCAGCTACATACTGAGTTAGAGGCAGTTATCCAGAGAGAGTCCTCAGTGCCTGCATAAGGCCGGGGTCCTTTCTTGGATAGTTCAGGCTCAGACATGCCCTCTAGGACCTTGGAAATCAACCAGGAGCAGAAGATAATTTTACTACCACCTATGAACACTTTTGACTTGTAAAAAGAAAACCCGCTTTGAGGCCACATAGTCTCTCTAGAACACCAAATTTTGTAGAATGGGTTTGGACCCATTTGTCAGAGCCCAGTGTTGTTCGAAAAGGGCAGATAACCAAGAAAAGCTTTTGGGGGGATCAGCCTTTTGAGGACGACAGTCTACACTGTGGTGGGATGTGCTATCTTTGAATTGAAACCCAAGTGAGAGAAACCTTCCACTAAGAAAGACCTTAGAGTTCAGGAACATTGAATGGCTCTAAAGGAGCAAAAATCTCCCAGGAATACATCTAGATTTTCTAGAGTTGGCTTTTTGTTGAATTGGGCTGATAGGCATGAATTTTTCAAAGGTAAAGTAGGGTCTGACATTGCATGGCAATATAATTCTGGCAAGATAGTTCTAGAAACCACTAATAAACCAGTAATAATGTTCTTTAAGCACCGGTTACCGGTAAGCAGGTGTTTGGTGCTGTGAATGATCTTCAGGGAAACACAGAGAATCTGCTTCTCTCTTGGTGGAGAATGGAGGGGAAGTAATGGTGATCTTGGGTTTTCAGCTCAAGGTCAGTATCAGGAAATTGGAGGTTTAGAGGACAGCCCTCATAGCAGCTCTGGCCCATGTAGCCACAGGAAATAGCGTCCAAAAGCTGATCCTGGAATGGACTATGGTGTAAAGCCAATTAGTCACAGTGAAGTGCATCTTTTGTTCAAGTTTGAGTACTGGTCCAGGAGTGGAGCTCTGAGAATGGGATGGGGATATATCGGCAAGATTTCAATAAAGCAGGGGGCAGGGCGGGTAAACCCACAATTTTGGGGCATCCTGCCAGTAGACGCTGCCCTCCACCATCTCAGATTAATTCTCCGACTGTATGGAGATCACATAATGATCCTCTAAAGCCTCTATCCTACCACCTCTCCTTCTGACCCAAGCCCTCAAAGCCCCAAGAGGCACGAACACCTGAGATGTTGTACACACTGAGTGAGTTACAATTTGCCAAGTCATACCTGCCCATTTTTGCCAGGTCAGTGTATGTAGGCAGTCTTTGGAGGAGTGCCTCATGGCCACCGGGGTAAGTAGCCTGGCAATGGGAAGGGCCTGAGGGTGGTACCTTGTCAACATGATTCAGCTCCAGAAACATCCAGATTCCTGCCTCTCACACAACATGGGCCATCGCCAAAGGTCGCTTCAGTCTCTAGGCTGGAGGAAACTTGCTGAGTCACCAGCTCCTGGAGTGGGATTTTACATCTCAGGACTCAACAACTGCCAGAAGTCAGGTTTGCAAGCATCTATCCTGATCAGCAGGCGCCAGAGTGCATCAGGAGGCGTGGCTATTGGTTGTCTAGGTAACTGAGTGCAGAGGACCACGGGGCAGAGGGATGTGATGCAAGCTGGTTGCAGCTGTTTCCACGGGATGGCGGGAAGGCCAGCTGTAGCCTACATGTCAGTTTATTGAGATGAACTAGCTCCATGTTGGTTCTGATGCTGGCAGGCTGCTGCTTTATCTATAGTCACAGGGCTTCATTGTCTGATTGGGAGAAGTTAACGAACTTCTTCAAAGCTTCATTTTTCTCAGTCACAAAACTTTTACTTTTTAAATTGTATGTATGTATGTATGGATGGATGGATGGATGGATGTATATATGTATCTTATGTATCATATTGTATGCGTGTGTGAGTATATTTGTTCACATGTGTGTGGGCACATGTGTAAAGGCCAGAATTTGACACTAGTGTTTTCCCTGATGGCTTCCTGCTGTATATACAGAGGCAGAGTCCCTTCCTGAACCCAGAGCTCACAGAATCAGCTTGTCTATTCAGACAATTTGTCCAAGGGATCTTCTGCCTCCACCTCCCACACCCTGGGATCGCTGTGAGCTGGCTTTTATGTGGGCTCTGGGAATCTGAACTCCCCCCTCCCTCATGCTTCCACGGCATACAGATTTCCTGACTCTACAAAACTATCAGGTTTTCAATATTGTTTCAGATTTATCTTTAATTACTTTTCTTTATTTTTATTTTATGCATATGAATATTTTGCCTGTGTGTATATCTCTATACCATATACAGTGTCTGCAGAAGCCAGATCAGGACATCAGATCCCCAGGAACTTGAGTTATAGACAGTTGTGAACTGCCATGTGGGTGCTGGGAATCGAACCTAGGTCCTCTGGAAGTCCCCTAAACCACTGAACTATCTCTTCAGGCCCCTGGGAAAAAAATATCTTAAAAGGTATATGTTATCTAACATTTCTGAGGAAGTTAAGTCATTTAGAAATTGCCTTCCACACCGTGAAGTCCTTTGTAAAAGCTAACCGTGGTTGGCTTTGATAATAAATGAGCCCTTCTAGAAGTTCCTTAGGGGTTTGCTGTCCGAGGGGAAAGTGTCAACAGGGAATGATGAATGTGGTCAGGTAAGGAAATAATGCAACAACACGGCTCAACAGCTCCTTATTCAAATCCACCTAATTCTAATGGACAGTCAGGGAATAACAGTTGAAAAGGTTTAATAGATGGTCTGGTAGAGAGACTCCTTAGAGGGGCTGAAGACCAATGTATCAACAGCAAAACACAGAAACTTAGTGGAAAAGAGCCCATTGGTGTAGTGTGTAATTTCTAAAACCCTGTTTTAAGCTCTGGCCAGCCCAGGTTCCCTTGGATCCTCGGATGAAAGACACATACACATTAGTTTATTTAGAATACGCTTTAGCTCAATGGCTGGACTCTTCCTCAGCTAGCATGCTCTTCTCTTCACTCCCAGCTCTGCACCTCTAACTCTGCCCTCAACTTCAGTTGCTTAGTTACCTTTAGTCCTAGCTCCACACCCAAATCTGCCCTCAACTTAGTCTGCCAATGGCTACTCTACCTGAGCTTTCACATGAATCTCATTCCTCCTCCTGCATCTGCAGGAACCTGGAACTTCTGCCTCTTCTACCCAGCCATTGGCTGCTAACATCTTTAATGATCAATCAAGAACCAATTCCCCATTAAGGCATCAGAACCACTTCCTACACATTGGCATGCTAGAATTGCTAAGTAAAAATACAAGGTCTACTTAACCTCACTCTAGGAATCACATCCAATTACTAAAGAAGTGTGCTGTTATTATTACTATTATAGGGCCTCACTGCTGGAGGATAGGCTCTCATTAGGTGGCCCAGGCAGGCTTTGAACTTGCAATATTCATGTCTTAGTCTCCTGAGTGCTAGAATTATAGGTATGTACCACCATGCCAAGCATTATTGATATTAAGAGTAAATTTTGTATCGGAGCAACAAAATAAGGGTTGTTTTTTGGTTTTGTTTATTTTATTTTATTTTATTTTTTTTTTTTTTTTCAAGACAGGGTTTCTCTGTATAGCCCTGGCTGTCCTGGAACTCACTTTGTAGACCAGGCTGGCCTCAAACTCAGAAATTTGCCTGCCTCTGCCTCCCAAGTACTGGGATTAAAGGTATGCGCCGCCACCACCACCCAGCTTGTTTCGTATTTTTACAAAAAGTCCCGTACCACCACCCAGGGCTCTGTCTCCCTGGATCAGTAGCTGGTGTTTGGAAGAGTCTCCAGAGCACTGAGACTAAAACAAAGAGGGACCAAACCTGGGCTCTGAGCCAGACTGAACCAGTTTCACTGAGCGTTCTCTAGAAGTATAGAACCAAGGGATGAATATATACATATGTATTATTGTGTGTGTGTGTGTGTATGTGTGTGTGTGTGTGTGTGTGTGTGTGTGTGTGTGTGTGTACTTTAAAATAGCAGCAACAGCAGAATCAAGAGCTGAGAATCTGGTAGTTATTTGATCCTTGAGGTTGTCCTACAATAGCTGTCTCTCACTGGGAAGCAACAATCTATACTTACTCAGTCTACAAGGTGGGATGCTTCAGTGGAACCAATCTGGCACCTGAGGCATGGGAGATTCTGGAAGTGCTACTTATATCTGGTGCATGATGAAAAATTGGAAAGGCTGGTTCTGCAATCATTGATGTAATCATCATCATCACCATCATCGACATCATCATCATCTTCGGCGGTGGCAGCAGCAGCAGCAGCAGCAGCAGCAGCAGCAGGAGGAACAAGGCAAATCAAGTTCTTTCTGCCATATCTTTGATATATGAAGGACCCCCACAATTGGGGTGGGCTTTACCACATCAATCAAGGCAATCAGGACAGTTCTTCAGGTGGGACTCCCTACGTAGGTGATCTCATTTGAGGCCAACTGACATTGAAATCAGCCACAGTAACCACGGATATCCAGAGCTACAACATTTGTTGTGCTTCATTTCTTTCTCATTTGGGAAGCAGATGTGATATGAAATATAAAACAAACAAATAAAAAAATCAGTAAAATATTTATGTGGGGCACACCTGTAATCCCGGCACTTGCGAAGAAGAGACAAAAGAATCAGGAGTTCAAGACCAGCCCCAGCTACATAGTGAGTTCCAGGCCAGCCTGGGACACATAAGATCCTGTCTCAAAACAAACAAAAACATCATCATCATCATCATCATCATCATCATCATTATTTAAATGAAAAACACTAAGGCTTAACATAAATATAAATTATTTACAATTCTTTTGCCAATTTTCTTGCCATCTGAATAATATTTTACTGATAATACTTTTATGTTACTGTGCTAAAACTCTTTGGGGGCTGGAGAGACAGATTAATGTTTACAAGAACTGGCTATACTTCCAGAGGACCCAGGTTCAACTCCCAGACTCACATGATGGTTCACAACCATCTACAACTCCAGTTCTGAGATACCTAGTGCTGGCTTCTTGTGCCCACAGGCTTTGCATGTATGTGGTATATACACACACGAAGGCAAAACACCCAAACAGAGGAAATAAACATAAAACCAAATCCAGGTGTATGTAAGACCCCACCTCAATATGTCTCCCAGATCCCTAGAAACAAAGTGAGCATGAAGTTCTTTGTTCTCTTACCTAGCAGCCTGAGAAGCTGATGACCCACTGGATGGCCTACCCAGGCGCCTGACTCATTGTGTAAGGGACTAGGAATGTTTGCCAAAGATAGCTTGTAACCCCTCCGCCAGAGATGAGCTGTAACTCATCATCCCCATTCTTATGATGTTTACTCAGCTTCCCCATTTTGTGATCTTATCCTCCCCTTTCTTTGCAGTTTCTTCCCTTAAGTACCCCCTCTCCCAGCTACTTGGGGAGTCACAGTCCTCTATCCCTGTAGGGTGCACAGGGTGCTTGACTGTGAGCCCAAGAGCTCTTAAAATAAAAATCCTCTTGCTGTTTGCATCAAGACCATTTCTCGTGAGTGATTGGGGATGTCACCTCTCCTGAGTCAGAATGTGAGGAAGTCCTCACGTTGTGGGTCTTTCATATGAAGGCACACACCTTTAACCACACCAGAGCTCTAGAAGTAAAGGCAGGTGTATCTCTGTGAGCTTGAAGCCAGCCTGGTTTTCAGAGTGAGTTCCAGGACAGCCAGGGCTACAAGAGAAATCCTGTCTTGAATATCCAAACAAACAACCTAACAAATAAATCCAAGACAAAAAAAATTAAATTAAAAAACAAAACACTCTGACCAAAAGCAACTTAAGAAATGCAAGAACTTAGGCATCCTCTGTTTTTCAAAATAGGAGGAAGGGATGGCCAAGTCCTTGAGAGCCACATCATTGGGAGTAAGAGCCCATAGAGAGAGGTACAGGACCTCACAGATGCAAACTGGACAGCCTATGGCAGCTTCCAGCTCGAGAGAATGATTCCTATGAGTTGGCAGGTAGCTATGGGTGGGCAGTAAGGAGCTCATCACATAGAAAGCTTTCAAGCAACAGTGGGGATGATGTCCTTGGAATTGATGCTGGGAAGGAGAATGGATGGGATCCCTGGATCTTCAACACGGTTAAAGGACGAGACACATCCCAGATCCCCACTTCTTATCCTTTCTTACATCTCTCATCACAGATGGAGTCTCAGAGCCACAGTCTCCTGGGCTCCACTTCACCCCAATAAAAGCTCTGCCAAATCATTTGAGCTCTGTGATATTTGTCTATCTCTTTGGCAAAGTTTAATGTGTCCATGCACCTGGGACTCCTAAATGCCGTTTTTGCCTGGGCTGAGATCACATTCTTTTTCTGTTCTGTGGCTGCTATTGCAGATCACCGCTAACTTGGTGGCTACAACAACAGTTCTGAATGCCAGAAGCCAAATGAGCCTCATTGGGTGAAAATCAAAGTGTGGGCAAGACTAGCCAGTGATCTGAATTCATCTCCAGTCTCTAGTCTGCTTTTAATAGAAGGGCTTGGGAGTCAAACATATTTGGGGTACTGTTATTTAGCCCACAATAGTTACACTTTAAGTGTAACACTTCTGAGCGTGATTTATTGTTTGTTTGTTTGTTTGTTTGTTTGTTTTTGAGACAGGGCTTCTCTGGCTGTCCTAGACCTTGCTCTGTAGACCAGGTGTTGTACAGTTTGCCTCTGCCTCCCCCACCCCCACCAGAAGCTCCCATCATTCCTCCAGCCTTTGGCAAACACAATAGGCAGACAGCTGGTTTCTGTGCTTCATCCTCCTGCAGTAGTCCCAGGGCTCCCTCCCCCTTAATGAGGACATTCTGAGGAGACAACAGGGAACATTCTCCCCCCTCTGTGTCTCCAAAACCCAACACTCCTGCTGATAACTCTCCAGGTGCCTGTCCTTGACCTTAGAGAAATAGCAAGCTCAAGGGAGACCATGGGAAAAAGGTAAACAGAGGTCAGGTCACAGTTACTACTAGCCATAAAATTAGTCCTTGAACAGACACCCATTAACCGCCCCCCACCCCTCACCCCACCCTCACCCCGCTTCAGTACTATTCCACCTTTTACTCCCCTTTTCTGTGAATATTCACACTAATCCTAACTATACTGTATATAAACCCAGTGTTTTCTGGACTCAAGGTTGCTTGCCACCATTCATGCAGTGAGTGCTAGGTGGGCGAATTGAGTTCAAACTTGAAACAATAAAAGAGTTGCAGCGGACTTTGCAATTCTTGGGCTCATCTGTGTTTCCCATGAATTCACGGCACAACACAGGTTGGCCTTGAACTCAGAGATCTGCCTGTCTCTGCCTCCTGAGATTAAAAGTGGGAATTACCACCTTCCAGCCATCTTTTAGTTCTAAGACACAACCATACATCGTGGTGTGTATCTGTAATTATAGCACTGAGGAAACTAAGGCAGGTGAATCAAGGGTTCAAGGCCTTGTCTGACCCCCAGTTTCTAAATTTTGGAAAAGAGAGCACAAGCCTATTGTTCAGGAGGCCAAGGAAGTAGGATTTTGAGTCCTAAGCCAGCCTGGGCTGCATAAAAAGCAGAGGGACATGTCCTTGAACTCTCCTCAGGCCAAGAATGCACTTGTTCTTTTAGATGTCTGTGAAATGGCTTGGATTCCCATGAAGTATGTTCTCAATCCTTTCAGAATGAACCTTAAAGAAACAAGATACTGGTCGTCCACTTGAACACTTTCTGACTTGCTATTTTTACCTAATTTTTGTACTCAAATGTTAGGAAACCAGAGACTTATCTTGGAATTGCATCGAAACTTAGAATGACAAATATTTACACAGTACTCACTAATTACCAGGCCCTGTTCCAAGCCCCCTCTGCATCACTCTCAGTCTTCCAAGAACCGTTGTTGGAAGGTTGTTTGGTGTCGCTGAGAGTGACATAAAGAAACACATTTGCTACCAGGCACTCAGGGCCATAACTTGCATCTTAGTTTTCCTCAGAAGGAAATAATGAAATAGAAATTGCTATTAAAAAAAAGAAAGTGGACTTATTTATAGTTTGGCCAAAGTGTGGAACGAAATCTGTTTTTCTCTTCCCTGAGACTATGGTGGTCTTACAGTTTATAGACAGCAGACGATCTGCAGTTAGCTGTGAGACAGTTTGGAAGGTTCTCTCTTGGGTACAGGGCCTTGGGCTCCTTTGCTGCCTCCACTCTCCAAACCAGTGTCTCTTTAGACTAACTCCTCTGCCTTCCACTCACTGAGAGATCTTCACTTTGTGTGCAGTCCAGATAGGAAGGTGTTGGCTGACAGCTCTGTGAACCAATAAGTTTATGGGGAGGGGGTGCTTATTTACAGGTGCATGAATGATGAGCAGCTGTGCTATAAAATCTTACATGCAAAGAGATAAAAAGAAATGAGACATTAATGTTTATAAAACTCTTCTTTAAAACCAATGGAGAATGGTCTAGAGAGATCTTTCTGTGGCTAAGAGCACTGGCTGATTTTCCAGAGGTCCTGAGTTCAATTCCCAGCACTCATATGGTGACTGAAAACTACCTGAAGTGGAATCTTATTCCCTCTTCTGGAGTGCATGAAAACAGAACAATCCTGTACATAAAGTAATTAATAAATCTTTTTAAAATGAGAAACAATGTAACTGTCAGAAAGCATAGACTAGATTAATTAAATGTGTATCAGAGAGGGCCACTGAGGTGACCCAATGGGTGAAGGCATTTGCTGCCTATTACTGGTGAACCAACTCTACAAGTTGTCTTCTGCCCCACACATGGGCACCATGACACTTGCACCCACACTCACACACATCGTGGACTCTGAACACAAAAGATTTGGTCTCTGACTTGCATGGACACATATTAATAAATGAAAATTTTAAACCTGTACTAGTGAGATGACTCAGCCAAAGGAATTATTATTGCAAATCAGCAAAATATAAGCCCTTATATGTTAACATGGGAAGATATGAAAGATAAACTAAGTGACCGAAATTGCAGAAGACCTGTGGTAGGCATGTCTAGGGGTATGTCTAGGGATGGAGGAGTTATGGAACTGTCCTGACAGGAGAAAAGACATTTTAAACAAGACATTTGTGCCAGCAGACTTTTGAAATAGTGGTTCCCAAATAATTAAAATTAGGGAAATCTCATTCTGGGGGAAGGGAAAGGCAGAAAGAAGCCTTGTGCCAGGCAAAGAAGGAAAGGGAAGGAACAAGTCTCTCTGGGAGAAATTCCCAATAGTTCTAACAATTTATCAGACCACCTTGCTGGAGAGAGTTAAGGGTCAGTGACAGGCAGGACCACATCATGGCCTGAACTACTTAGTAATGCACGCCTCTCACCCTTTATTAACAGGATATAGTTTAACTATCTTACTACCCTTTATTTCCTCTCTCACTCATTCATTCACTCATTATTGTGTGTCCTGTGTATACATGTATAATGTTTGTGTGGATGTATGACACGTATGTTCATGAGTGCCAGCCCACCAGGACAAATGTGTAAAGGTCAGAAGAGTCTTTCAACTTTGAGGAGTCTGTTTTATCCTTCCACAGTGGGTTCCGGGGACTGAACTCAGGTCCTCAGGCTTGAGCCATCTCCTTGACCCTTGCCCTCTATTTAAACTTAAACCTCAGGTCAATAACCCAGAGATGATCTTAGTGAGTATAGGGAGTGAGTTATAAACCAAGTGAATGTGTATTGTCTGACATAGACCAGCCATGTTGAGGAGTCCTGTAGAGAGAACCTCTTATAAACATCACCTATTAATTAAAAAGCTGAAGGCCGATGAGCTGAGGCAGGAAATAGGAGGAGGGACACTGGCAGGAAGAGAGAAGATTCTGGGAAATAGTTAAAGATAAAAGAGAGATACGAGAGAGACAGACTAAGAGATGGAACGAGGAGATAGATGGGTGTAAACCAGCAGGAAGATGAACTTAGAGAGACGCTGATGGAGATGCTGAGGAGAGAAGGAAGAAGCAGCAGGGACTGAAGGAGGGGTAACTAGCCAAGTGGTACTCGTAAAATAGTTTAAACGGGTTAAACAGGGAATGGCTAAAGCTCATGGCTTAGGCATTTATTAATAAATATTTAGTCTCAGAGTCATCATTCTGAGAGCAGGACTGGGAAAGAAAAAATGGGTTTCTTAATTTTTATAAACAACCCAGTACCTCAGACCCATGGGAAAGCTTTTTCCCATTATTACTTTGTATGTAATGAAGATACTGAGCTTCTGGGGTGCTGTGGCTTCTCCCCCTGGGATCCCAGACTCCTGATCCACCCCAGTTATGTTGATCCCTGGAGCCTTCCCCTTAGCACATAGTAAGGGGACACAGGGCCTGTTTATTTGTTCCTCTTCCCAATGAGGCTGCATTGATAAATCTCCATTCTCTGTTTCTAGATATTGTTTGCCTTTTTAATTGGCAAATTGGTATGGGTAGGCAAATCCAATGTGCTACAACAGCTATAACCCTAACATTCACACATCCTGGAGTGTTCAGTTTTAGGAACTGGAAATCTCCATTCAAAAAGGATCAAAGCAATCAACCTAGGAAATGAGATTCAACTTCAAACACAACAGCCAAACACACACTCACACACACACACACACACACACACACACACACACACGAGAGAGAGAGAGAGAGAGAGAGAGAGAGAGAGAGAGAGAGAGTCTCAGCTGCAGAACTAAGAAAACTGCTGCTTATTGACATGAACAAACCATCTCCAACCATGTCCTTAAAAAGAAAAGAAGTCTGGGATCTACAAGTCAGCTAATTTCCCATATGTCTTAGTTAGGGTTTCATTGGTATTAAGAGATATCATGACCAAGACAAGTCTTATAAAGTGAAACATTTAATTGTGGCTGACTTATGAGTTCAGAGGTTCTGTCCATTATCATCAAGGCAGGAAACATGGCAGCATTCCAGGTAGGCATGGTACAGGAGGAGTTGAGAGTTGTACATCTTGCTTTAAAGGCAAACAGGAGAAAATTCTATCTTCCAGGCAGCTAGGCAGAGGGTCTCAAAGCCCATCCCCACAGTGACACACCTACTCCAACAAGACCACACCTCCTAATAGTGCCACTCCCTGGACCACAGCCAGATATAGTGGAAGTATTCCCACCATTTCCTGCAGGGTTGAGCCTGTCTTTTCTAGTTCTGTCCCACACCCAGTAGGGGGCCAGCTCTCAACCCTCACTCTTTCCTGCTCCCAGAGACAACCACAGTCAATGGGCCAAGGTGCTGCACTGTCAATTTCTCCTGCATAGTTTTGAAAATAAGCATTTCTTCTTTAGGATGCTTTTGGATTTATTTAACATTTGCCAAAACAATACAAAGAATCGCCACACACGCACAGCCATTTCCCTGGCACCAGTTCTATCTCCTCAGGTCCCCTTTAGCTATAGCAGTTCCTCAGGTGCCAAGTGAGAGAGTACTCAGTAGGCTGTCTGATTCTGTTCCTGTTATTTGATATTAAAAGACTTGCAGAAAGTGGGTCTTAGCCTCAATTTTCATAGTGTCTTTGTGTGTCTTATTTGTTTCTCTATAAGTGACTCTGATGATGAGACAGACTGACACTTTTTTTTTTTTTTTTTTGAGACAGGGTTTCTGTGTATATCCCTGGCTGTCCTGGAACTCACTCTGTAGACCAGGCTGTCCTGGAACTCAGAAATCCACCTACCTCTGCCTCCCAAGTGCTGGGATTAAAGACGTGTGCCACCACGCCTGGCTTTTTTTTTTTTTCAGACTGACTCTTAACTATTAGACTAAAGTTAAAAGTAGAGATAGTTTACACATAGAGACGACCAACATGGAAGTGGCGTGGTCACCATGCGCGCCGTGTGCTAAGAGCCATGGGTTGCTGGCCAACCCTCACCTGGTGCTGCCACCCGGCCTTAGTTTGCCACCCACGCCCCGTCCCTCTGGCACTAGTCCAGGTCGGCTGCTTCTGTCACGCTTGCCCAGGCTGGTGTCACTCCCAAATAATAAGTATATAAATAAAAAAATATGACAAGTTAAAAAATAATTTTAAAAGTTAGAAAAACAAAAAGCTGGAGAACAACTACAAGAAGATACTACTGTAACTCCTCTCCTTTCTCTGACAGAATTCCCAGAAAAAAAAAAAGAGATAAAAAAACTTGTTTAAAAGGCAGTCTCAGTTTGCACAGCAGAAGGTGATAAAGAGTCAAGACTTTTTGCTTGTAACAGAAAGTTAGCTTATAATTGGTCTTCCAACACTAAGGCTATAAAAAATGTTCTAAGTATAAATCTTCTTTAAAAAGACTGTCAAAAAATTAGAGACATAGATAGACAGTCAAGTTGTTCCCCTGGAATCTGTCCTCACTACAAAAGGGATAATCCTTGGGCCAGGACTCTTACAGTATGTTCAGATTAAGAAATAATTATATTTAAGTTAATACAAAGCTCAGAACAGCCTTAGTGAGGCTTGTGTGACATTTCTTTGTTTTACAAAGCCTGGAAGGGAAGTTTTGGGAACTCACCTCCCCTTCCCTCCCAGAAATTATTTTTAAGCCAAAACCTTATTATAGATCTAGTTAGATGTTGTTCAAAATAAGTTTAAACTTAAGATATATAAAAAGTCAATCAGACTATAAAACTTATAAAGGCTTTACAGAAAATAGAAAAAGCTTTTATAATTGTTATCAATTATAATTTATGATAATTAAATACTAACTACTTATTTTAGTTATAGTTATTAAATGTGCCCACAGCAATTCTTTGGCAAGAGAAAACATTAATGTAAAATCATCTTTCTTCATCTCCAAGTAAGGTTTTAACATCCTATTATGAAGCTTTATGGTGTTAATCAAAAATTATAAAATAAAATCATAAAGACACTTAATGTCTCTTTCTTGTCTCAAACAGCTCCTCTATGAGAGAAAAATATATGTGATTAGATCACATGTTTATTCTTTTTAATTTCCTCCTGCCTCAGCACAAGATAATAAAATTGTGTGCTATAGCCAATGTTTTAAAATCTTAAAAAAATCAAGCAGGTAAATACATTCATAAAAGATATTATAAAATAACAGTAGATTTTAAAGATTGTTTCTTTTTTTTTCAAGATTTATTTTATTTATTATATGTAAGTACACTGTAGCTGTCTTCAGACACTCCAGAAGAGGGCGCCAGATCTCGTTACGGATGGTTGTGAGCCACCATGTGGATGCTGGGATTTGAACTTATCACCTTCGGAAGAGCAGTCGGGTGCTCTTACCCACTGAGCCATCTCACCAGCCCCCAAGATTGTTTCTTTACTATTCCTTTACACCCTTAAGATTGTAAAAGATTTGCTTTCAATGTTCTTTCTATTAGTTTTAAAGAGCCAATAAAAAAGTATCAATAAATAGTTCTTTCTCAAGGCATGGCTAACAGTCCTACATTATGTCAAAAATTTGTGGCACAAGCCATTCAGCCTATAAAACAGATAATGGACCTGCTTATACTAGAAACAACTTTATACAATTTTATAAAAAATTTAAAATTGAACATAAAACTGGAATTCCTTATAATCCTCAAGCACAAAATATTGATAAAAATATCTGTGCTTGTGATTATTGGGTTCAACAAGTAACAAGGTACTCCTCTCTTTTACAGCTAAAAAATAAAAATTTTATTTAGTTTAAATAAATAAATATGTGCAGACAATTCATTTGTTTTAAAAGATAGTTTTAAAGATATAAATGTGTTTTATATGTCTTGGTTATAGATTATTAACTCATAAATTATTAATTATGATTAAAAATTTATAACATTGGTAACAAAAAACTTAGATTAAAACTGATAACTCTGGGTTAGAATAATTCAGAACTACAACACACGGCATGAGACAACCCAAGGAGACAAGTCTCCAAAGATATACCTGAGTTAGGTAATATTCTATGTAATTCTTATCCTAAAAACCAGACTTTTAAAAGATAAAATTTAGGACAGTGTCTCTTTAAAGTATTAGAGGTTGCATCATCTTGTGTTTCTGTACAAGGACGGGCAGCCAAACTTTGTAACATAGAGGTGATTCACGTGATGTTTTTTAGAGAGACTAGATTGTTAGATGTTAAGTTTTGCTTTCCAAAGTTCTTACATGCTCTGGGCCACCATCTCAAAATTACCCAAGCTTGCTAACTACAATTCAAAAGTAGAGAGACACTTAAAAACTTTAAAATAAAAGTAATGTTTTTAGTGTTGATTTTAAAAAAAATAGATTGTTTACACTGTTAAAATTGAGTTTTGCTTCCCAGAATTGTGGTTGTGCTCTGATGTTACAAGAAAAATCGAAAGTGAAGGCTTCCCCCAAATCAGAGCCTCCAAAATCTATGACTGGTCATTTTTCTATAACTGGAAAACTAACCACCCCCCTTTTCTCAGAGGATCCCCAATGCCTCACAGGGTTGGTAGAGTCCCTTATGTTCTCTCATCAGCCTACGCAACTACAAAATGAGATTGACATGAGATTCCCTTTGACACGTCCTGTTTAGAACTACAACACAGCTAAAGGTAAGGAGAGCTTAAAAATCTATCGCCAGACTCTGATCTCTGAAGTGCTTCAAGACGGCCGACTAATTTAGAGAGAAATAATGCAGGGGCCTACTAAACCTCTCTGTGTTCCTTAAAAGGCTCATGGAAGCCTTCAGGTAGTTCACTTCCTTTAATCCTACCTCAAAAGCCCAGGAGGCCTCAGTGGCCCTGGCCTTCATATGGCAGTTGGCCCTAGATATCAAAAAGAAACTTCAGAGATTAAAAAAGAGTTACAAGAGGCTGAGTTACATAATCTAGTAAAAGAGAACAGGAGAAATCATATCAAAAAAAAAAAAAAAAAAGGACAAGACCTAGACATATAGGGAATCTGGGCAACAGAATACCAATGTGCTTAATAGAATTAGGTAAGTTAGAATACCGAGCCTCAGTTAAAAAGACTCAGCTGTGCCAGACTGAAGTTACTTATCTGAGATACACCCTTCGAGACAAGAGCAGTGGCTAATAAAAGCCAAAAAAAAAAAAAAAAAAAAAGACTGTAACTCAGATCCCTACCCTGGCTACACCAAGGCAAATAAGAAAATTCATGAACACTGCTGGCTTCTGCAGGCTCTGGATACCTGGGTTTGTGACCTTAGCTGCCCCGTTGTACCCCCTAACCAAGAAAGGAGAGGTGTTTATGTGGACTCCAGATCTCCAGAAAACCTTTAAAGAATTTTTTAAAAGTCCCTACTAACGGCCCCAGCCTTGACCTTGCCTGATGAGAGAACAAAGGTCACCAGAGGAGTCCTTACTCAGACTTTGGGATCTTGAAATAGGCCAGTGTCTTACCTATCCAGGAAGTTGAACCCTGTTGCCAGCGAATGGCTTTCCTGTTTGAAAACTATTGCTGCTGTAGCTCTGCTTGTCAAAGATGCTAATAAGCTCACCCTCGGAAGCGAATAACTGTGTTGACACCCCATCCGAGAGCCCCTTGACCAACAGGTGACCAACTGAACGAGTGACCTTTGCACCCCCTGCTGTCCTCAATCCCGCTACCCTACTGCCCAAGACTAATAACTCTTCACCTACTCATCACTGCGCTGACGTTCAGGCAGAAGAAACTGGTACTCGAATGATCTGAAAGATCAGCCTTGGCCTGGGAGTCCGAACTAGTACATAGATGGCAATAGCTACGTGGTTAAGGATAAGCGAAAGGCGAGGACAACAGTGGTAGACAAAAAACAAATGATCTAAGCCAGCAGCCTCCCTGAAGGGACATCGGCCCAAAAAGCTAAACTTGTGGCTTTGATACAAGCTCTACGAATGGCAAAGGAAAAGTCTAACACACTGACAGCAGATATGCTTTTGCCACTGCACGGAGCAATATGCAGACAAAGAGGACTGTTGACATCTGCAGGGAAAGACATAAGATGCTGTGGCTAAAGAGTATCAAATGGCAGATCTAACTGCCAAACAGGTGGCCCAAAGAACAATGATCCTGGCAGTCAAGGAGCCTAAAGATTATTATGATGTCAGAGAGACCAGCTTTAGATACACCCCTGAAGACTATCAAGTTATAGACAAATTAGGACTGGTAAAAGAAACTCTGTATGAGATAGTAGAAACAGAAGGAAAAAAAAAACTGGTCCTCCCATGGGAAAAAAGACACAAGTATGTTACCAACTTACATTACTTGACCCACTTGGGGGCCAAAAATTTAAAAAGTGTGGTTAAGTCCTCCTAATACTATGTTATAGGACTCTCTGCCTTGGCATAAGAAATGATCAAAAGCTACAAGACCTGTGCTATGACTAAAGCTGGACACTCCATATATACTCCTAAGATGAAGCTCAGGAGCAACCAGCCTGAAGCCTATTGAAAAGTAGATTTTACAAAATCTAAGCCAGCTAGATATGGCAACAAATACTTAGTTTTTATCTTGGTTGCCCAGGTAAGGCAGCGACTGGCCAAGATATTAAAGATTGATTAGAAATTACATTGTGCATGCAGGCCCCAAAGTTCAGGACAGGTAGAAAAGATAAATAGAACCATTAAGAGACCATTAACAAATTGACAGCAGAGACTGGCACTAATGGTTAGATAACTCTCCTACCCTTTGTGCTCTTCAGAGATTAAAAACATCCCTAGACAGTTTGAACTGACCCCCCCTATAAATTACTCTATGGGAGACTTCCTTCACTGTTAAAAATAGCCTCTGTACATAGTGCTGACGTGCTGCTTTCCCAGCCTTTGTTCTCTAGGCTCAAGATGTTCAAGTGTGTGAGACAACAAACGTAGAAACAGTTCCAGAAAGCCTACTCAAAAAGAGAGAGCTGGCCAGAGCTGATGGGGCACAACAAACATAGAAACAATTCCAGAAAGCCTACTCAAAAAGAGAGAGCTGGCCAGAGCTGATGGGGCACAACGCAGAGAGACCAGAGCCAGGTGGCTCAAGGGCCCAAAGAGTGCAGGAGCTGAGAGCCTGCTGGTTCCTGACAACCATAAAAGACTGAGATGACAACTACAAAGGCACAAGTCATGGCAACGACACCGCCATGCCACAAAGAACGAAATAAATGGCCACCTAACAAAAAAAGAGGCTGATATAGACTGTGCTGGGCCAGAGGTTTAATTTTTCTAGCTCTAAGATTAGAACTATACACTAGAAGGAGTGGGGAATATGAAACCCCAAAGCACTTCCCCCTGAAATGTAAAAATCCCAAATGCCCCCCAAGCCTGTTTTTCAGATCTCTAAAAAACAGCCAGTAAGAAGCTCTTTGTTCTCTAAAGCCAGCAAAAAGCCTTTTGTTTCACTACCTTACAACCAGAGAAGTGATAATTGTAAAAAGACCTAGCCAGGCGCTTGCCTGCCTCCCTGTGCCAAAGACACAGAGATAAACTTCACAGAGAAGATCTATAACTCACTCCCCACTCCTCATGCCTTGTAATTTTACCAAGGATGCCCCCCCCAGAAGAGCTGTAGCCCAACTCCTCCCAATTCCTCACTTTTTCCTTAAAAGCCCCCTACTGTTACCACTTGGGGTCCCCTGCCCTTTGCGGTGAAAGGAGTCCATCCTTAGCTGGCTGACAATAAACCTCTTGCGGTTTTGCATCAAGGGGTTTCTCTCGAGTTTGGGGGCGCCAACTCATCCCAGGACAGGAGCAACCCTGCTTCGGGTGTCTTACATTAAAATGCACCTCCTCTGGGATATGTCTGCTGTTGAACTCATGATGCCACAGGAGCTATAGGTTTAAAGAGGAAACTATAGGAGGAAAGGCCATTCTTAGCACAGTGGATTAAGGATACACATTATCACCATGACTCCACATTACTGATGCTGACTTTCACTACTATTTAGATGTATTGCTCTTTACATCCTGCCAAATGAGTTCCCTGGGCTTTCCATGTCCACATAAGGATCTGGGGGCTGGGTGTGGCCCTTCACTTGAGGCTCAACAAATATACCATCCATCATCTTCTATACACGCATATATATGCATGAATAAAAACAAGAACTTTGTTTCTGTTCATAATAGAATCTTAGTCAGTGTGCCTTTGGAAGTCTAAACATGACAGTGATTCAAAAGAGACATGTATGACCTTCATGCCAGCTACGGGCGTGGGCGGAGGATGTAGGGTAGAGAGAAATCAAGAGAACTTGCCTATTTCTGCCATATACCAAACTCACAAGGGATGCTTGCCAAGGGCCAAGGTCAGCTGCCAACTGGGCTACATGCCCCGTCCTCTTTCTGATGACTATCAATAGCCGTCCATGATGCAGCTTGAATTTTTGAGCTCCTGTCTCCTGCAAGTGTCTGCTGTGCCCGGTGACTCATATCTGGCAGCGAGAGTTCAGGAAGGCTCAGCTAGAACACAAGGGATTAGACAAAGAAAACACACACAGATTAGATCTAAAACTTTCCCCATTACATAGTAAAGCTTGCTTGGATTCTTTCTTGCCTTATTCAAATGTATTATGAACCAGAATTCAAATTAGCTTTCCTTGAGTAGAATCAGGATATTGACTCCCCCAACTCCTTATGCTGGCTTATCAGCCAATTTGAAGTAACTCAAATAGACTACACAAAATAATAATAATAATAATAATAATAATAATAATAATAATAATATAATTGTTTGTTATTTATTAAGCATTTTATAATGCTATAGAAACATTGCCTGAAGCTGGAGAGATGGGATGGCTCACTGACTGCTCTTCTTGTTGGTAGCCACATCACGCCTGCAATGCCTGCAGTCGCCATTATAAGATGGCGCCCACATCCGCTTGCCCGTTGCCGGTAAACAACTCCTGCGCCTGCGCCTGGGAAATTCTCCGTTACATAACCCATGAGGTAATCCGGTCTGATTCAGCCCCGGCCAATACATGTCTGCCACATCCTAGGCGGCGGCAGAAGCCTATATAAGCAAGAGCCCTGCGCGGCTCGGGGTTCCTCCTTTTTTCCTGGTAAGCTGATGGTCTCACTCTCAAGACCATTAAAGCTTTGCTACAGAAGGATCCGTTTGTGTGCCGCGTCGTTCCTGCTGGCGGGAGGTAGCGCGGGACATCTTCTGAAGGTCCTGAGTTCAAATCTCAGCAACCACATGATGGCTCACAACTATCCGTAATGAGATCTGATACTCTCTTCAAGGGTGTCTGAAGTCAGCTTCAGTGTACTTACAAATAAATAAATCTTTGGGCCAGAGCAAGCAGGGTTGGAGAGACAAGAAAAAGTGTCTGAAGACAGCTACAGTGTACTTACATATAATAAATGAATAAATAAATAAATAAATCTTTAAAAAAAAAAAAGAAGTATTGCCTGAGGCTATTTTGGACTATGTAGCTACTCAGCCAAACCCCAACAAGACCCTGGTTCATAAGAAGAAAAGTATGGTAATAGCTTGTGTGCCTGCCTCAACAATACCATGAGGTAGAAGATAAAAGAAAGCACCCAATGATTGAGTGACCCGACAAAGATCACAGAGCACAGCTATAACACAAAAGAACAAACACATCCCATGCTTACTCAAGACTGCTGCACCGTTCAAAACCCAGCCGTGCTGCAGCTCTTGGTCAGTAAACCACCACACCCTCTAGGTACACAGCTGCCAAGGTCACCACACCATCTACAGAGGGTGGGGCAGGAAGCATTACTCAGCACTGCTCCACTGCCCAATCACCCCCATATCAGAGTAGAGTCAACTATGCTCCCAAAAGGTTTGCTAAGTGCTGAGAACTGGAGGGGGGACAGCTCGGGGTCCCAGCAAAAGGTCTCACTATTGGCTCACTTGTCCCCAGAAGGATGAGGATTCAGGTCTCACTTGAATGTGAACAGACTGAGGGCTACTGGGAGAACACTGTTAAAAGGAGGCCTCTCTGACAAAGGTCATAATCACCTCAAATGAATGGTGATTTGAAGCTAAAGGACTTAGCATGGAACATGACCATGATCCCACATAACCAATAGTATTCAAAATGCTTAATTAGTTCCATCTCAGTCCATCAGGAAAAGGCCTCCCATCATGACACCAGCCTATAGGAACAGTGACGACAGACAGGCCTATAGGAACAGTGACTGACAAGTGAGAGGAGTGGAACAGCAACTCAGAGCTTCCCTGAGGTAGAGTAGCAAGGGCCCAAGGGCCACAGGGTTGGCTAGGTGTTCTTCTAAAGCTGTCATGGTGGGTTCAGAGGCACTGGGCGAGCTTTCAGGATCCATGAAGTGCTCTCTATAGAGGAGAAAACTGGACACTATTAGCATTTTGAAAGCCTTTAAATTCAGCCTACAGAGTTTATTTATTTATAGACCTAGTAATGTCTTGTGCTAAAATAAAACACGCTTCTACTTTATTTTTAGTTTATTTTTTATTGGTTATTTTATTTATTTACATTTCAAATGTTACCCCCTTCATGATTTCCTCTCTGCAAAACCCCTATCCCATACGCCCTCCCCTCACCTCTATGAGGATGCTCCCCTACCCATCCATCCACTCCCACCTCACCACCATGATGTGTCACCAAAATACCTGATGGAAACAAGTGAAGAAAGAAGAGAGTTCCTTTTTTTTTAAAGATTAAAAAATGTATGTGTGTGCAAGGGGTCGTGAGGGTAAAGGAGGAGGGGAGTGTATATATCATGTGTGTACAGATGCCCCTAGAGGCCAGAAGAGGGCATCAGATCCCTTAGAGCTAGAGTTGCAGGTAGATGTGAGCTGCCCAGTATGGGTCCTGGGAACCAATTCTGGCCCTCTGAAAGTGCAACAAGCACTCTCAACTGCTGAGCTATCTCACTTCATCACTTTGGGGAAGCATGGTGGAGTAGCTCAGATCAGTTCCTGGCAAGTGTGGTGGAGGTTGTTCACATCACAGCCTCCAGGGAAGCAGAAAGCAAGAGCAAAACCAGAGTTAGGAAGAACCTTCAAAGGCCTGCTTGTAGCATCCTGCTTCTACCAAATAGGCATCACCTCAAATGGTCCACAGCCACGCGAAATGGGAGGAGCAGGGTGCGGGGGGTTAGGCAGTTTTGCCGATCTCAGCATTCTTGCCCCACATCTGGGGGTGGACTGACTGACATCTGGCCTAGGAGGATCCACACTATAGTGACTGGGAAACTTGTGTTCCATGTGAGCAGATGTGAGATCAAGTCTGGTCTCATGGAATTGGCAAGGGCTCAGAGTGCAGGCAATGTATAATCCTATTGGAGACTTCTCCCTCTCTCAAGTGAACTCTACTCATGGTCAGAAAAAAAAAAATCTTGTGGCTGGGATCAGATACAAAACTGGATTTAGGAAAAATCATAACCACATATAACTCTTCACATCACACCATCATTGACACACTGTTTCATAGCATCTGAAATTACCAAAAGACTGAATCACACACCATTTAAACCAGGAAGGATTTCCATCATATTCGCCCATGAGTTAAAGCCAGTTTTTACCTCTGTTTTTACCCAGGACCCTGGCTGCCCATGGCAGTTACAGACAGCAAAGAGTCTATATTTCATTGGTATATCAAAATTATTTCTTGACTCTTCAAACCCATTCCACACAAGATTTAGGACACTCATATTTTAGAAAGATCCAAATGGATTCAGTCACCCTTGATAACGTCACTTATTTTTAGGCTAACATTCTTTAGTAAGGGCAAGGTCCATCAGCTGTGTTTCAGATTGGTAGCCAGGAATTGTCCTGTCTGCAGCCACCTGTGGCTGGGAGGACTGTGGACAAGCCTCAGTTTTCACACCCAGACTAACAGAGGATTGATGGAAAGGCAGTTAGAAGCATCAGTGACCTCTCTACAGTTGTAATTTGTGTCTCTCTGCTAAGGCTTCGCAGAGCTGCAGTGCCACAGGATCAAGCCTGAAGCCTACCACTGCATCTTTTGTTGTTGTTGTTGTTGTTGCTTCTGCTGTTGCTACTGCTGTTGCTGCTGCTGCTGGTGGTGGTGGTGGTGGTTTTGATTTTTGTTGTTCAAGTCAGGGTTTCTTTGTGTAGCCTTGGCTGTCCTAGAAGTAGCTCTGTAGACCAGGTTGGCCTCAAACTCATAGAGATCCACTTGCCTCTGCCTCCCAAGGGCTGGGAAGACACCATAGCCAGGCTCATTTGTTCTTTCATATTAACTACTATTTCATAAGTTTGAAAGTTTTTAATGTACAGACAAGTTTCCAAAATATAGTAGTGGCCATCTACACACTTGTAAGCTAGTTTCATGGATTTTAACACCTTGTCTCTCCAACCCAGCTCTCTACACATACCACTCCTTGCTAAACATCTGGGACTGGTGGACATATGCCATGAACTTCACCTCCAACAACTTCTCCAGCTTCTTAAGAGCAAGGCCACTGTTCTGCTATCTGGAGGACTACCAGCACGTCTGAGACCTTCACTTGAATTCCACATCTAGTCCATAAAGTTTCCCAAGTGTGTCATGACTATGCTCTTGTTGTTGCAAGATTTTCCCTGTCCAATCACATTAGGGCAGTGGGAGGCCTGTGATTGGACAGGAAAAAGGGAGGCAGAGCTAAGAGTTGCAGCGAGACAGAGAGCATCTCAGGGGAGAAGAGAGGAAGATGGCTGCGGACATTACCAGCCACAAGTAGTTGTTGTATCATAAGGTTAGATTATTGGGATAAAGCTCTTATCATTATCAGTTGGTCCTGAAATTATTGTATTGGCATCTTGTAAATTGTGATATTACTGATACATAAATAAGATTGGTTAATTAAGCTTTAAGAGTCTTGATTTGCCGGGCGTTGTGGCACATGCCTTTAATCCCAGCACTCAGGAGGCAGAGGCAGGCGGATTTCTGAGTTCGAGGCCAGCCTGGTCTACAAAGTGAGTTCCAGGACAGCCAGGGCTCTACAGAGAAACCTTGTCTCAAAAAAGCAAAAAAAAAAAAAAAAAAAAAGAGTTTTGATTCTACTGGGTAATTAGATGTTGAGATGGCTGGCTGTGGGGTGCATGGGGCATTCATTGCATGGTAACAAGAGGAACTTCCCCCCTCCACTCTCCCCCATATACCCCACTGGAGACATGGCCTGGCAGGAGCTCTGTGGTTCGTTGTGGCCAGAGAGATGGTGGGCCAGCTGGGATGTGGGAGTATGGTTGGGTCCCACAGAGAGTTGGTGGGTTTGTTTATAATATTTCCTGAAACATGACACAAACATAAAGTTTTCCCTCAGTTAGATTACACTTACTTTGACTATTACAGCTCATTCATCTATTAAATGAAAGACTATAAGCATGTAGATGCAAGTAATTGCAGGGCTACTGATAACACAAGACCACATTGGCCAAAATCCCTGCATAAATGGGATAGATCTCTTGGCCCTGCCCTTATAGAGAAGCTATGGACAGTTGATAGTTTTGGGAAAATAATTATTCCTTGTAGGAGGTATGACCAATGATAGCATTCCCATGCTCCAGTAGATGCTCTTATACCATGTATGTATGGACAACACTTGTAGCCTCCCACAGCCTTGAGTAGGCTGACTTTGACCTTGCTACCACTGAGAATGAGACCACCTGGGGTGGAGCCTTCAGCCCCTGCTCTTCTCCAAGACACTGCTACCTGCTGAGAGGCCCTTGAGATATTCAGGAGACTGCAAGCAATCCAGTAATTTACACCTACTTGCCAAACCAGTTCTGTCCAGCTGATCACCTATGGGGGGTGGGGGGACAGGCATCTACAATGGATCTGCTGGAGATGGGCTTTCCATTTATATAAGCACAGATTATTAGTAAACTTTGGGGATTTGAACAGAAACGTGTCTTGGCCTCCATTATTTCTCTCGCCGTTTCCTCCCACAAAGCTCCTGCCTCCCACTCAGGAACTCAGTTAGTGTGGCCGCAGGCAGCTACAGATGGCACCCAAACAGTGTCCTGAGTACGGGTGGATCAACAGAGAGAACACTGTCTTGGTAGAGCTCTACAAGAAAGATTAAGAAGAAGATGTATCCGGCACAGTGAGCAACACTTTGTATTTATGCTAGCACTGGCTTTAAGCTTCATCATTTCGAAATTGTTGCAGTAGGTACAAAGGGATACAGGGTAGACTGAATCAGCATTGGCCTAGCGCTGATATAAGCTAGGGGTTGACAGTGGAAAATGGGAGTGAAAAAGAAAACAGGCATTTGTCCGCAGTCAAGAACTACATCAGGCAAGAGGAGTAGGGCTTAAAATAAAAATAGTAAAATTAAAAAAAAAATAGGAAGGGAGAGAGAGATCAAGAAAGAAGGAAAATGGATTTCAGAACTCTCCCAGGGACACAGGGGGAAATCTGGAGACGTCCGGCCTTCTCTCTGGCCCCTACAGGAGACACTCTTAGATTTGGTTACATCAAGTTCTCTACCTTCTCTGTGTTGTTTGTGTTTGGTACATTAATATATGTCCATGTGTCAATTCACATCTGTCTTTGTTTCGTTGTATGAATGACTGTTGTTTTATGTTTCATGTTGAGAAAGAAAAATGGTTAAAACTTTATCTGCTGGCTTTCTATCTTAGATTTAGTCAGTTTACACAGTGGAGGCTGATTTAATTTGCCCTGCACTGTAGCCAGGAGTGACACACAGCAAGGAAGCTCCTGCTGAAAAACTGTTTTTAAAAAAGGAGTCTGCAGCTTCTTAGTTCTGAAGCAAAAATGCTGATAGTTGGTTTTTTTCTAGAAAATTCTCTGCAATTGGGTTCAGAAAATGACAAAGTGCTTGTTACTTTAAAATTATAGCTAGAAAAAGTAAAATTCTTTGATTGATCTAAATTTATAAGATTCGTGTAGCTACTTCATTTGGTTTTTGACTGGTCTTAAAGGTATAAATAGGGGCTGGTGAGATGGCTCAGCGGGTTAGAGCACCCGACTGCTCTTCCAAAGGTGATGAGTTCAAATCCCAGCAACCACATGGTGGCTTACAACCACCCGTAACAAGATCTGACTCCCTCCCCTGGTGAGTCTGAAGTCAGCTACAGCGTACTTATGAAGAATAATAAGAAATGAATCCTTGGACCGGAGAGACCAACAAGAGCAAGCCAGGCTGTCCAGAGCGAGCGGAGCCGAATGGGATGGCCGGAGCAAGTGGGGACGCCGGAGCTAGCAGGGCTGGAGCGAGTGGGGCCGAACGGGGACGGCCGGAACGAGCGGGGCCAAACCGGAGCAAGCGGAGCCGATCAGAGCGAGCGGGGCTGGCTGGAACAAGCGGGGGCCGGACAGGGGCGGCCGGGAGCAAGTGGGGCTGGCCGGAGCGAGCAGGGTCGAGCAGAGCAAGCGGGGTTGACCGGAACAAGGGAAAAAAAAAAGGTATAAATATGCTCTGCATGTCTTGGTCATAAAATATTGGCTTATAAATTATTGGGTATGATCAAAAAGGTGTAACATTGGTTACAAGAAAGCTAGCTTTAAATTGGTAACTCAGGATTGGAGTCATTTTAAATAAAAACATGTGGCAAAAACCAGCCCAGAAAACTAGGCCTCTAAGATACTTCTAAATTGAGATAATATTTTATATAATTCTTATCCTAGAAAGTAGACTTATAGAGATAAGATTTAAAACAATGTCTCTTTAATGAAGCATTAAAATTTGCACTGTCATGCATTCATATGTATAAACTGGCAACCAAACTTTGTAACATGATATTGATGTTTCTAGTATTGATTTTAAAGATGATAAATTGTTTAAAATTGGGCTTTGCCCACCAAAAGTTATATATATGTTCTAACATTCCATAAAAAACATAAAAATTATTATTAAAATTGCCAATGTTCCATTGACTGAAGCTAGCAGCTTGATTGCAAATTTAAGATCTTTAATTCACCTATATATTATAATTAGGATAATTACAAGAGCAATCATCTTATGAGAGCACTAATACAGCTCTCTGTGGCCATACAAAGCTCAGAGCAGCCTCAGCTGGGCTTGTGTGGCTTTCTTTTGTTTTGCAAACAGTGCCTAGAAAAGTTCTTGCTTGCCTTCAGGGGAATTTCTTTTTAGAAAAAAAAATTGTTGCAGATCTCTCCAGATGTTGTTCTAAATAATGCTTAAATTCAGAATTTATAAACAGTCAATCAAGCTGTAGAACTTATAAAGGCATTACAATCTGGCTTGCCTACTTCATATAAAATTATTATAGATTAAAATGTTTGTTTTTTCCTTTGCATCCTGATAATTGTAAAGGATTTGCTTCTAGTGAACTGGTGATCACTGGAAAATTTTGGCTCTAGGTATGGCTAATATAGCTTTACATTATGTAAGAAAAATTTTTATTGTCTCTGCTTCAATACAAGAATCTAAGAGTTTGAATCTTTCAGTGTATATTGTTTCCTAAGTGGAAAGCATTTTATTAGCTAATGCCTCTAAAGGGAAGTTTACTTCAAATTTTTGCTCTCATACAATGAGCTTTAAAGTTCTGGGGAGTAGCTATTGCTCCAGAAAAGATTCAGAGGAAATATCTTTTTAATATTTAGGGTTTTAGTTATACTAGAAAATTGTGGTACAGAAAATCTAAGAAAGAAAAATTGATTTGCTTCAAATTTTCTTTTTCAAAAGCTTCCAGGAGATGTTAATTGGCTAAGACCTCACCTTAAGGTCTTAAAATGACTTAAACCTTGTTGGATGTTATTTCGAGAGACACAAATTAACTAGTAAAGAACAAAAGGCTCTGCAGAAAATAAAGCAAGCTTTTATAATTGATATCAATCATAATCAATGGTAAATAAATATCAGCTGCTTATTTTAGTTATGGCTATTAAATGTGCCCACAGCAATTCTTTGGCAAGAGAAAACATTAATGTAAAATCAGCTTTTTCACCTCAAAGTAAAATTTTAATATCCTCTTAAGGCTGCTGTGGTGCTAAGAATTGTAAGATAAATTCATATATTTTAGAAAAACTATAACAAAAAATTGTGTCTTAAAAACCCAACAAAGTGTCTGTTCCTTGTTCCAAACAGCAATTAAATTGGTTATTGCAGAATATTGATATTTGGCCTATTGCATACTATCATTTAAATACAATTGATAATCACTATCCTAAAGATAAGTTAAAAATTGCTTTTATGCATGCTTTTGTATCTTCTATAAATTTATGCATGCCTTTCTATGGGAGAAAAGTATATGTGAATTGGATCACATGTTTATTCTTTTGAGTTTCCTCCTGCTTCAGCACAGATAATTAAATTGTATGCTTTAGACAGTGTTTTAAAATGTTAAATAATTAAGCATATATATATATATATATATATATATATATATATATATATATATATGTGTCAGAGCTTAAAATTGTTTGTCCCTCAGATACTATAAATTCTCAAATTTGCAATTGTTTATGCATATACAACTCGTAAGAAAAAAATGCTGTTCATTTAAGAAGACTGTCTTTGGACATTTAAGAATTTGTTCTAGATTGCCTGGACAAGACCTCTTAAGGCAATACCATGCTAGATTTATATCCCAGGCAGATTATAGACCTTACACAGAAATAATTGGCCATATAATCTCATTCTTTAAATCCTCAATATAGTATTGGCTTAAGATAATATTTTGGTATTTTTAGAGAATGTGCATGTCAAATTGTAAAAAGATGTTCTTAGTGTCCTGAATTTCTACCTGTTTCCACATAATGGTGTCAGTTCTTGAGGACTTATACTTAATCAATTGCTGCAAATTGATACTCTTATTTCTTATTAATAATTAATAAATAAATAAATTATGCACATGTGACTATTTAATATCTTTTCAGGCTTTCTAGTTACAACTGCGCTACAAGAGAAACAATTAAAAGTGTAATTAGTCATTGCCTATGTTAAAATTTTTTAAAATATACCTGGTGTTCCAAATTAGATTAAAACAGATTTTGGAACTGGCTATAATAGTGTCAAGTATCTGAGATGTTTTGTCAACAATTTAATGTTACCCATGTTACTGAGACTTTTTATAATTCTCAAAGACAAGGTATTATGTAACTTTAAAAACTATATCTTTTTAAAAAACAAAGAAGGGGAGGAATTATATCCCCATGCACATTATTTAAATCACATTTTTATTTAAAAAATTTTTAAATTTGGATATCAAAGAACTTACTAAATGCCTTATAGTATCTTAAAACTAGACATACTCATGTCTAGGTGAGATGAAAAGGATTTGCATTTGGCTTGATCCTGAATAGCTACCCTATATGGGAAGAGAGAAAGCTTGTGTTTTCTCCACAGAATGCTTCAGAAGCATGACAACTGCCAGAATGATTCATGTGACAGGCTAACCTGTGAGTTCACTGAATGCCCTGACTGTGGTGACAAGAAAGCTGATTTGGGTATGTTTTTGACCCACCTTTGCTTGCCTTTGTCCCAGATTGGACAAGCTAAGCTGCCTTGCTTCAAGTTTTTTACCTTATGGGACAGAGCATTAGAGACTGTGGAATCTGACTTAGAAAAATTAGTCTAAGAAGGAGTTATAATGATCCTTCTCTTTCCTTTAAAGTGACCAGTTATTCTAACTCAATCTAAGACTGGTCTAGTAATAATTCCAATATTAGAGATTCCTATTGAAGATAGGAGCTTATCTTATTTACATGAGAAACAGCCTTTCTATTGATTCTCAAAGCCACCTCTCCTACACCTGGAGGCCAGAGTTTGAGCTTGATCAGTTGCTAATTTGCAACTGAATAGAGTACCTGGACTTCCCCAAAGATGCTTTCATCCTGTTGCTTGTCAACTGTCTCCACTTTGTTTTTTTCAAGCAGGTCAGTCAATGCCCTACAGCCTGTCTTCAGCAAGCGTGCAGCCTTGCCTCCAGCAAGTGTAGGTGGCAGAAATTCATCGATATGAAGAAACATATTGAGTATATATTGTGGCTTTGGTCTGATTTGGGAATAAGGTGTGCTATGAGGGCCGGTTAGCCAATGATGGGCAACCAGGTTTCTGAACTATATCAATCTAAGACAGAGGTATATGCCAAGAGGCCTTGGTTTATTAATAATATACCACAGAGCCATGTTTGTGCAAAATAAACACAAACAAGCTGCATATAGTCTCCTTGATGGATAAGAATACTTTGTGAAAAATCTGAATCCCCAAGCCAGGCATGGCCACCAGCCACCATAATTCCTAGGCAGGACAATAGAGCATAAATCTATTTTATGCCCCAGTCCAGCTAATTTTTATTTTATATTTAGGGAGGAATTGTAGCCTCCCACAGCCTTGAGTAGGCTGACTTTGTCATTGCTGCCACTGAGAATGAGACCACCTGGAGTGGAGGCTTCTGCCCCTGCTCTTCTCCAAGACACTGCTACCTGCTGAGAGGCCCTTGAGATATTCTGGAGACTGCAAGCAATCCAGTAATTTACATCTACTTGCCAAACCAGTTCTGTCCAACAAATCGCCTACAGGCATCAAGAATAGATCTGCAGGGGATGGGCCTCCCTTCTTTATAAGCACATTCTCTTAGTAAACTTTGGGGCCTTGATCAGAAAAAAAACTGTCTTGGCCTCCATTATTTCTCTCGCCTTTCCTCCCATACAGCTCCTGCCTCCCACTCAGGAACCCAGTTAGTGTGGCCGCAGGAGGCTACAAACACTAACTAGATTTAATGATTATTTGGAAAAAAAAAAAAAAGATGTGAGATTTACTGTGGAATGTGTTGGGAGATATACAAAGGAAGTTGTAGGAAATTAGGAGTATATATAATCAGGCATGTATGAAATTCTTAAAGATAAAGAAAGATTAAATTTACTTACTGATTTTACGTGTAAAATTTTTCTGTGTGCATGTCTTTCTGGGCATCACACTGACAGTGTGTACAAGTATGAGTGTCCACAAAGGATTGAAGATAGTCCAGCCTGAAGGACTGCTGCCTAAGGAGACCTCCTTCCTAGACTAGCCAACTCTTCTGCCTGTGCTGTACAGAGCAGACACACTGGGGTTCTAGGCTGCCTCACAGCCAGGCCAGCTCCATGACAGTGTGCACAGCCCTCCTGGTCTCAGCTCTTCTGTGCTTGCTGGTTCTTTCTTCATTCCTTCCATTTCCTTAGGCCAAGTCTCAGTCAAGCAGGACAAGGTCAGAAGCCAGTGCTCTAACCTGCTGAGTCACCTCTCCAGCCCCAAGCAGGGAAAAAACGAGAAGAAGTGTATAATGATGGTGGGGTCCTACCACAGAATCACACAAACATTGATAGCATTTGTTTTTCAGGTTGTTTTAAACAGGCTCTCATAAAGTCTAGGTTGGCCACCTTAGGCTTGCAGTGTAGCTAATGCTAGCCTTGAACTCCTGATTCTCCTGTCTCCATCTCCCAAGTGCCGGGAATACAGGTGTGCAGTACTATACCTGCCTTTCTTCATTTGTAATCTGTCCTTTTCAAATTCTTCAGTCAAGTTGGGGACCATAGGTTGTAGCTGGTTAAAGGTATCCATGGTATATCTCTCCCACTAGACTTTAATCTACTTCAAAGAATTATTGTGCCAAAATTCTAATAAGGTCTTTGATACTCTCTAATTGAAATTCTCTACTTTTCTATTCTATCTCCCCAAGCCTCTCCCCCTGTAGCCTTGCATTTAGAAAGAAGGACTCGATTAACAGGCTTTGTACAGCTAGTGCTAAATCTTACCTGGGGCTTTACCTTAATTCTTAGTTGTTAACTCACAACCCTTATACATAGGTCTTAATTAAATAATGGAATGTGGAGAGAGGAAAGGGTCCTTTGTTGAGATTTAGACTCCTCAGCTGTTCTAGCCTCAGGAATATGGTTATCTTAGGTAACCATGGAAACATTCTTCACCACCACTCCCTGTAGGTGGGAGATGGAGGCAAGGTCTTTCCCCAAGGGCCAAGCAAGCCTGGCTCTCTGAATATTCAGGCTGCCCTCAAACCCTCAGTCCCTTGTCTTAGCCTCCCAAGTCCTGGCTCACAGATCTGAGCCATTGTGCCCTATTCCGATTAGAGGGAGAGGGGCAGTCTGTTGGCTTTGTTGTTCTGGATTTTGGCTTGGCTTGTGCTTTTGAGAAAGGGTTTCACTCTGTAGAGAAGGCTAGACTAGAACTTACTGTGTAAGTCCAGTTGGCCTTGAACTTAGAATCTAGCCCAGCCTGCTGTTGAACATTCCTCCTGCCTCAGACTCCTGAATGCTGGGATTTCAGGCATGAGCCACTATGCTTAGCTTTAACTCTCTCTCCCTCCCTCCCTCCTTCCCTCCCTCCCTCCCTCCCTCCCTCCCTCTGACAATTCTATGGGTCTTGCACAGTGATTTGCTCTCAGTATCTCTATAACCATCTGACATACCATCAAATGAAATCTCCAATTCCAAATTTCTCCCCACAAGTCCTAGAAACCAGATTACTTATGTCCCCGCTGGCCAGCTCGTCTCTCCAATGCTTCTGCTTCACTAGTCTTCTTGAAGAAAATTTCTGCTAACATACTTTAGCTGTTTCCTAAAACTATGGGCAAGTCTTCTATTTCTGTCTCATCCAGTCTCTTGCTCCATCCTGGCCAAATTCTTTGCCTCTGAATCATGCTTTTAAAAAACAACTGCATATACAAGTGAGATCATGCAGTGTTTGTTTCATTTAACAATGTCCTTCAGGTTCATATAGATTTAGGTTCCATTAGATTTAGCTTTTGGAATGGTCTCCTTTATCTATGCATCCACTGATAAACATCTAATTTGGTTCTGTCTTGTGGGTATTGCACAGATGTCCAGCTGGTGACATGGTTTGTTGAATAAAGACACCTGCCACCGACAATCCAAGATCCATCCCTAGAATCATCATAATGGAAGGAGAGAACAGACTTTTACAAGTTGTTTGGTATCCACAGAAGCACTCAAGTGCCCACACACATACTCAATAAATGTAAAATATTAAATTCAGATATCTTTTCAACATGCTGAGTTCATTTCCTTTGACTATACCTAGAATCCCCGGATCAAAGAAATGGCTTTTGATTTTTAAGGACCTGCCATGTTAATTTGCATTTTCTGTAATGCTATACTAATCTGCATACCCACCAACAAGGTATAAGGCTCCCTTCTCCACTCACCCTCATCAGCACCTGCTTTTCAGCTCTCTCTTTCTGTAATTGCCATCCTATTCTTTCTCTTTATTCTGGACATTAGTCTAGGCTCCATAACAAGGCTCTCTCTCAGAAAGAGACGAGGGGGCTGGAGAGATGGTGCAGTGGTTAAAAGCAGTTGCTGTGTAATCATGAGGGCTACAATTCAGATCCTAGCCTCATGTCTAACAAACTGGAGGCCTGTGCTCTCCTAAAATTTCAGCTCTAAGGGGGACAGAGGCAGGAGGATAACTGGAAGCTTGCTGGCCCCAGGTTCAGGCAGAGCATACACAAAGCCCTGGGTTCAGCCAAGTCTGTTGGTGTTGTGTGCTGCTCACACACACACACACACACACACACACACACACACACACACACACGTAAATCCAGCGCATGTGTGGTACAGTCAGGAGGATTAGGAATTCAAGGCTATCTGTAGTTACATAGAGAGTTCAAGACCAACTCAAAGTTCATGAAACTCTGCTTCAAAACAAACAAACAAAATTTCAAAAGCCAAAATAAGGAGGTTAGAAAGATGATTCTGTTGGGTAAGAGTTCAGATCCCAGCACTTGCTCAAAAAGTTAAGTGTGGCCAAGCACTTGTATAACCCCGTGCTATGGTGCAGAAACAAGAGGATCACCAGCCGAGCTCCAGGTTCAGTGAGAGGCCATCTCAAAGGAGTAAGACAGACAATGATAGAGCAGAAAACCCAATACTCTCCTCTGGTCAGACATAGACACCAGAAAATCAATACCCAAAACCAGTAACTGTTTAACACCTAGATGTAGAAGTATGGAAATCAACAAGGTGCAGTGACATATACCTGTGATCAGAAAGTAGAGGTGTTGTGGTAAATAAACTAATTGGGAGTTTCCACTCTGCCATGGATCATTCAGTTCCCAGATAAAAGACACACACCAATATATTCATAAAAGGCCTTTAGAGCACTAGAGCTGGGCAGATGCCAGCCCTCTAAGCTATTTTGCCTACTTCCCTATCAATGGCCCTGAGATATAATTTGCCATGTTCTGCCTAGGCTGCTCTTACTTGAACTAGCCAGCCTTTATGGCCACATTTTCATGATTTACCTATCCCCTGGTGTCTTCTCCCTCCACCTTTTTTCCTCTCTCTCATGGTCCTGCCTCAGACCCCAAGCCCAGGAACTGAAACCTCACCTACCTCTCTTCTGCCCAGCTATAGGCTATCTGCATCTTTATTGACCAGTCAGGGATAACTTGAGGGGCAAGGTTACATAGTATCACCTTGTACTATGAGGATCTCCTAGTCCCCTAGGCAACAAGGGCCAGTATTTAGCATTACAATACATAGCAACAAACCAAATCTCTACATAGAGGCAGGGGAGATTCTGAGTTCAAGGCCTGCCTGGGCCACAAAGGAAGACTCGTCAAGCACTAGCAAGCAGTCAACAGCATGGCTACTGGAAGTAGAGGAGAGAAAGGACATTTCAAAACGAGTCATGGGGCTTAACAACAGATCAGACTAGAGAAAGCTTAAACATGAAGGTTCACAGAGGCAGATCATAATGATAACAGTAACAGGCTGCAGGGAGACAATCACAAATCTGATTCTGAATATGCTGAGCTGAGATGCTGCAGAATGCCTGGGTGGAGCTGTAAGGCAGGCAATTGGAAACCCACTTCTGGAGCATGACTTCAGTCTTTTGCATAAAAGCAGCAGCTTACGCACAAGGAGGCAGAGCTAGCTGGAAATGAGGAACACGGGTCTGTAGGAATCAGTCATCCTTGCACAGAAAGATAAACCATATTCTGGGAAACAAGATAAATAATATGTATAGGTCCTCGTCTAATGCACACACCTTCCTCCCACCAATAAGCTCCTACTTCAACAAGCTGTACATGACAGCTAAATGGCTTCGTGTAAGGAACTCTTTGCTGTCTCAACAATTGGACGTTTTACAGTTCCTCAACAGGACATATCGATTTGCACAGGTTTCTATTATGGTATGCTTCAAAATTACTTTACTTCACATTGTCTTCCTCTTTAACTCAGCTACACCTAACTAAAACTTTCTCAGAGGTCTGGGGAGGTAGTTCTTTTCAAAAGCAGAATAGCAAAAAATATATAAATAAATAAATAACACAATAAACGACTGCCAAGTTTTCCCTTTTTATCTGCTGTGGCCCAAGAAGATAGTAAATAAATGGTATTTTTAAAAATCCATTGAACCATCTTTCAGACTGGCCAAACACTTGACTGCCTTGCCAGGTCTGGAGGCCCGGAAAGGGGTGGTTAAAATCCCGCTTGTGTTTCAGCTGAAGTTACATGGCAGACACGCCACCAAGAGTGGTGGCGTTAGAGCTCTGCTTCTCTGGGAGAGTTTTACGTCTTCAGCCTGCACACACCAGGCTTCTGCCCAGAGTACAATGGATCCGCCCCAGAGGGCGCTAGTGCACGCAGTGGCTCACCCTTGGCACTGGGCCTTGTGCCACTCGGAGTCCCCGGTCACCTAAGGGTAAGCTCTGCTAGAGTCTTGTACGTGCACGCCATGAGACTTTCCCCCATCCACTCACTCCTTTGTCTCTGTACCAGGAAAGCCTTAGAAGAAAGGATTTCCCTCAGGACGGAGGTTGGACCGTTCCGGGCTCCCTAGCGGAGGGCGGGCACCAACCTCCGAGGGCTCCTCTCCTCCGCCAGCTGGGGAGAAGAACTGCCAAGGCGTTCCAGACGCTCCCCTCCCTCTCACCCCGAGGCCTGGACAGTAGGACTGGAAGCTGCCAGGAGACAGGATTGGCCGGTGGCCTCACGCCCCGTCGGGAGAGCCCCGCCTGCCTGTCTCTCAGTCCCTTTGCTGTGCCTCGGGGAGGGCGGGGCCTGGGAACGTCGGGGAGGTGGGGAACAGAGATTCGGGGCTCTAATTGGTCGTAACATCGGAGGCGCGCCTACATGGGCGGGGCGAGCTCCAGTCCCGCCCTCCTTCCTAGGCTGCAGCCTCCAGCGTGCCTCCTGCGTTGCATCATCTCCAGCCTGCAGCGGCTCTGAAGGAAGGCTGGGCGCGGCGCGGTCTGCTCTGCCTCGGCTCCAGCCCACAACCCACGTCTCTCTTTTATCTTTCTGAAAATTGTTCCTGTAGGGACTCACAGAGCTCGGGAGCTGCAGCTGGCACAGGCCACTGCCTCAGCCTGATCCATTCATTCGAAACCAGTCTTTTCTCCAAGTTCCTTGAGTGTTACCGCTTAGAGCGGCGGGCAGCGACATGGAGAAGAGCGGCGAGACCAACGGCTACCTCGACGGCACCCAGGCAGAGCCTGCGGCCGGACCCCGAACGCCCGAGACGGCGACGGGCAAAGCGCAGCGCTGTGCTAGCTTTTTTCGGCGCCACGCGCTGGTACTGCTCACCGTGTCGGGAGTGTTGGTGGGCGCCGGCATGGGCGCGGCGCTGCGGGGGCTGCAGCTCACCCGCACGCAGATCACTTACCTGGCCTTCCCCGGCGAGATGCTGCTCCGCATGCTGCGCATGATCATCCTGCCGCTGGTGGTTTGCAGCCTGGTGTCGGGAGCCGCCTCTCTGGATGCCAGCTCCCTCGGGCGTCTGGGTGGCATCGCTGTTGCTTACTTCGGCCTCACCACGCTGAGCGCCTCTGCGCTCGCCGTTGCTCTGGCGTTCATCATCAAGCCAGGGGCAGGCGCGCAGACCCTCCAGTCCAGCAGCCTGGGGCTGGAGAACTCAGGGCCTCCTCCGGTCTCCAAAGAGACGGTGGACTCTTTCCTCGATTTACTCAGGTAATGCTCTCCACCCCGCTAAAGGCACGGCGGGAGACGCCACATGCTCTCATATCACCTAGAGTTAATTCAGTTAACTGTTGGCCTTTAACACTAAATTTCAAATTTACATCTGAGCTACGTGCTGGCCACACCTTTAAAGACTGGAGGCCACCGCTTTTGGCTGGAGCCGATTTTCCGTTAGGTGGGATGTTAAGAGTATACTTTCTCAGTTGTGCTTTACTCCTTACACTGGGCTCTCTCAGTTTTGTTTTGTTTTGTTTCGTTTTTTAATTGTTCCCATTTTCTCCCCTACATCACCCCAAAGCTTTCAGGACATTGAGTGACTTTCGCCTGAGGAGCTATCCAGCTTGTAGTCTGAGGTTTTCTCTGATTCAGCCTTTGGTCTGGAAGTTGGCAATTTTCTGCAGAATTATGGATGTGTCCAAGAATAATAAGCCTGGAGTTAGTTATGCAGAGCCCGTTGCCCAGCTACGTGACTGCCTCTCCGGCTTAGGACAGGTTGCGGACGTTCTTGGTCAGGACCACGGGGCCTAGCATTATTTCTTTGTAGAAAGCCGGGAGATCCGGAGTGTTGAGACACTCACACCTTTCTTTGCTTGCTTTTTCACTCAGGAGTTGTATTTCATCCCCTGGGATGATAGAGTGTAGTTTTCAAAGCTTCACCTCTCCATTTGAACTAATCCAAAGTTCACAGATGGGGAAACATCAGTCTGCAGGAGTTTACTAATGTAACCAGGTTCGTCTGAGCGAGGAGTCCAGCTGGCTCGCCTTCCAGCTTTCTGAGCCTTAGTGGTATGTTTTGTCTTGAGTCACTGGGCAAAGCTCCTCATTGCTGAGGTGGTGAAAACCAGAGAACTCTGGGCAAGTGACTTGTCTTTCTCCTGTCTCCATTTCCTCATGTGGAAAATGTGACAGCTGTCTGCCACTTCAAGAGTTTGTTCGTCTAAAACAAAACTAAAAACCCAAGACATGGTATTGGGGGAAAAATCTGCTGAAAAAGACCAAAAGCTCCTGCAAACAGAGCAAGTGGAGGTAGCCTACGGGGACTTGGATGGAACTGTAGGCTTTGGTGCCTGCCAGGCAGCCTGGTAGTCTAAGAGTGTTAAGGTTTGAGATGTAACAGTAGATGTGTTCAGAGAAAGAGAACCCTACTGAAGTCCAGAGCAGCTTTGGTTTGTTCTGTCCTCAGAGAGAGAGGACAAATAATGGGGTTTCAGGGTTCTTTTTGTAGAGCCATCTATGGCCCAAATGAGAGTATGATGTTCATCTGTACCTTTCTATGGTAACACGGGAGCCTTAACGGTGTTCTTCCATCTTTGAAAAAGGAACTGACCAGTAATTGGGGGTGGGAGGAGTGAGAACCACTTTACGGCCATCACCCCAAGAAAGGACCTACAACTTACTGTTTTATGGCCGTGGTTTTAGACCCAAGCCCCTCTAGCTCCTGCTTTCGAAGTGAATGGTAACCCAGTGTCATGTCTCAAGGATCAGTATAGGTGTAATTTCTCAGAGACTAGGGCAACCCTTGTCACATCTCCCCGGAAGAGCTTTCCCTGACCTGTTAGGATGGGGTAGTATTTTCTAATGCTTCTATTAGCTAGCTGCACTTGACCTAGAAGTTCGTGATAAGGGCAGGGCAGGTGGTACAATCCTGCTTCCAACCCAGGAAATGTAGGCAAAGATTAGGGCTGAGCATGTTTGGGACACTTAGGAGGCAGGGTTTGAGTCCAGCCTGAGCTACTAGTGAAATCTTAACCAAGGGCAGGGTTTATGCTTTAATGGTAGAGTGATTTTATGACCCTAAGTTTGACTCTCATGGGGCGGGGTGGATTAGGAGAGCCATAGGTCTTCTGCCCCATGGTTCAAGGTTTGCTCATTCCCCAAGACAAAATGTATAGTAATGGCAGTATGTCCTGGTCTGATGTCACTGTCTCAGAAATGTTTGCTGAGAGCCCAAAGGAGAACCAAGAAGAGGAACTACCATAAGCCAGGTCAGTGCCCTCTCCCTTGAGCTGCCCTTTGGATGAAGCACTTAAGTGAAGGAAAGTATGCCTGTATCTGCTCAGAGTAGCTTATGACAGGAAACACTCCCAAGCCACCTGGAAATGCTACCTGGGTCAAGGGAATCTCTGGGTCAATTGTTTTTCTTTTTTTCTTTTTTTTTTTTTCCTTAAATGAGATTCTGCCAGGTAGTGGTGGCACACACCTTTAATCCCAGCACTTGGGAGGCAGAGGCAGGTGGATTTCTGGCCAGCCTGATCTACAGAGTGAATTCCAGGACAGCGAGGGCTACACAGAGAAACCCTGTCTCAAACACACACACACACACACACACACACACACACACACACACACAATGAGATTTCACATTCTGGCCCTGGCTGTCCTGGATCTAGCTCAGGCTGGCCTCAAGCTTAAAAACATACATATACATAATATTATAATCAGCACCAGCTGTGCAAGCCTACCATCCCCAGACCTTCCTCGGCTCCCATCCTTATAGGGGGTACCGAGATCTGAAAGGAGAAACCTTTGTTAACTAGCTCTGAGACAATAAACACCGGGGCTGATAAATACTTAGCAGGTATACATACTATGCCTTATCCTGTTCTGGAGTCTTTGAAGTTCCTGCAGACTTAGTAAAGAATTTTTGAACTTAAATAAAAGGAAACACTTCTGAAGCAACAGCAACAAAAAGAGCAAAAGTTCACGATTTTATATTCTTATATAGGATGGGGAAACACACACCACCTTGACAATAGATCAGAAGGACAAACCGCACCAAATGTACACAGAAGAAACAGTTTTGAAGTTTTTCACACTGAGCTGTTGTGTGTGTGCGCGCAGCACAGCCGAGCTCTCCATTTGCCAATCCAGATAAGCTTCACACCTGTTTGCCTGTTCAAGTCGTGTTTCCAAGGGATGTGTTGCCACACTGAGCAGGCGTGTCCATTCACTCTCTCCACATTTTGGCCCGAGGGAGTGGATCTCTGGGTTGAACAGCACACTCCGTATTTTTGTGATTTCACTTTAGCCCATAGTAAGAGACACTTTTTATATTATGGCATCTCATATATACGCACCTCAGGCCCGCACTCTCAAACCACAGCAAGTTACAACAGGGTTTTAAGTGTGGTACATGGTTGCTTCTCACATGCTGATAAAGCCAGTGAGTTGGTTTTGTGGCCAGCTCACATGTGGAACTCTTTAGCCTAGTGCATCAATGGTGTTCTGTATGTGATTCAGGTAAACTGGGATGCATGTAAACCTGGATTCGATGAAGAGTCATGTCCCAGGGTCAGAAGCACCACACAGCTGGGCGTGATGGGGCGGCCTGTAAAAGGCAGAGGCAGAAAGACTGGCTGTGAGAAAAACAAGAAACACCTTATGCAGAAGGACGATTTAGTATTTCAGGTCTCAGAGCAGCATGTGTGTTCTGCACAGTAGGGATATGCACTGGTCATGTGTGTTCTGCACAGTAGGGATATGCACTGGTCATGTGTGTTCTGCACAGTAGGGATATGCACTGGTCATGTGTAGTTATTTAAGTGAAGTTGAGGTCGGTTAGAGGAGGGCTCTCTAGGATGCACAACCCCAGTACTGCATAAAGGAGATAAAGAAGCACTCGCCTGTGATCCTTGCACTTGAGAAGAGCAAAAGTTCTAGGCCATCCTTAGCTACATAGTCAGAGGCTAGCCTAGGATACATGAGACCCTGTCTCAAAATAGAATTATAATACATTTACTTTAAAAGTATGTAAAACTCCCCCTCTCTCCCCTCTCTTTGTCCTCTCTTCTCTTTCCTTTCTTTGTCTTCTCTTCTCTTTCTCTCTCTCTCTATCTCTCTCTTTTCTACCTTCTCTCTTTCCCCCTGCATTTCTATAATAAAGCTCTTAAACCATAAAAAAGTATGTAAAACTTTAATTTCCTCAGTTGTCTTGTTAGCTGATTATCAATGTCTAACCTGGGTGTTTCCAGGCTATTGACCTTTTATTTGAGGATCTAAAACAAGGGCTTATACTGATGTGCAAAATAGCAAGAAAACATTATCCAAAAGCTAAGTAATAGTAGCAGTCAGAAAGAAAATATGCTGTCAAGTATGACAGGGGGCCACATGAGCAAGGTTAAATATATATATATATATATATATATATATATATATATATATATATATACTCCCTAAACAGCAGGCCCTCAGATACTGTCTGAGTAATCCTTTGGTGGGGCTCAAGAGGAAGAAGGGAGTACTGAAAAAATAGCTCAGCAGTTCAGAGCACATACTGAACTCTTGAAGAATACCCAAGTTTAGTTCCCAGCATCTAAATGATAGGCTACAGCCAGCCATCTGTGACTCTGGGTTCAGGGTATCCAACACCTTCTTCTGGCCCCTTTAGGCACTAGGCATACATATGGTGCACACACATATACATACAGACAAAAACTCATGCATGTAAAACAATAAATAAAAGGAGGAGGAGTTTGTAGTACATGCTTGCTAAGGTGCATAGCGTGGGTGGCTCTGTTTTACCTGACAGTCTTTTGGTTGGCATTGATGGGTGGTGCTGGGGGCTATTATGAAGGATGCTATGTAAACCTTTGTTCACTGTGCATATTCTTCTCTATAATGTATCTAACTTTAATCATATGTGTTCCCAATTAAGCATAGATATAAGATGGTAAGCAGTTTTACCCAAAAGTTCATGCAGAAGCCACAGTTTGTCTTAACGCTCATGCACAGAAGAGAAATCGGGCCTTTTACCCTCCTACAGGATATATTGAGAATACATTTGAGTAGACCTTGATTGTGTTTGATGTTCATTGAGGGGAAGAGAAACTTAATCCGTTGTTTGTAGTGGAATGTGCTGTGGCTTGATGAAAGTGGAGAAGGACTTACGTTGCTAACAGGTTGCTGGGTGCATCATTCAGAGGAGTGTGTGTACACAGAATATGCAGGTGAAGGGCCTACATTGTCAAGTGCATCTGTAGAAGACAGATGTGTGCATAGCCCAAAGCAAGTGGAGCCCCAGGTTGCAAAGCTATGCTTGTCTGCCTCTGGAGGTGCCGAGTAGCCACAGTCACCACTGGGCAATACACATACATTTACTTCTCTTGAACAGGGTTTGTCCAGATTAAGCACAAAGGGAAGCAGATGGACTTCATGGCTCTGGGCCTTGGGAGGGTGAAAAATCACCTCCAGAATCTTTTCCAGCTCAGTGTCCTTCTGTGTTGAAAGCTTACTAAGAGAAAGTGCTTTGAGACAAAGCTGTAAAGGAAAGAAACTTCTGGCCTGGCAAGCAGCTGTTGCTGCGGTGCAGGGGTGCTCAGGCATCTGTGTTGGAAAATCTGAATGGAGAATTGTGCTCTTCCCCTGTAGCCCTGGCCCTGGGAGCCAGCCTGGGGGATGCCCTCCCAGGCCCTGGTATACAGCACCCAGGGCACTGAAGGAAAGGAGTTTTAGGTGAGTCCTGTGATGGTTAATCTTGATTGTCAACTTAATCAGATTAAGAAAAAAACTAGGAAATTAGTGAGGTGTGCTCCTAAGTATGGCTGTAAGGGAGTCTCCATAGATGAGTTTCCAGATCATGAGTTTTCTGATGTAAGGAATGGTCTAATTCACTGATGGATTCACAATCTGAATGGACTGTTAGGGGCTCTGCGAGTGTGGACACTGCAGGCAGTGTGCTAAGGAGTTGTGTGTCGCCCCGTGCTGGACTTCTTCCACGTTCCCTGACTGCTGTGATGCGAGTAGCTCCCTGCTACGCTACACTGAACCTTAGAAACCGTGGAATCAGTAAATAACCCCTCCCTTCACGTTGAAACACGGCTACAAGGAAGCTAGCATACCTCCCGAGGGCTTGAGATCTGTGTTGTAAGCTAAGTTTGGTCATCCTGTTGGGTGTATGGTATGTATTTGGAATCTTCTTTGCAGTTATCACCGTACCTTTTTGACTTGGTTTAAGGTGGGGCCCAGCGTAGCCCAGGATAGTTTTGAATTCCTGATCCTCCTATACTACCTCCCAAGTACTAGGAGTACAGGCCTGGCCTCTTTCTTCCTTCCTTCCTTCCTTCCTTCCTTCCTTCCTTCCTTCCTTCCTTCCTTCCCTCCTTTCTTCCTTTCTTCCTTCCTTTCTTCCTTCCTTCCTTCCTTCCTTCCTTCCTTCCTTTCATTGGTTTGGTCTACTGGAGTGTTATCTCCCTATGCTTATTCAGCATGTATTTACTTTGGCTTCTTTTGCTCAGGACAGTGCCACTGAGATGCTCTGTGCTACTGTTGGTCCCTTTTATTGCCAACTGGTGCTCCACTGTATTGATTTATCACTGTCTCCTTATTCATCTGTGATGGGCATGGCACTTGGGGCCTTTATGAGTAATGCTGTCATGCATACAGATCCTCTCCTGCAGATACATATTTTTGTTTCTCTTGAGCAGACATCTGGGCGTAGAAGTGCTGAATCATGGTGAATGTATTTTAACTTTATCTTGGACTGCCAAAGTACACTAGATTCTTTTGAACTTTACCTTTTTTTTTTCCTTTGTCAGGAGTTGTTCTTTTGTTCGTAGTATTGTCTACACCCCTTTGTTTCTGTTGAATCTCTTTGATGGTATTAAAATGAACTCGGTTAGGATTCATTCTGGATAAGATGGTACAGGGTTAGGACTCATGATTGAGAGATTAGGCAGGGTGGAAAAGGATTTCAACCAAGAGCTGTACTCCTTGTAAGAGGGTCTATTTTTAAGATGTGAATGGAAGACTCCTCATACCCACCCAGGAAGCAGTTACCCCTGGAGGATATGAAGCATTTGCAGGGAAAATTATTTCCAGTGCGGAAGGTTTTCCTAGTTAGGGTTACTGTTGCTGGGATGAAGCGCCATGACCAAAGCAAACTGAGGAGGAAGGGCTTTATTTGGCTTATGCTTCAAATCACCTTTGAAGGAATTCAGGACAGGGACTCAAACAGTGTAGGAACCTAGGGGCAGAAACTAATGCAGAGGCTGTGGAAGAGTTTCCTGGCCCACCAGCCCAGAGTTGGCACCACCTACAGTGGGCTGGGCCCTCCCCCATCAAGCCCTAATTACAAACATGCTCTACAGCTATATATGGAGTGAGGTTCCTTCCTTCCAGATGACTCTAGCTCAGTGGTTTACGACCCTCCTAATGTTGTGACTCTTTTTTTTCCATGTTGTGGTGACCCCCCCACACACACACATGAAAACACTACTTCATAACTGTAGTTTTGCTACTATTATGAATTGTAATGTAAATATGTGTTTTCCAATGGTCTTAGGCAACCTCCACCTGTGAAGGTGTTGTTTGATCCCCAAAGGGATCTCGACCCACCTGTTGAGAACTGCTGGTCTAGTTTGTGTCAAGCTGACATAAAACTAGTCAGACAGAAGATGCACATTTTCTAACTTGGCAGTTTCCATAACTTCCTTTTCCTCACAGAAAGAGAACCCTCTGGCCAACTGGGTCTGGGAACCAAGAATTGGCAAGTAGTAGGTAAAGACGGGGAAGGTTGGCACAGGCTCTCTTTCTGCTCCTGAGGAGATTAGCAAATAGAAGGAGATGCAGGACCTCGTCACATGGAGATGGGATAGGAAGTTGGTTTTTGTAATGGAAGGAAGGTAAATATATTGCTTTTCTCAGATAGACCAAAGACTACCAAATATAAGTTGCTAGCTTATCTTTCAAAAAACTAAAAATAAAATAGGATTTTTATGAAACTCAGGCCAGTCCTAAATGTACTCTATAGCCAAAGATGACTTTGAACTTCCTATCTGCCCATAGCCCCTAGGGTTAAGTGGTGCTGGGGACCAAATCCAGTTCCCACATGCTATAAACTGAGCTTCATCCCCAGCCTACATCTGCTTGTTTAAAGAAAATGTGCCTATGATAAGAACTTCTCACGATCGTCAACAGTTCAGCTAAGAATCCCTGTTTTCTGCTCTCGTGCAGGTGTACACTTGTTGATTGTTCTTAAGGATGCCAAAACCAATTCAGGTTTCATAGACCAGTGAGTGTGGGGAGGCTGTGAATGCTGGCTGTCCTCTGGGAGCACAGTGAGAGTCCTAAACAAGGTTCCGGTTTGATTTTCATCTCATTTAGATTGTTGACTTGTGTCTTAGCTATTTAGTAACAAATGGCTGCAGTACGGCAGCTTAAACTCCCACGTAGGCATAATCCTGAAGATCTGCGGGGGTGGGATTCTTGGCGTTCAGCTTCTATCTGTTAGAGGACAGCAGTCAAAGCATCTGCTAGCTCTCATCTGAAAGGTTGTCGAGGGGAGACTTTGGAGGTCATGTGGCTATTGGCAGAATGTAGCTTGCTGAGGTTTTGACTTGGAGCCATGGATCCTACTCCTCTGTTGACTTGAGGGCACCCTCAGTTCCTCATCAAGTGGAGCTTTCTAGAATAGCTGCTTCCTTTATCCAAGTGTGTAAGCCCAGAAAGACCGACAGGAGAGTGTGCTAACTAGACAGAACGCTACAATTTTAGGTGACCAAACCACGGAAGGAATGGCCCATTCATTGCTTTCGGTGCATTGTATTGATTTTGAGCAAGTCATAGACTCCATCACCTCAAGGAAAGTGTATTGTGTAATAATGAACACCAGGAGGCTATCAGATTGCCCACCACTGGGTCATTACACCTGCCTATCACAGAACCCCAACACCATATATTCTGCATGTGTGCATGTGTGTTTGTAGGTTTCTTTGCTGGCTGAACAGCCTATCTGACCTTCTTTTCTTGTTGCTGTGACTAACACAAAGAAACTTACGGGAGAACGGGTTTGTTTGGCTCGCAGACAAGGTATAGTCCGTCAAGGTGACAGGAGCTTGAAGCAGCTGGTCACACTGCAGCCACATCAGAAGACAGAGTGGCAAAGGAATGTGTGAAACTCAGTTTCTCTTCCTACTCACCCCAGAAACCCAAGCCCAGGGAATGGTTCTACCAACTTTTAGGCTGTGTCTTCCCACCTAAGTTAGCCAAATTAAGATAATCCCTGACAGGAATGGCCAGAGGCTCATCTCCCAGTGCTCCTAGATCCTGCCCAGTTCATAATTAATTTCGCAGCTCAGCTTGCCCACAGGAGCAGGAATTGGTGGGAAGGCCAGCACAAGGTCTTTTATTCTTCCAATTTGTTGTTCCTGCTGGAATTGTATAGCTGGAATATGGTAGTTTATATGTCATGGCCAGCATTCTACACAGAACCTTCCTCCAACGTGGATATTCCCAGCACTTGGGAGGAAGAGGCAGGAGGATCTCTGTGATTTCAAGGTTAGCCTAGTTTATATAGTGAATTGTCTCAAAAAAAAAAAAAAAAAAAAGAATAGATTTTGGACTCGGTTGGTTTTCTGAAAACTCATTTGTTTATTTATTTGTTTAATATCTCTCTCTCTCTCTCTCTCTGTGTGTGTGTGTGTGTGTGTGTGTGTGGTGTTTGCATGTGCAGTACATGAACCCCAGAGATCAAAGCTAGGCATCTTCCTCCACAATCATGCTCCATTTGCTTGCTTGTTTGTTTGTTTGTTTGTCTTGAGACAGGGTCCCTCTGTGTATCCCTGGCTGTGCTGGAACTAGATATGTAGACTGGGCTGGCCTCTAGCTCATAGAGATCCACCTGCCTCTGCCTCCGAAGGGCTGAGCACTACACGCCCATCTCCTTCAGTCTTGGGGCTCCCAGCACTGGGATCTCAGACTCACATTCCTGCTTCTGGCTTTCCATGGAATTTATTTTAGGTCCTCATGCTTGAGCCAAAAGCACTTTACTAACTGCGCCATTTTTCCCAACCCCTATTGTCTTTAAGCAAAACAAAACAAAACAAAACAAGTGCTTTTATCCAAACATAAAATCCATTCCTATACATGTATTTTAGGACATCACAATGACTTTATTAATATAAAAGAAAATGTGTTTATTTTATGTGTATCAGTGCTTTGTGTATGTGTACTGATGTATCTATCTCACCACATGTGAGTTACAGAAGGTTGTTAACTGCCATGTAGGTGCTGAGAATTAAATGTGGGTCCTTTGGAAGAGCAGCCAGTGCTTTTTTTTTTAATTAATAAAGTAATGTTTAATAGGAACAAATGAATGCCATTGTGCTCCTTCAAAGATGGAGGAATCATTAGGGTGAAAACCCACTGCTCTAGAGAACCATGACAGGGACACTTTGTAGTTCCTATCTGTGGGCTTTATTTCCATTGAAGTTGGCACTCTTAAGTGAGGAAGGTTTTAATATTTTTTTTTTAGTTTGTTATTATTTTTATTAGATATTTTCTTAATTTACATTTCAAATGCTATCCTGAAACTTTACTCTCCCCCACCCCGCCCCTCCCTGCTTCCCTACCCACCCACTCCCACTTCTTGGCCCTGGTGTTGCCCTGCGCATGCCTTAAATCCCAGCACTTGGGAGGCAGAGGCAGGCGGATTTCTGAGTTTGAGGCCAGCCTGGTCTACAAAGTGAGTTCCAGGACAGCCAGGGCTACACAGAGAAACCCTGTCTCGAAAAACAAAAACAAACAAACAAAAAAAAAGTTTGCAATACCAAGGGGCCTCTCTTCCCAATGATGGCCGACTAGGACATCTTCTGCTACATATGGAGCTAGAGACATGAACTCTGTGGGTTCTAGTTAGTTCATATTGTTGTTCCTCTTATAGGGTTGCAGACCCCTTCAGCTCCTGGGGTACTTTCTCTAGCTTCTCCATTGGGGGCCCTGTGTTCCATCATATAGATGACTGTAAGCATCTACTTCTGTATTTGCCAGGCACTGGCATAGCCTCATACGAGACAGTTATATCAGGGTCCCTTCAGCACACTCTTGCTGTCCTATGCAATAGTGTCTGGATTTGGTGACTGATTATGGGATGGATCCCTGGGTAGGGTAGTCTCTAGATAGTCCATCCTTGCTTCTTAGCTCTAAACTTTGTCTCTGTAACTCCTTTCATGGGTATTTTGTTCCCTATTCTAAGGAGGAATGGAGTATCCACACACTGGTCTTCCTTCTTCTTGATTTTCTTATGTTTTGCAAATTGTATCTTAGGTATTCTGTGATAATATCCGCTTATCAGTGAGTGCATATCAAGTGACTTCTTTTGTGATTGGGTTACCTCACTAAGGATGATATCCTCCAGATACATCCATTTGCCCAAGAATTTCATAAATTCGTTGTTTTTAATAGCAGAGTAGTACTCCATTGTGTAAATGCACATTTTCTGTATCCATTCCTCCATTGAGGGACATCTGGGTTCTTTCCAGCTTCTGGCTATTATAAATAAGACTACTATGAACATAGTGGAGCATGTGTTCTTATTACCAGTTGGAACATCTTCTGGGTATATGCCCAGGAGAGGTATTGCTGGATCCTCCAGTAGTACTATGTACAACTTTCTGAGGAAGCGCCAGACTGACTTCCAGAGTGGTTGTACAAGCTTGCAATCCCACCAGCAATGAAGGAGTGTTCCTCTTTCTCCACATCCTCGCCAGCATCTGCTGTCACCTGAATTTTTCATCTTAGCCATTCTGACTGGTGTGAGGTGGAATCTCAAGGTTGTTTTGATTAGCATTTCCCTGATGATTTAGGATGTTGAGCATTTTTTTCAGGTGCTTCTCAGCCATTCGGTATTCCTCAGTTGAGAATTCTTTGTTTAGCTCTGTACCCCATTTTTAATGGGGTTATTTGATTTTCTGGAGTACAGCTTCTTGAGCTCTTTGTACCTCTCCAGTCTTCCAAAAGTTTAATATATAAATACAGGGCTCTATCAATGGGCAGTGGCAAAAATTATTGCTGCACATTCTGAGACTCTCGGCACCCATGGAACAACCAGACATCCTACGTAAGCCTCTAACCCCAGCTCTGAGGAGGAGGAGAGATGGGATTGCTGGGATTGACTTGCTCCCAAGGCAGTGGTAAACTTTATCTTTCAAAAATGAGGTAGTGGATGTCTGACTTCATGCATAACTACACAGTGTCCATTTGTACAAGCGCATGCATCCATGTACACACACACATACACACAAATAAGTAAATAAGTCTTTATAAATATGTAAATTCTCTTGAGAGAGAGGTTGGATCCTTATTTCTGGTTTAGAATTACTGCTGACTACTCATGGTGGTGCACAAGGAGAGGAGGAGAAAGCCCCTGCTAAGGAGCCAGCTGAGTGCAGACTGGTACTTCAGTGCAAAAGGAAGGACTCTGAGCTTAGGACTTACCACTGGGGCTTCAATTTCTTGGCAAAATGAGTAGTTCTGGGAAACTTTCAAAACAAAACAAACTGTTATCCCATAATTTACAGAGTAGCTGTATTCCTGGAAGGTGCGTCCAAGGTGTGAAAGGAAAAACAAAATCTCTTGGTTGGAGTTAGTCCAGGCTCAGGCTGGCAGGTTTAAATGAAGCTATTGTCATGCTGAACACTGGGGACTCTACGGGCTTTGAGACAGTTGGTTGTATAGGATTTTGTTGAACTTGCCAGGATGAATTTCTGGACCCTGGTACTTTCCCTTCCAAGATCTCTCAATTCTATAAATGGATCTCAATTATTGTAAAACAAACCAGGCCTATTGGTTAAACAGGTGCGGTGATGTACACCTATAATTCCAGCATTATATGCCTATAATTCCAGCACTCGGGGAGCAGTAGGAGGAAGATGGAGGGTTTAAAGTCAGCTGGGACTGCATAGTAAGACCTTGCTTCAGCATTAACTAAATAACAATTGCTGAGGCTGGAGAAATGACTCAACAGGTTGGAGTGCTTAACGCTCTTGCAGAGGACTATCCCGCAGTTCCCAGTACCCACATCAGATGACTCAACTGTAACCAAAACTTTACAAGATCCAGCACCCTTGCTGGACCTCCACTGGTGTTTCTGTACACATGTAAGTGCACACACACATACACAATTAAATACTAAAAGTACATCTTAAAAACAAACAAGCGAAACAGCTGGTGATGCATAGAAGGAGCCACAGTTTAACATCATCTCTGCTACACAGTGAGTTTCAAGGCTGGTTAAATGTTTAAAGAGTGAGCTGGGCTATATCTCAATGCTAGGACACTTGCCTACTATATGCAGAGCCCTAGGTTATAGAACCGCACTACTTAAAACCCACAACCCTGACAGAATGCTTGCTTTCTTTTTCCACAGAAACCTGTTCCCTTCCAATCTTGTGGTTGCCGCATTCACTACGGTAAGGTTCGATACTTTGCCAATTATATGAAACTTTGGTGGAGGAACTGTATAAATTAATGCACCAGAGTTTGGTAAAGTACAGGAAGGGGGGATCCTAGGGCAGTCCCTCCCCAAACCCTTCACGAATGAGGCTTATTAGGAGAAATGACCCTGAAATCATGATCAGGCCTCGAAGCCAGAGGGAGAGGAGAAAATGGTCAGTATATGTTAGGGTCAAATGACAGTGTCATGGAGGCAAAGAGAGGCTTCCCTTTGAAACCTGGAGAGGAACCTCATTAGCAGTGAGAATAAGAGAGGTGGGGGAAGGGGGTCCTCCATGAGGAAGATGGAGAGGGAGGTCAAAGGAGCATTTGTTTTTAAATATGCCAGAGCAATCCAGAGAAATCTTGTTATAAACAAAACTTAGTAACTCTAGGGTCAGTTTTTGTAGAAGGATATTTGAAACAATAACAAAACCCTGTAGGATGTAGAAAAGGTGCTCCAAGATCCTTTTCATCATTTAGAAAATTCCTTCAAACCATTATTTGGAGACTGTTGGAAACATTATAGATTTTTCAGAAATCATACTTTTATTCTGACTATAAAGGTAGTATGTACATTTTGCCAAAAGTGGGGATGGGTAACTTGTATATATAATGTGAAGTTAAAAAAAAAAAAGCAAACCATATAGAGCTTTGGGTGTTTGTCACAGAAGGGATGGGTGGGGTTGGTCTCCCTGCCACCCCAATCACAGGGCAACTGAGTACATCTGCCTCTCTGAAGCTTTGATAAAGCAGAGAGAAATCAAAGCTTTTGAAACATGGTCTCAAGCAGGGGCTCAGGTCTATAGCTCTCTGGGTGTCTGACAGTTCTGTAGCCAGGAGACTTCTGTAGCAGGGAGAGAGAGATGGAGTACACACCATGAAAAGGTGTATGTCTTCTCAACTCACAGTAGGACCTAGGTCTGGGAAACTTGGCCTAAAGACACTGCCTTACCTCATGTCCCTTTCTCTGGAGGTGGGCAGCTCAAGCCAGATTAGAAACAGATGCCAAAGAGCAAACACACTTAGGTCATTCTGGAACACAGTGGAGCATACTAGATAAATGAAAAAAAATGTGATTTTGTCTTTCTGGAATTTGTGCCAAACTTCTTAAACAATATGAAACATGAGTTGTTGAAGGATCAAACTGTCAGCAGGAAATAGTTTACCCTATTGCCCAAAGAACACATGAAAATTCTCCATTCCCTTAGTCCCTAAATAACCCGACAGCTTATCAAGGGCTCGCTGCCTGAGTGTTAATGTAACTCACTCAGGATGCAGAGGTCAGCATCAGGCCAGCAAGGGGCAGCTTGCTCAGCACACCCACTATGAATAGTAGCAGCAGTAGACCAGGACCTTGCCGTACGCTTCGTGCCTCTGGTGGGTCTTTACACCTGTTCACTAATGATGGGTTTTCCTCCTCTTTATTAGTCTGCAACCAGTTACACAGTGGTGACCCATAATGACACCAGCTCGGGTAACGTGACCAAAGAGAAGGTAAGGCTCTTCAGAAGATGGCTATGGAAATGTATGGGAAGCAAACCAGCTTCCTTAATGACAGACAGACAGACAGCCACATGCGTCTGTTACTTACTGGGATTGGAAATTGGGGGTCTGAATGGAATATTTAAAACTTCCAGGGTATGTTTGTTTCTTACAGCACAGTTGAACACCAGAGTTGGGAGCACAGAAATCTCCAGAGGCCTGTAAGCTGCTAGTTCATAGCACCCCTTCTAGCTAAAATGCAACGGAGGTGTGTCTCCGCATAACCCACAGACGGAACTCAAAACACCAACATGATATATGGGAGAAAAAAATAACGTAACCCCAAACATATTTCAGCATGCAAATAGACAATTACAGAACATATAACAACAGTTTTGTATATTTGCATCTACTTGGAATTAGTAAATTTCGACTTAAAAACAGTGAGACCTGGTATTGAAAGAGCACAGCTGTAATCCCAGCACTTTTGAGTCCCAGGCAGGAGAATCATTGTGAGTTCTATGATAGTCTAGGCTATACGAGAAGATGCTCCCTCAAAAATAAAGTTAAGTAATAAAGTAAAGCCAGAGTGGGCTGAGCATGGTGGTGTGTGCCTGTAGCTCCAGCTATTGGCCTGAGGCAAGAGAATCACTCGAACCCAGGGATACAGGCCAGCTAGGGCCACGTAATAAAGATGTGTCTGCTGTGGAGTCCTACGGTCTCAGCAGCAGGGAAGCTGAGACGTGAGTTTCAAGTCAGCTTGAAACTAGGGCTACAGTGCCTGTTCCAGAATAACAGAAGTTCAGAATAAAAGGGGGGTAAGACAGAATTCAGCCTAATATTGTAGTACATTTTTGCATAAGGGGGGGTGCTAAGTAAATACTTTACTATCTATCTGTATAATAACCCAGAATGTCTTCAGGTTGCTGTGTTGTACCAATGATCTGAATTTTAGTACTTTGTCTGTCAACACACTTTTCTTTCTTTTTAAGATGTATTTATTCATTTTATGTATGAGTACGCTGTAGCTGTTTTCAGACACATCTGAATAGGGCATTGTATCCCATTACAGATGGCTGTGAGCCACCGTGTGGTTGCTGGGAATTGAACTCAGGATGTCTGAAAGAGCAGTCAGTCCTCTTAACTGCTGAGCCATCTCTCCAGCTCCCCAAATCATATGCGAATGCATGTTTTGTCTGCTTACGTGTCTATGCACTAAATGCATGCATTTGTCCATGGAGCCCAGGAAAGGGCATTTAGTCTCCTGGAACTAGAATTCCAGGCAATTGTTAGTTGTCATGTGGGTACTAGGACTTGAACCCAGGCCCTCTGGAAGAACAACCAATATTCTTAACCACTGAGCCATCTCTCTAGCCCAATACACCTTTCTAAAATGGTAAATGACACTTGGTAAAGTTAGAACAAAATGATGTTTTCCTTGACTTTACACTAAACTTTGGAAAGTTTGCATTCTTTGAGTATATAGAACAGAGTCAAGCCAGGTATAATGGCACATGCCTTTAATTACAGCACTTGGGAGGCACAGGAAGATGGATCTCTGTGAGTCTAAGACCAGCTTTGTCTACTGAGTGAGTTCCAGGACAGTCAGTGAAACATAGTGAAATCTTATCTCAAAAGCATTAAACAGAGTCATGCTATTTGAACCTCGGGACAGCCTGACCCCCACTGCAAATAGCAAAAAGTGGAGTGCTGAGGGTCATCTGGGACTGTCTGAGGCCCAAGTGATGCAGACATCCTTGAACCTACCTGTCTCTGTAATAGCTTCAAGTTTTGTCTAACTTGGCATTTCTGACTGTTGTGACTTCCCCAGTGGAAGTGCTAGTGACCCCAGGTATCCCCCAGATGTTGTCCCTGCTCTCTTGGATAAATTCAAGAATGTTAGCTCCTCAACAGAGGAACAGTGTGGCCAATTCCAGGCTTCAACAGAGGAACAGTGTGGCCTGGCCAATTCCAGGCTTCTGTTTTAAAGACACAAGTAGAATTATCCTTGTTCCCAAGGATGGAGTGCTACTGGCAGAATGAACCAGGAGAACCCAGCCTAAGGACACATGAGAGGTTCCAGCCCTCGCCTGTGGCTCTCCTCCATGCCTACTTTGATCTCCTGTGATCACTTGCCACAGGTACAAACCTAGCCTTTGATTGAATCATTAATTCAGTAAACAGTGACATTTGACAGCCGCTGGGTGCCACACTTGGGTGATGCTCGCCCTAGACAGAGCCCTGCCCTTGTCTTAGTCTCTGGTCTGCTCTGTGCTCCCGACCAAGGTGAGCTTAAAATATCCGCAACTATAAAGTGAGATAAATCCTTCCTCCAAAAAAACAAAAAAATAAAAAACAACAGAACTTCTGGGGATATAACTCCATTGGTAGAACTGCCTTACATACAGAGACTCTGGGTTCATCCCCAGACCAATAAAACTAAGCATGGTGGTGCATACCTGTAATTCTGACACCCAGGATATAGAAGCAGCTGAATCAGTGAAGATCATCTTAAGCTTCATAAGTTCAAGACCAGCCTTGGCTACAAGAGACCCTGTTTCCCCAAAACAACACAAAAAACAAATTATTTGATTTTTCTAGAAATAATCTAAGTACTTCACGCATATAACATATGCAAACTTTCTAACAGCTACATAGCAGCTACTGTTTTTATCCTTGTTCTGAAGGTGTAGAACAGAGAGATTGAGTTGCTCACCTAAACTCACTCAGGCTCCCTGCTGGGCTTCCTTACCTGGCACCACTGCTAGAATTGTTCCTGGTAAATTTGTTTATTAGTATAAACAAAGCAGACGTGACTGTGTCTCCCTGCGTCACCGTTAGATCTGAGATGTTTCTTAATGATGAATCAGAAGCAAATGACACCGCTACCCATCAGATGTGTTTGCTTGGTCATCCGAGAGCTTCATGGGAGTCAGACCCTTCACTTGGATGCGTCTAGTTAACCTGGAACTTAGTGAACTCCATTGAGAGTATATTTGCAGCAAATTTAAGGGTCTGTTTATCAGATACTGGGCCATGGCCTAGCTTTTGTGACAGAGCTGGAAGGGATGGGGGACCTGGGAACTATCCAACCTAATAATTTTTTACTGTTCTGGGCTGTCACAGGAAAGAGGGGCGACTCTGCCCTCCACCCAGCCGGCATTCCTTGTCAGACAAGGGCTGAAGGGCTCAAAACTCTACCAACCTTTTTTTTTTTTCAAAAAACAGAAAACATTGTATTAAAAAATTAGTTGAGGAGCTGGTTACCTGACTAGCAGGTTAAGTCACACGCTGCTGGGCTCTGGTGACGCACGTTTGATCCATGGGATCCACTGTGAAGGAGCGCCGACTCGTAAGCATTGTCCTCTCTGATTCCCACGCGCATGCAATAACACACAGGTGCCGCGTCATGCGTGCGCACACAACCATGCACATAGTAAATAAGTAAAAACAGCAGCTGAGAGCTGGAACCCAAGGCTCAGAGAAGGTAGTGAATCCCAGAGCCGGAACGGCTATCTGGGGTTTTTACCATGTTTCCTATACATCACTTTTTGAAGGTTTTTCTTCTTGTTGTTTAGAATTACTTTATTTATTCTAAATTGTTCTAATTTATTTAGAATTGTTTTAGTTATTATGTGTTTGTATATGTATGTGTCCGTATGTGGGTTCTATGCCTGAGTACAGCCATCTATGGAGACTGCAAGAGGGTAGTAGACCCCCCCCCCAGGGGGAGAGTGTCATGTGGTTGTGAGCTGTCTCTTGTAGATTCTGAGAACTGAATTCCAGTCCTCAGTCCTTAAGAGCGCCGGGCTGTCTCCCCAGCCCCTGTTTGTTTGTTTGTTTGTTTGTTTGTTTGTTTGTGAGATGGAGTCTCAGTGGCCTTGAGTTAGAATCCTGCCGCCCTGGCCTTCTAAGGACTAAGTTCCGCCACCATCAGATCATGCCTGGTGGTAATGTTCTGACAGGATGAGGTGCCTGTTTACTCTAAACAGCCTGCAGCCATGGAAGCCAGCATTGCTGGGGACACAGAGGCTCTGTTATGTATACACGTCTTTCTTTTCTTTCCTTTCCTTTCCTTTCCTTTCCTTTCCTTTCCTTTCCTTTCCTTTTCTTTTTTCTTTATTTTTTCCTCTCTCTTTTTTTCCTTCTTAGTTATTGTTTTTAGTTTTTCATGACGGAGATTCCTGGCTTTCCTGGAACACTCTGTAGATCAGGCTGGCCTTAAAGTCACAGAGATTGGCCTGCCTCTGCCTTCCCTGGTTGCCCAGTTATGTCTACGCATCTTCAGTGGGTGATTTACTGAAGACCCTTGAGGGAAAGCCCACATGGCTCCTGAAAGTCTCGTGAGACTTGTCAGCTGGGAGGTCAGTATAAGATCCGAACCGCAAAAGATGAGCTGACATGGGAGATGGCAGTTGTGGAGATGGCAGGTGTGGTCCTTCGGTCTCTGAAGGAATGTTCTAACAGCCAGCTTTTCTGTTTCTGTTTGTTTCTGTTTCTGTTTTGTTCTTTTGAGACAATGTCTTACTTTGTGGCCCAGGCTAGCCTCAAAACCTGGTGCTCCTCCCTCTGAACCTCCTGAGTGCTATGATTCCAGGTGTGAGCAGTCATCCTGGCTGTGTACTCTCCGCCTCAGTCTCCTGTCGCTTTCTACTCCTTTTTTTAGAACTCACTAAAAGTTAGAGCACAAGCATTTGATTATTCTGCAGTGTTTCAGACACTGTACAGATCCACTCTAACATCACGCTCTCTCCCCTGCTGAACCTGACTCCTATCTCTTCTGATCCGCAGATCCCCGTTGTAACAGATGTGGAAGGGATGAACATTTTAGGGCTCGTCCTTTTTGCCCTGGTGTTAGGAGTGGCCCTGAAGAAGCTAGGCCCCGAGGGAGAAGAGCTCATCCGATTCTTCAATTCCTTCAATGAGGCCACAATGGTGCTGGTGTCATGGATCATGTGGTGAGTGTCGCTCTGCCATCTCTTCTTCTAACTGGCCCCTGGCATCTATGAAAAATTTCAGTACTCTATGTTACCCTCTGGGACACCTGCCCCCATGCCCAGGGTTAGGTTGATGAAGCATAGCTTGTCATGGTACAAAAAGCAATGGACCAGGGAGATGGCTCCGTGGACAGCAAGCCAAACGACCAGAGTTTGATCTCTGGAACTCACAGTGGGAGGAGAAAACATGCTCAAAAGTTGTTTTGCAACCTTCCCATGTACCCACATAATACTCTCCCTCTCTCCCTTTCTCCCTCTCTCCCTCTCTCCTCTTTCTCTCTGATGATGATGACGATGACAATGACGATGATGATGACGATGACAATGACGATGATGATGTTTTAAATCTTTAAAGAGTGATGCAATAGTTTCTCTTCTTGTCTGGGTCTCCTAGAGAACCGGGAATACATAGTTACTGGTACCAAACAGTAACTACACTGACCCCTGGACTCACATCACTGTATGAGTTCCAATGTCAGCTCATATATTTACCATGTCCAGTTTGCTGTCTGCTGCGTAAAATAAGGTTCTTTTATCTCAAAATGATAAACTTTAAACTTCAAGGAGATCATTGGTAAGACCTTTTACAACAAGGAGGAAAAACTTATCTTTCCCCTGCTTAGGTAAAGCTTGAAATGAAAGCTTTTATGAAAGCTTTTAATTTATAAGTATTTCTTTGTGTCATATTAAGGAAAGGATGGTTGCTCAATAAAAACCATTAGTTTGAGTCCTGGCTAAAACTTAACAATCTGACCACCTCCTTCAGAGCAACTTCTGAGAAATCAGACCAGTTCCAGCCCTCATCTCTTAAAAGCTTTTCCTGGCATTTCACCTGTCTTGGTTAGGGTTTCTGTTGCTGTGATAAAACACCATGACCTTAAACAGCATGGGGAGGAAGGGGTTATTTTAGCTTACAGTTACACATCCCATTCCATCATAGCAGGAGGTCAGGGCAGGACCAGGAGCCAGGAGCGGATGCAGAGGCCATGGAGGGGTGCTGCTTGCTGGCTTGTTCTCTTGGCCTGCTCAGCCTGCTTTTTTTTTTTTATAGCACCTGGACTACCTGCCTCAGGGAAGTGCTGGCCAAGGTCAGCTGGGCTCTCCCATATCAATCATCAAGCAAGAAAATACACTACACCACAGGCCAATCAGATGGGGCATTTTCTCAATAATGTTCTCTCTTCCCAAGGACTGAGCTAGCCTGGGACAAGTTGACGTAAGAACTAGCTAGCACACCACCTAGGCAGACCTCTGAATTTTAGTTGTTATCCAAACTGATGCTATCCAATAGTTGTTAAAAGCTAGTTTATGAAGCTGGTCATGGTGGTGCATGCCTTTAATCCCAGCACTTGGGAGGCAAAAGCAGGTGGAGTTCAAGGTATGAATTCAAGGACAGCCTGGTTTACAAAGAGAATTCTAAGAAAGCAATGGTTATACAGAGAGACCCTGTCTCAAGAAAGCAAACAAACAAACAAACAAACAAATAAGCTAGTTTATTCTTTCGCATACAAAATATCTCTTATTATCAACCACTAATGATCACAGAACTTCTCTCTTCGATGACTTAGGTACCAACTGGACTGGTTTTAGGAGAAATTTGAATCTAACAAGCCAAATCCTGACCCCATGAGTGGCATTTCTCTTTCTCAATGGAAAAAAAAAAATCACATAAACCAGCTATCACTGCATACATGCCTCTTTAACTGTTGTTATTCTGGGGAAAGAACTGATATTTGGCTTGGTTTGGCTTGGTTCTGTGAGGCACTGTCTCATGAAGCCCAGGCTGGCCTTGAACTTGCTATGCAGGCAAGGATGATCTAGAGCTCTGTATCCTGTGTCTGGATCTCCCAAGCACTGGCAGACCAGCTTTACCACATCCCACTTTAGAGTCCTTATGGCTGAAAACAGTGTGTTTACCCTATTAGAGTGCAGGCTGGTGTGCCAGCAGGCAGTTCACTGATGAGAAAGTTTCCATGAGCAGTACACAGCCTAAGGGGTGCCTCCCCCAGTTGAAAAATCGAGTGGTGTTGAGTTGGTTATTCTGTTGATGAGAATGAGAACAGGGTTCTTATCCCCGGGACTTGTGGCCTCTAAGGATACCTTTCAAAGTTGGACAATGAAACTGTCTTCCTGACATCTCCAAATGTCTTCCCTGGGTTGCCGTTGTTGCGGGAGCAGGGATGGTGGCTTCCCGCTAGACTGTTGGTGGAAACAGGAATTGGTACAGTCACTTCAGAGAACAATTCAGCACCATTTCCTAATGTTTAAAATGCACACACCTCCAAATCAGCAGGGCCCACTTGATGTCCTGACCTAGAGCACACAGGCATGTGGGCATACACAGACAGGCCTGTTTCCAAAGATGAGAGCTTGGGGGGACACCCAGGTGCTTCCACTGAGGAAGCACTAACCACAAGGTCCTGAAGCTGCACAAGCTTGTAATCCCACCTCAGGAGGTGGAGGTGAGAGGATCCGGTCAACAACAGCCTGGGCTACCTGTGACCCTGTCTCAAACCCAACAGTAACAACTACACAGTAGCGTGTCAGGGTAGAAACAACCCAAATGTCTATCAGTAGTAGGCGGGTAGAGAAACAAAATGTGGTATGTAGAGTAATGGAGTGTTACTCAGCCTTATAAAAGTGATATTCTGACATGTACCACAACATGGTATAACTACATAGAACTACAACACGAAGGCGTGAGGCTACTGAAACAAGCCACAGACAGACAAGCATGTCTGTTCTGCTTTTTGTGTGGCTACAGCAGTAGTTAGCCAAGGCTGGCTGGGGCAGAGGGGCCTGGGAGCTGCTGTGTATGAGAGCAGAGCTTTATTCTGGAGTGACGGAGACACTTCTGGGCTGGGCGGTGGAAATGGCTGCCCAGCAATTCAGATGTACTCAATGGCGATCAACTCTGCATATAGTGAATGTTTTGATGCTACATTTTATGTGTGTTCCATCATCATTATTTTTAAAGGTAAATTTCTAAATACTGATACAAAGATCTCATAAGCATGCTGTGGGATGTGAGCCAACTCAGACTGAAATGCAGTCCTGTGTCTCTAGGCACCCAGAGATCTCTTGGTACTCGGGGTGCTTGTCTGAGGATGATGCCTGAAGGGCAGTGTCTGGTCCTCAAGAGAGGATGTATTCTTATTTGAAGATGAGACTTAAAATTCCTAATACTCCCTAGAATGTCCCTAAAAAGAAAACTCAAGAAGCCAGTCAGTCACACTGGTCCCCTCTCCAGGGGTGCTCGGGGCTGATGTGCGAGACCTCACACTCCTCCCAATTCTGCTCCCCTTGAGATCTGAACTAGGAGGTATCATTAAATATAAATTAAAATTTATAAGTTAAAAGACAATTGTGGAATCGCTACGAGATTGATATTAAATTTACAGCTTTTGTTCTTCGTAGTTTCTATAATTCATTCCTTTTCTCCCTTTAAAAGGAAAAAAAAAATCTTCCTCTTCTGGCAGTGTTCCCAGAATATCATTGTTAATGACTTTTTCCCACGGGATCACGTCTTCCAAGCCCAAAGAATGTAAAGCTTCACGGAAGCCCTGGGCTGTGTTGGCTTTGTATCACAGCATCTCTGTGGGATTCTTATATTTCTGAGTTCTCAGGACAAGCCTCGGCAAACCTGAAAGCCAAGCTCATCGTCGCACGCACAGAGCCTTTCATTTTCAGTTCTTTGCCTTTTGCCATGTAGTTGGTGGCAGTCTATCAGTTAGGAACAATGCAGAGCTAGGAATAGTGGCACTCAACCTAGCACTCAGGAGGCTGAGGCAGGAGGATCACAAGTTCCAGGTTAACTTGGTCTATATAGTGAGACTTTGTGTAAAAGGAAGGAAAGGGAAAGAAGGAGAGGAAGGAGAAAAGAAAAGCTAAAAGGAAGGTATGTGTACACCAGAGGGAGGACATCTAAGTGTGTGGGAGCACTCTTCCAGAGGATGATCATCTTCATTTTTCTCAGTCACACAAATTGTTTATTTAAAAATAAGTCACCCCACCCCATCTTTTCTTTGTGTGTGTTTAGAGTTCCTCTCTGGAGAAACAGAGATGATCCCATTGAAAGTCCCTGGGAGGCTCTGTATCTCCCAGTCTCACCACATCCCCGATGAGCATCTATGCTTGTTCCTAGGTATGTTCCTATAGGCATCATGTTCCTGATCGGAAGCAAGATTGTAGAAATGAAGGACATCGTCATGCTGGTGACCAGTCTCGGGAAATACATCTTCGCATCTATGCTGGGCCATGTCATCCACGGAGGAATTGTCCTGCCTCTTGTCTATTTTGCTTTCACAAGGAAAAACCCGTTCAGCTTCCTCCTGGGCCTCCTCACCCCGTTTGCGACAGCTTTTGCGACCTGTTCCAGGTGAGTGGGCTTGGGAACCAACCCAATGGGTATGGAGCGAGGTGAGCCCAGTGATTCTCTTGGGAACACTGTGTGCTGAGGGGAATCCACTCCAGTAATGTAACAAGTGAATCCTGGAAGTCATGTTTGAGTCCTGTGGGACTTGACAGTTACACTGACAACTTTGGAAGAGATCTGGCTGGCTTCCCTATTTGGAGGGAAGGTGGCCGGACACTGGCTGAGCCGCCACACCGGTGTGTTCCGGGGTCTGAGCTGAGTGCTGTTCACCTGGCTGGGGACCGTTTCCATGCGTGGTTGCTTCCCTCCCCATCTCTAGCTCAGCAACCCTTCCGTCTATGATGAAGTGCATCGAGGAGAACAATGGCGTAGACAAGAGGATCAGCAGGTTCATCCTCCCCATTGGGGCCACGGTCAACATGGACGGAGCAGCCATCTTCCAGTGTGTGGCTGCAGTGTTCATTGCCCAGCTCAACAACGTAGACCTGAACGCAGGACAGATTTTCACCATTCTGTGAGCCCGTTACTCTTCCCTACATTGTTAGGCCTGGCTTAAAACGTTGATGTGTGTGTCTGCGATTTCCTTTGAAAAAAGATCCAACTCTCAGTGTCTCGTCTGTAAAGGTGGGCTGGTGAGAATTTATCACAGTCATCCCTCAGGATGCTAAGGCTGTCAGTTTTCTTGCTGCTGGAACAGGATATCTGACTAGAAAGCAACTTAAGGGAGGAAAGCTGTGTGTTGGCTTACGTACGCTCTGAGAGGATACAGTCTGCTGTTGTGGGAAAGGCAAGGGAGTGGGGGGCTGTTTGCCTACATCTGGGCCAATCAGGGCACAGAAAGATGAGTGCAGGCATTCAGCTGGCTTTCCCCTTTTTCCATTTTTATACAGTCTAGAACTCTAGCTATGGTATGGTGCTACCTACATTCAGGGTAAGTCTTCCTATCCCAGTTAACCTTCTTTGGAAATGTTCCCACAAACACACCCAAAAGCATGCCTCACTAAAGCTCTAGGGCTTTCCCACTTCAATCAAACTGACAATCCAAGTTATCTGTCACACGGGCTTCCGTTCCAGGACCATCTTACTCCAACGGATAATAGATAGTTGGAGTAGTTGATTTTTGCATTGCTATGACAAGATATTTGGCAGAAACAGCTTAAAGGATGAAAGGTTTATTGGGTCTCATACATAATTCAGAGGAATTTTTGTCTATCGAGAAGGATAATGTCTTGTTTACGTGGTGATAGACAGGAAGCTGAGGATGCAGGTCAGGACAGGGCGAAGGTATAATCTCCAAAACCCATCCCTTGTGAGCTACAGCCAAGCCCCACCTCCCGAAGACTCCACAGCCTTCGAGTACAGCTGCTAGCTCAGAATCAAGTGTTAAAAACAGCCTGTAGGGGACATTTCAGCTTCAAACCATATCCATACTGCCTTATATATATATTTTGCACATATTTTCCTCAAAACTTTAAATCCTTCTAGATGATGTACTTATGTACTTAGTATGATATAAGTGATAGGGTAGTTGTTGCTATATTGTATCATTAAGGCACTAAGGGAAAAAAATGATCTGTAGATGTTCAGTAGTTACAGTTTGTTTTCGGTATTTTGGGTCAGCGGTTGGTTTGATGTGAAAGCACAGAGCTGGAGAGTGTGAGGTCTGAGTGTACTTGGAAGGATGCTTCATCTCTCACGCTCCTAGGTGTGTGGTTGTTATGTATAAGGCATGGCTGCAATGCTCTGTAATTCCCTGGGTGTGTGGTTGTTATGTATAAGGCATGGCTGCAATGCTCTGTAATTCCCTGGGCCCCCTCCATCATCTGTCTTCAAGACTATCTTTGCTTTGCTGTACCCTAGAGTGACTGCCACGGCATCCAGTGTTGGAGCCGCAGGTGTGCCGGCTGGAGGGGTCCTCACAATCGCCATCATCTTGGAGGCCATTGGATTGCCCACACATGACCTCTCCCTGATCCTGGCTGTGGACTGGATTGTGTAAGTAGCCAATACCAAAGACCCTAGAATAAAGTCTGCTGAGGCCCATGAGTACTTAATGCTCCACTAGACCTGGTGCATGCAGACAGACTTAAAACTATCTTTGCTTTGGAAGGCATCTGTAGTTAAGCTGGCAAAGCCAGATTTCTAACTGTGAGAAATCAACAGTATAGCAGACAAGAGCCCATGAACATTCACAGTGGTACGAGAGCCGACCGTCCAGGACTCGCTTGTAGTATTCGGTAGGTTCAAGGGGCTGTGCAAATGACAGCAGATTAGACTGTTAGTAAGTGGAGCAGTGGTTGGTCCTGGCCTGCAAAGATCTGAAGAACGGTTGTCATGCAAGGAGAGCGTGCACACACCCTGTGCTTGGACTCAGGAGAAGTTAGACAAGAAGGTGACCATGCTGTCCCTGCAGTTCCTTACAGACACAAGAATGTCTGGAGGTTGATCACCTGAGCCTTCCGATACCTCATGCAGGTATAAATCATACTGTTCTTTAAGAAAGTTGACTAAGGCAGTGATGTGGGAATAGCAGGGCTCAAGGGTAAGAAACGGAGCATTTAGCCAGGCTCATCTGTGTATCTGTGTATCTTGCTGTCATAGTAGAAGTCTTACCAGTCATGGTGGAGATTAAATGAGTCACCATTCTGTACAGTGCAGATAACATGGGGCATGTGGGACAGCATTCAGCAAACATTAGTCCTGCTGTGCTGGTCACAACCAGGCAGAGACACTGGCTTCAGGTACCTGGCACTGGTCTGCCATGCTGGTCTCAAGCCTGAGGGCTCTTCACAGAAATAGGGTAAAATATCTAATAGAGACTCCTAAGCTTCAGATGCCTCATGAGAGGGAGCTCCATCCATGTGCAAAACAGGCCAGAGCCAGTCAGGGATTGCCTGTCTCCTCCTCCTTCCAGCTGCCTCCAGTGCCCAGAGAAGGTATCTCAGGATGCTCTGTCTGTGAAGGAAATAGCACCCCTGCAGAGGGCTTCAGTCCTCCAGTGCCCTTGGGGAAGATCACACCATTTCCCCTGTCTTCAAAATGACTACAGATCCTTCTCTGAGTTTCAGTGAGCATGGATGTTGAGCAAACCTGTGCTAAGTAGGCTGTAGGGAAGGCAAGGCTGTTTTCTAAGACATGCTTGCCCACAGCCACGGAATGCTCATGCCGTTGGTACCCAGGACTGAAGTTCAAGTGTGCTGTAACACTGAGGGGAAGAACAGCTGAACCCAAAATCATGTCTACTCTCTTCTCCCAAATGTGCGTGGTGTTCTCTATAGCAGGGCCATTGCACATAGCAGAAGTCTGTGGAAAGGTGGCTGGCAGGAACTAGATTGCATATCAACTCCCAGAAGTGTCGAACATGCTAGGGTAACTTGTTTCAACTGTTCTTTTTCCGACATTTTTTACAATGAGCATCTGTTACTTTCCTAAGAGTAGATGCTGCTCAGAGAAAATGAATTCAGCACAGATCTCTTAGAGGTATGCCCTCCAGTGTCACAGCCACATCTAGCAGGGCTCCTGACTGGGCTGCTGAGAAAATGAAGAACAGGACAGATACTGAAGAAAGGCCAAGCATACAGGCACAGAGAGGCTGGGATAGGACAGAGAAGCCACAGCCCCCAGGAAGGGTTATTGCATATAGTTGAGTCAGGGACACAGGCTGAGTGTGGAGGCCCAGCAGACTTCAGGCCATAAATGTCAACATCCTCACACAGTAAGGGAAGGAAGGCTTTGCCATCCTTTCCGAACCTCACTCACCCGGCTTTTCCACCCCCGTGATTCTGAGGCATTGGGGTCCTTCACATGGTCATTCCCATGTCAGACAATACACATTTACTCAGAACTTCCACTGCTCCTTACAAGTCAATTTCCCTGTGGCCACCAGCCTGCTTGTGATATCACCCTCTCCTGGTGACTCTGAGTATAGCATCGGTCCTTTTTCCTTTCCGTTTCCACCAGGGACCGGACCACCACTGTGGTGAACGTGGAAGGGGATGCCTTGGGAGCAGGGATTCTCAACCACCTGAATCAGAAGGCAGTGAAGAAAGGTGAGCAGGAGCTACAAGAAGTGAAGGTGGAAGCCATTCCCAATTCCAAGTCTGAGGAGGAGACGTCGCCTCTGGTGACACACCAGAACCCAGCAGGCCCTGTGGCCATTGCTCCTGAACTTGAATCCAAGGAGTCAGTGCTGTGATTAGGCTGGGTCTTGGGCCAGCCTGCCAGTACCAGCAACCCACCCTGGTAGCCTGACCCATTGATGTGGGCATGGCCCTCACAGACTTTTCATCTCCCAAGGAATGCTTTGCCCAATCACCAGTTTGAGAGTGGCCTCTCAGCACAGGTGTGAATGCCTCCTGAGCTAGAACACTATGACGTTTGTCTTGATCCATGTCTCCATGGAGCTGTGGATACACCTTGAGTCTATTTGGGAACCCCCTTGAGCTGCCAGGCCTGAGGGATTCCAAGTTCATGGAGGCCTGGGGACCAAGGTCGGGGGAGATGCAGATGGATTCTTCACTTTCTCCTGGGAGCGCTGCATCTGGTGCTTTCTGGGCCAGCCAGAAGGGTTGATCGTTGTCTGTCACGTTGTCTCTACAGCAGCAGACACTGAGGAGCTTCCCAGAGTCTTAGACTGAGCTGGAATCTGCTGGGCTGATGCTGGGTTAAAAAGGATTACGCTCCACTTGTGTGGGAGGCTTCTAAGGGGCCAGAGGTAAAACAGGTTAGAGACTCCCTGTGATGGTTAGCACAGCTGGGGGCTCAGATTGAGTAAACCATAAACTCCGAGGTCAGGGACAGACTGGGGAGCACCCTAAAGAAGATGAGACAGAATTGTTCCCATTCTAGACTGAGGCTCCTGCCAACACTTCCCCTCCATTTCCATTTGGACTTAGCCGCAGACCTTAGGACCTCCTCCTCTGGGAGGGGTGATGTGCTTACTGCACTGCGGACTTATATTGGTTGATCAGTCTATTACTACAGTGTGACTAGGTCCTTCCTAAAATGCTGCTGAGCTACAAAATCATATACTCCCCCAATAAACTCATACGCGGATCAAGGTGCAGCTCTGTCCCAGGCCCCTGTCTGGTTTCCACAGTAAATTACTTGCTTGTGTAAGACCTATGGTTAGTCCCGGGTCTGATGTAACTTGCCTCTTGCCTACTTCACTGGGATCTGATAAGGCCAAGGATAAATCTGTAGAAATTATTGTAAGGTGTTGGAAGTCAAGTTCTAACACCCGTAAGTGCCCAGTTTAGCTGAGAGACAGCTTTTTCTGTGAAGGGTGCCTACTGGCATGAGCAACTCTCCTGAACTGTTATCCTCATACTTCAGAAGCTAAGCTCTGAAGAGTTGTGAAGACATTCAACACAGCCTTTTCTTAATGAGCTACCCAACTTCTACCACATTCCTGGGTACCCAACTGTGTTGTTACTCTGAACCCACAGTTTCTGCCAACCCCACCCTAACAGGAGATTAAGTCCCTAAGTCATTGGTTTTATGCTTTCCAAACCTTGCTTTCTCTGCTGTGTTGTCACCAGATCCACACATACTTGGGACAGAGTCCGTTTTAAAATGGGGCCTGTGCCTGAGTGAAGGGGTGGGCAAGGAGCAGAGCCCACAGCCAGGGTGAATGACAGCTCTCTGAACCAACTGAGCCACTGCACTCTCCTGTGGGGCCGGGACCTAAGCGGGGAGCCGCAAACCTTATTCCCAACACTGTTTTTTAAAGGGGATTCAATCACATTGTTGGATTATGAGTGAGCATTTGGTATTTTTTTAAGTTTCAGTGTATCTTTTCCTCTGTATTTACATATACTTTATGTATCATGTGTGTGTGTGTGTGTGTGTGTGTGTGTGTGTGTGTGTGCTTTTAGCTCCAAGCAAGTCTGAGTTTGGATAAAGGGGAACTAAACTACAAATTATGTCTATGGAATCCTGATATTCCCATTTCTACAGAATCTTATTACGTAGGGATTGGAGCTGGACAGTGAAACCCACTGGCTGGACACTCAGGTCTCAGCCTGGACCCACAGTAACAAATGTTGCTGTGGACAGAGGGAGATGCTTCTGTGTGATGTGCATGGGATCTCCCTCTTGGAGGCCAAAAGAGGAGGTGGTCCCACGCCTCCCCAAGTTCTGGCTCTCAGAGAAGTTGATGGAGTTTCGTAACAGGGAAGACACCACCACAACTGACTGAAATATCTCCTGGCTATTTTTCTAACATGTTCATCTATTGATGTTTTGTGTATGTGTGACATTTGCCTTAAAACGTAGCACAGCCATCAAAACTGAGTAGTGTATTTTTCCTGGCACCTGCCTGTCTTTGAGTCCTGTCTTATATTTGATGGAGCTGTTGTTCTTTTAGGGGTTGACCTAGGGCGTCTGAATACAGTCTTCCTTTCCCTTCCAGCCAGCATGAGACCCTCAGGTGAGAAGGGCGGTTCCTCAGAAGGGAAACCTCTCTGACAACTGGTGTCGCTGTCCTGCCTGCGGCTGCCTGCCTAGAACTCATGACCATTATTAAATTGAGTGTTGGTTTCTCATTCTCTGATTAGGGCTCTGACATCCTGCCATCTGGCAGAAGTTAGTTTGCCACAAACCTCTGCCCCAGTGTTTGGACAGGTCTGTTAAAACTTGCCTGCTCAAAGGAAATTTCTGTTACCTCCATGAATGATCCAAAGCACACAGCCAGGAGGGTCGTGAACTGTCAGTTCATGATTCTGCTGTTTGCTTCTCTAATCAGGCCACAGTCTCCTCCCATGCCTCAGGCTTCTCGGGCTGAAAGGTAGATCACAGCTGTAGCAGAGACAGGCCACTGTGAGGATCGGATGAGCTTCATGAGTGTTAGTCTTCAGGAAGTGGCTGGCACATTAAATGTGCTGTGCACCAAGCCGACTGTCACATCGAATAGTAGCTGGGAATATTCCTCATCTTCAGGTGTCCCTTTGTGGCTGGGTCCATGTTTTGCAAACGTTTTTTGTGAGGAGACCAACACCTATTTATCCAAATAGGACACCAATGACAGACCAAAGATTCCACTTAAGTCTAGCTTGGGAAATAATAGGTTTATTACTACACCACTGAAGAAACTACACCATTGAAGAAAATAGAAATACCTCTCCTCCCACAGATCTTAACTGTTGGGGCATGCCACATGAGCACCGCCCCCCAGAAAATCAGTGGGCCCAACCTTGTGCAGGTCTCCTTTAGGCAAGCCGAGCTTCTGACATGATGACCAAGTCATGCCGAGGAGTCATTTCCACAACACTCCACCCCTTTGTCCAGCTTACATTCTCTCCATTCCCTGTTCCCTGATGTTCCATTTACTGGGCACTTGTCACTTCTTCTCAGAACTCTGATGACTTACGAGTCCCTGCAGTAACTGCTACCCTTCTAAAAAGAAGCTCCTCTGACTAGAGACGAAAGCAACATCGTCTATGGACATGAGCATAAATATTTAGAAGGCACCTTGACAAATATATCCAGTTAGCAAAACAATAGCTATAGCTTCCTCACCAGAGCTTATTACCTCTTAGCCCCAGGCTTCTGACCAGTTGTGAAATCCCTTGTGCAGAATGGGCCTGAAATTCAGTCAGAAAGCAGCTGACTACACTCATAACAGTCCATCACGACTGACCCAGTGGGCCTGTCTTGCCTGGAATGTTGGTGGTATATATAGCACACAGGATCCACAGCTGAGTCGGACTGTTGACAGTTCTCCCCAGGAGCCTACACAGTGCCTTCAGACCCACTGTGGAAGTTAGCTAGCAGGGAGGAGGTTTATGACGCAGTCCCAGCTTGGTTGTCCTATGGCCTACACAAAGCATGGATGGCTGTGGGGCTTTACCAGGGTGATCAAGGAACAGCAGTAACAGAAGCTTGTGTTGTTCAGGAGGTCCTGGAACTCCTTGACCAACAACCAGGGAGTCATTCTCCCCCAGCACTGGGACTTCCAGCTAATAACCTTCAGATTCCTGGAGGTATCTTTTCCAATGTCATGGGGCACTTCCAACGTTTACAGGCCTCGTGTCATTCATGACACACTATTCCCAACTATAAAATTCCCAAGAATTTCACAGGTTCCCCCGGCAGCCTGTGTGACCTGACTCCCGAGTCTTGCTCTGTTAGGTTTCATACACGTCTTCCAGATACTTTTCTAAATCTGTTAAAACAAAACAAAACCTCAGAGTTAGCAGCCCATCATCTATGAAGTAACACAATTTTGCAAAGGGTGTGCCGGGTTACTGAAGTCCCACTATCCACCATGCCAAACAAATGTCATTTGCTCTCAGAAGTAAGCAGCTAAGTGGGTACCAAAGAGAAATGCCAGCAGGGTCCAACAGCATGAGAAGATTCCACCATTTATAGCTACTGTTTCTTCAACAGGCCAATGCTGGGTACCAGGGTGTGGTTTGGAGGTACTACTTAGCTTCACACACACACACACACACACACACACACACACACACACACACACAATCCTTCGTGAGCTCCGTGAGCTGTCCTGATACTTCGTCATCATATAGGGATGTACACATGTATCTCCCGGCCTCCGCCAGGCTCTTTGGAGCCAGGGCTGGCTCTTGTTGTTCTCACTGGCTTCAGTAGTGACAATAGTGCACACACGCACACACAAACACACTCACACACAATACCTCCACAGGCTCCCTCAGTTTGACTGTCTCTGGGTCACGCTGTGGGTCCCTGCTGCCTCTCTATTGGCTGGGCCTGTTTACCATTTCTGTATTCTCTTTTTTGTTTGTTTTGTTTTGTTTTGTTTTTCAAGACAGGGTTTCTCTGTATAGCCCTGGCTATCCTGGAACTCACTTTGTAGACCAGGCTGGCCTCAAACTCAGAAATCTGCCTGCCTCTGCCTCCCAAGTGCTGGGATTAAAGGCATGCCCCACCCACCATTGCCCGGCTTCTGTATTCTCTTGAAGAGAAGCATGCACAGCTTACTCTAGAGGGAATAAGTGCTCTCTCCTAAGACAAGCTTAGCCTTTCTTAACCTGAGCTGCTCTATCTTTTTTTTTCTCTTTATTAGATATTTTCTTCATTTACATTTCAAATGTTATCCAGAAATTTCCCCTTACCCTCCCGCATCCCCGCCCTGCTCCCCTACCCACCCCCTCCCACATATTGGCCCTGGCGTTCCCCTGTACTGGGGCATATAAAGTCTGTATGACCAAGGGGCCTCTCCTCCCAATGATGGCCAACTAGGNGTACCAAATTTTTTGTATCCATTCCTCTGTTGAGGGACATCTGGGTTCTTTCCAGCTTCTGGTTATTATGAATAAGGCTGCTATGAACATAGTGGAACATGTGTCCTTATAACCAGATGGAAACTCTTCTGGATATATGCCAAGTAGAGGTATTGCTGGATCTTCCGGTAGTACTATGTCCAATTTTCTGAGGAACCGCCAGACTGATTCTATCTTTTATGTCACCACATTTTTCTCAGTCTTTAAAGCCTTCCAGAGGCTCACAGGCACTGACTTTGTCATTCTGTCACTTTTTTTTTTCCTTAGAAATTCTGGCTCAACACAAACTTTAGTGAATTCATCTTTGGCCCTGTTGGACTCCATGTTTGGGGACTGTCCTATTTATGTTGCTACCGCTGTGATAAACACCATGACCAAAAGCAACTTGGAGAGAATAGGATTTATTTCAACTTACAATTGTAGTCCATAATGAAAACATGTTGGAAGCCGGGCGTGGTGGCGCACACCTTTAATTCCAGCACTTGGGAGGCAGAAGCAGGCGGATTTCTGAGTTCAAGGCCAGCCTGATCTACAAAGTGAGTTCCAGGACAGCCAGGGCTATACAGAGAAATGCTGTCTTGAGAAAAAAAAAAAAAAAAAAGAAAGAAAAAAAAGAAAGAAAGAAAGAAAAAAGAAAGAAGGAAAACATGTTGGGGCAGAAACATACGGCAGGAACCTGGAAGCAGGAACCAAAGCAGAGGTCACAGAGGAGCGCTGCTTCCTAGCTTGCTCAGCCTGCTTTCTTACACTACTCAGAACCACCTGCCTGGGGTGGCACTGTCCCCAGGGGACTAGGACCTCTCCCAGCAATCATTAATCAAGGAGATGTCCTACAGGCCAGCTTTAGGAGCATTTTCTCAGTTGAGGATTGCAGATAACTCTAGCTTGTCTCAACTTGACAGGAAAACAAAAATATCAACCAGGACAGGTACCAAGTTTTGTGTACAGTTTTCCTGGGGAAAAACCATAAGTGAATAAATGTTTACTCACTTTAGATAGGCATCAACAAAAGATCAAAGCAATCATTCCATTCCAGTCTCGTTTGGTGAAGCAATACATTTCATTAGGGTTATTTACAGATACTTAGGCAACTTAAGGGCATCCATACCAATGAGGAAAAACAGGTCAGGGGTGATGGTGCACACCTTTAATCTCAGCACTCAGAAGGCAGAGCAGGTAAATTTCTCTGAGTATGTGAGTTCATGGCTAGGCTAGTCTACTTAGTAAGTTTCAGGCCAGCCAGAAATACATAGTGAGACCCTGACTCAAAAAAAGTTGGAGTGGTGGCACATGCCTTTGATCCGAGGACTTGGGAATCAGAAGCAGGTAGGTCTCAAGGCCAGGCTGGTCTATAGAGCTAGTTCCAGGACAGCCAGAGCTACACAGAGAAACCCTGTTTTGAAAAAAAAAAAACAAGACAAAAGACAAAAAAAGAAAGAAGAGAAAAACCTTTCTTTCTCCCTACTCATTACTGAGGGATAGTGAGATAGGCTTTCATGCTCTGTCCTGGTAAGCCCCAATCTCAAGGCCTTTGGCTCAGGCTCAGTGTGTGCAGGATAACGCAGAAAGGAAGATCTCAGAAACTTCCTGGAATTTCTCAAGTCAGATTCTCAAACTTGAATTATGTGTTGTAGGTGCTATCAGCCATTTTCTGTTGCTAATAGCATAGCACTCAAGACTAGGGGAGCTAAAAAGAAAATGGTTCATGGGTCTGGATGTCCAAGGTTGAAGGCTTGAATCTAGTGATGAACTCACAGTCTGGAGTGGTTCAGGGCAACATAGCAGCTGCAACACTGCTAGTCCCTTCTAGTCTCTCTGCTGATGCAGGCAACAGGAGTCAACAATGAAGGCTTTAATACTAATCATTTTAAAAAAGGACACATCTCTAAAGATCATAAAGATCACAAAGATGATTGGATCATCTGCCTCTTACCTCACCATAGACATTAAATTCCAGCAGGTTCAAATGGTTGTTACAAATAAGTTTCCCAGGACCCAGTACAGCTGTATTCCAGCTCTACCTATAGCAGGAAGAGAATAGCTCGGGAGTCTTCTATCATCAAAACTAGTTTCAGAGATGTTCTGAGCTCAGTGAAGAACCACTATCTCAATATGTTATTTCTTGGATGGCTAGGATATAATCCATATGCCTTAAAATTCACCTCTATGCTCCAGAGACTGGAGAGGTGGCTCAGTATTTTTAGAGCATTTACTGCTTTTACAGAAGACCCAAGTTCATCTCCTAGCACCTTTATTGATCCATTTACAACCACCTGCAACTCCAACTCCAGGGACCCAACACCTCCGGTCAGCTACACACATATGCAGATATACACAGAGATAGATACATACGCATATAGTTTTTTAGAAAAATAAAATCTTCAAAATGTCAGTGTGTGTGTGTGTGTGTGTGTGTGTGCAATTCAGTACTTTGTGATGGAGAAAACATCACAACGGTGATGAATAAAAGACTCTCACCCTCACCCAAACAATAAACCTGCTTCTGTCTCTATGGCTGTACCTACTCTGACATGTCATATACCTGGGATGGTAACATCTTTTTTCTTTTATAGAGAAACCCCAGGTAACGGTGACTGATGTTAAATGTGACCCCTGCCCAGTTCCCACTTTTCTCACACATCAGAGGGAGCCTTACAAACATGATCACTAAAACAACAAATTCAGCATAGAGCATGCAGACTCATTCTGTCTGCTCAGCAGGGTCTTTTCCATCAGGGATTGAGTTGAGGAAAGATGGACATCTGGATTAGTAGATTAAACAGAACACACACTGATTAAAAGAGCCTTCTGACCCTCCCATCATAACTAATGTTGATCCATACATCTAGACCACGTGCTAAGTTAAAATGTGGTAGAATCCTGGGAATGTATTCTGCTGATACTGGTCTGGCTGGACACCCTGTCGCTCCACCAAGGCATAATGCATAGTGTATGCTATGTGAATGACTCTCCCTACAGTTGTGAAGTGCACAGTCTTCATAGCTGTACATGACAGCCCTGGGCTGTAAAGGTGAGTGATAGCTTACAATTTTGACTCACACTCTGTTGTTGTTGTTTTGTTTTGTTTTGTTTTGTTCTGTTCTGTTTTGAGATAGGGTTCCTCTAGCTGTCCTGGAACTCACTCTGTTGACCAAGCTGGCCTCAGACTCAGAGATCCACCTGCCTCTGCCTCCCGAGTGCTGGGATTAAAGGCATGATCCAATTGCCTGGCTCGACTCACACTCTTAACATAAAGCATATTTCATCCTGTTTAAAAACAAAACAAAACAGATTTTTTTTGGTTTGGGTTTTTGTTGGTTTGGTTTTTTGTTTTTTACTTCTTTTCCTCTTAACAGGTGTGCATAATGAATGAGTCTCAGAGGCAGTAGGAGTGTGGTCAAGAGGAGTCTCCTTATTCATATTTACCACTCACATGGCCTTTTCTTTCTCTGTGATGCCCATTTAGCAAGGCACCTTGCTTTCTGCCGGGTACTTTGTAGTGCTGATGTACTGTCTTTGTCTGGCTACACAACCCAGCTGGCCTAGAACTGTGTAGCCTAGGTTATCTCAAATTCATGATCCTACTGCCTTAGCCTCTAGAATGCTGGGATTGGAGGCATATGTACCATGTCTGTCATTTGGTGGATCTTTGATCTCTGTTCCTCTGGTCACCTGGGCTAATTGACCAGCTTACAGGCTCTTTCACCTGACATAAAGGTGACCACAAAGCCTAATGAATGGCCACAGGGTAGCCAGGACTAGGTGAGGCTACATTGCAAAGAGTGGAGTATTACCTGTAATATTATTTAATTTATTTCAGGTTCTTCCTATAATGGAGCTACCCACAGTGTGGGTCTTCCCCTAATTAACCCAGTCTAGGAAATTCCTCAGAGATCTGCCCAGAGGCTTGCTTCCCTAGTAATTCTTGATCCAGTCAAGTATAATATACAATCTCTGCTTTCTGAGACCATGTCTTATTCTGTATCCCAGGCTATCTTGGAACTCATTCTGTAGCCCTGGCTGGCCTGAAACTCAAGGCAATTCACCTGCCCTCATCCATTTAAGGGATAGGTTTGCAAGCATAAGTCAGCAGGCCTAGCTAATCTTTTCTCCCATAAGTGGTTTTTCTCAGACATTTTGTCACACAATGGAAAGCTGACTGACAAAGGATAATGTGCCACATCACTACAGAGAAAGTAGACAGCTTGATCAGAAAAGAAATAAAAATCTCCAGATTATGCCCAGAACTATGAGAAACTAGAGAAAACTAATATCTCGACTAAAAAAAAAAAAGTTTAACAACACTTAACTATGGTTTTCCATACATTCTCTTGGGATATAAAAATATTATCCTTGAGCTAAAGTAGAGGTTAGTTGATAGATTGCTTACCAAACATGAACAAAGTCCATCCTACCTCATAACCAGTCATGCGCCATACTCCTGTTATCCCAGCACCCAGAAGGCCAAGGTCATCCAGAACTGCACAGTGAGTTTGAGACTTGCACTATAAGGGATGCTGCCTCAAAAAACATCATCTTCATCTTTTTTCTGTTCTGGCTGTATATCACTTGAGACACAGGGAAAACCATGAACTTCACAAGGACTGCTACTCAGGGTTTTCAGCAAAATGTTTGAAAGGGATGGATTCTCACCGTGTTTCCTGAGTTGGTACCGAACACCTGGACACAAACTGTCCTCCTGCCTCAGCTTTCTAAGTAGGTAAGACTAGAGATATACACAACAACCCCTGACCTTCAGAAACTATATTTTGTGTGTATGAATGGGCATTTATGTCTGTGTACCACATGTGTGCCTGATGTTCACAGTAGCCAGGAGAAGGCATTTGATCCCCAGGTGTTGTGGATAGCCCATGCACTAATTATATTTGATGTTAATTCCATTCTCCTGTGAGTGGCTTTGAACAAGGAATGAGTCAGCACTCAGGTGATTTCCTGCAAACCTGCTTCCCACCTTAATTTGTAAAATAAAGGAGAGCTGATGATTGGGCAGATAAAAGGGAAGGTGGGGAGGGAGAAGAAGGAGAAAATGGAAGAGGGAGAGGACAAAGAGGAACAGCAAGGAGGAGAAAAGCGGAGCAGAAGCACATTGCCTGGAGAAATCATAAGTTCTAAGGGGTCTCATAAATGTGGAAGATGGTAGTGTAGCAGTAGATCTGCCCTATCTAGGTGCACAGCATGTAATAATATTAACTGAGTTATGTTTTCATTGCCAGGGCATATTTGGGTGGAGATTTACCATAACACCCAGAAACTAGAGTAACAGATAAGTGGGTACTGAGAGTTGACTCCAGGTCTGCTAGAAGAGCATCCAGTACTCTTACATGAAGCCATCTCTCTTGCCCCACTCCAAAGCATTTTAAAAATTTTTATAGAGGTAGAATTCACATACCATACCAGTATAACTAAATTCTTTTAAGGCTTCAGGTTGTGCAAATAACATAACTTTTAGAACATTTTATCATTTTCAAGAGAACCTCCTACTCATTAGAAGTTGCCTTCACTGACTTGGTCCCTTGCGAGCCCCACAGCCTGAGACCGTCAATGTCTGGGCTTTGATTTGTAGAGATATAGTTTTAGCAGTCAAAATGACCAGACAAAGTCTACAGCTGCCTAAACAAGATTAGCAGTTTTCAGAAAAATAACTATAACAAAAAATAGCAGTTCTCAGAAAAATTCTCCTGCCCCGCCTCGCACTAAATTCTGAGAAAAAAATATAAACTGCCCTGACCTTGCTGTCAGAATTCCCTGTGACATTAGTAGCTGACCGATAAGTTTAAAAATATACTGCTGCATTGCTGACCAATCATAATATGACTGTTCAACCCTAAAAAAAAAAAAAAAAGTGTAAAAGAACTGGGCTTTCTGAGCTCAGGGTTGACTCTGCCTGCGAGGCTGAGCAACCCCACATGCGTCGGACCAATAAACCTCTTGCCATTGCAGCGATCTGTCGACAAGCTGTGGTTTGGGGGGTCGTGCACCCAGGGTAAGGCCTCGGGGGTCTTACAGTTTCTATAGCTTGTTCTACTCTTCAAAAAACTCAAGTAAATGAAATGATACAACATTTTGTTTGTAGATTGCTGGGTAAGAAGGTAATTGTGGGACACTAGAAACAAACATTCACTTCAGGGAAGGAACCAAATGACAGACCAGGGTAAGTCGGTCCAACTTACTAAACCAGTGAGTTTTACTGGAGTTAGTAGCAGGAACATAGGTGAGAACAGTTAGTTACAGGAGCAGAAATGACTCAATAATAATAATAATAATAATAATAATAATAATAATAATAATAAAGCTGATATATCAACAAAGTGCACCCCAGTATGAGTGACAGCTCACAAAACCTGGAGCTCACTCTAGCTTGCCTGCAGCTCAGGGGGTTAAAGAACACCCTCTCCTGGTCCATCTGTTGATCTGAGTTGCTTCCAAGCAGCTCAGGTTGTCTGTGGGTCTCCCAGGAAGTTCAGATGATTCCTTGCTTCTTTCAGGCTACTGGGCTTCTCTGAGAAGGACTCTCATCTTGCTTTACTGTTTGCATACGCCTGGGGAGGGAGGGGCCTAATGAGTCTGGTCAGTTTCATGGACTTCCTGAAGCTATTTTTAGATGTTTATTTCCTTGTATGATGGAATACTTCACCTCCCCTTAGAACATCTTGTAATTTCACCTCCCTATATACATCATGTCTTAAAACCTCTCCTTTCACATGCTATCTTGAGAAGTTCCCCCCAGAGGGAACTGCCACCCAGCAGATAGAGACTCTTGTTCGGCCTTCTGAATAGCTGTCAGACTATTCCTACAGTGACTTTGCCATTTTCCATCCTACCAGCCATTATGAGGGACTCTGGTTCCTTCATACCCTTGCCAACATGTTTAGTTTGTGATATGGTGTATGAAGATATGTACACATGTACAGGTTCCCTCACATTTGTGAGCCAGAGGTCACAGTCAGAGGCCCTCCTCTTTTCTACTTTTTTAACAGACAGCCTCTCACCGAACCCTGGCTGGCTGGCTGGTCAGCAAGTCCCAGGGATCCTCTCATCCCTGCCTCCCAGCACTGGGCTTACAGGCAAGCACCTCCATATCTGGCCATTTCATGTGGGTCTATGCATCTGAACTCAGGAGTTCATGCTTATAATGGCAAACACTACCCACTGAGCCATCCATCCCCCTAGCTCTGCTGAGCATCTTTCCTGTGCCCACTGGCCATTTGCATATGCTCTTTGGCTAACAGTTTATTATTATTAACATTATCATCATTATTAATGTATTTGCATTGTGAAGAATATAAATTTCTCTTTAACTATTTTTTATAAAAATTATACCTTTTATGACTTGAGAAGAATCCTCTTTTATCAAGTTCTATAAAAACTGGTTGTAAATTTGAAGTTTCCTCTTTTAAGTTGAAGTCATTTTCACAATAGCAGGCAGAACTGAGTAAGTCCTTGAAATGAGATTATTCCTGGAAAACTTGTATTTCTAATTCTGAAGTCTAAGGTCATTATTTTGGTTGTTTTGCTTTTTGTAGGCTTGCTGTTGTTTTTTGGTGGTGCAGGGACCTGAACTTACAAGTGCTATGTAAGCAGTCGACCAATGAACCACGTTCCCAGCTCCAAATGTGTTTTTAATACTTGTCAGAACTGATAAGCATCACTTCAGACTGGATCTTTAGCATTCCCTTAAACACTCAGATGTCTCTGTTCATTGGCAGGGATTGCCTGGAGAGACCTCAGCCTCCAGAAAAGGATCCAGCTCCCTCTGCATGGCTCAGTCCCGAAGCTTACCTTATAGCACGGTAAGCACACGGTAAATATCTGTGAAGAGAATAGAAGGAATGAGCAATGGATGGAGAATCGGTTCCCCCAGGGCATGAAGACAATATTCACCAGCAGCTTGAGTCCAACAGCAGAGCTGTGTGGGCGGGCTTTCTATCAGCAATTCTGTTCTCAAACGAAACGTTTTCTATAAAAACAGGCACCAAGCCCCTTGCTTAGCATTCCCCAGTCTTAAGATGGCCAAATACACACTCACAGTTTGAAGGGCTCTGCAAGGGAGCAACCATTTCTAACTACACATGGACAACCTTTCGTGCAAAGAACAAGGCCATGTGACAGCCTCATCCTCGGTCAGCTGATGTGTGAGACACTGTACAGGGTACCATGTCCCAAGCAGATTCAACTTTCCTAGTAAGCGTTAAACAGCATGAGCCCCTGCTGTTAGCCTCCCATATGCAAAGCCGGTGTTCAGTTACCAGCACCATATAAAACGTGGTACAGTGCTGGGATGATGGGGACCTTTTTTGGGGGTGGGGGGTGGGTTCGAGACAGGGTTTCTCTGTATCACCCTGGCTGTCCTGGAACTCACTCTGTAGACCAGGCTGGTCTCAGAAATCCACCTGCCTCTGCCTCCCGAGTGCTGGGATTAAAGGCGTGCGCCACCACTCCCAGCAATGGGGACCTTTTAAAGGCCTTGCCTGTTGCGTATGGAGAATGTGTGACTCATGGCAACAGTGGAATGGTGTCAAATTTGGTAGCAGTGGGTGATGACACTGAGACCCTGAAGACAGGCTGGGAAATCACCTGACTTCTAACAGAGATCACCCAAGGCTACATAGTAAGATCCTGTCTCAGGAAGAAAAAAAAATGAGGAAGAGAAAGAAAGAAAAGAAAAAAGAAATAAAGGCAGAGAAAGGAAAGACTTAATTTGACTTTTGTCTTTGTGAGTGTGTGTGTGTGTGTGTGTGTGTGTGTGTGTGTGTGTGTGTGGTTTGGAAGGGGGTATGCACACATGCACATAGATACCCAAAGAAGGCATTGGCTCCCCTGAAGCTGAAGGTGTATACTGTTGTGAGCCCCCAGTGTGGGTATTGAAAACTGAGCTCTGGTCTTCTAGAAGAGCAGCAAACACTCTCTCCAGCCCCTACCACCATCTCCCACAGCTTTTCGTATGTGTTTATTTGAGACAAGGTCTCACCGTGTATCCAAGGCTGACCTGGAATTCATAGTCCTCTTGCTCCAGCCTTCCAAGAACTAGGTGCTCTCTCTCTCTCTCTCTCTCTCACACACACACACACACACACACACACACCATGGCATTTTTCTTTCCAGTGGTTCCCAGTCTGGATTGCACATTAGACTCCACTGGGAGCATCTTCATGTCACATCACACCCTGTCAAGAGTGATCTTCATTGTCAGTGTTACTGGGATTGGCTTCCCTGAGGAGATTGGCAAGGCTCAGCTCTGGGTATGCCAGGGCATTTCCAGAGAGGATTAACTAATGGAGATAGCTCTACCCTGGGTAGGTGGCAACATCCATGAATGGAGCCAGAACAGAATGGGAGAAATAGAAAGCCAGGCCAACGTCCCTCTCTCTGCATTCTTTCCTCTGTAAAGTGAGCTTCTCTGTTCTGCTCTACCATAGTCTACCCACCATGAGGGCTAAATCAGCTGAAATCGTGAACAAAACACCTGTCCCTACCTAAGTGTACCCTCTTGGGTACTTGTGATGGTGCAGTATTTACACCTTTGTTGATGTGATGCAGTGCCATGGCCAAACCCAGTTCATAGAAGAGATTATTCTGGCTTATGGTTCCACAACGGCAAGCAAGGTGTGGGAGCAGGAACAGGAAGTTGAGAGATCACATCTTAACCACACACAGGTAGCAGAGAGAGAGAGAGAGAGAGAGAGAGAGAGAGAGAGAGAGAGAGAAACAGGCAATGGATGGAGGATATAAAACTTCCAAGCCTGCCCCCAGCCATACACTTCCTTGAGCAAAGCCCTACCTCTTCAAGGTTCCATAACCTTCCGGAAGCAGTGCCATCAATAGGGGACCAAATGTCCAGATTCATGGACCTAAGAGGGACATTTCTCCTTCAAACAACCATTCATGGCAACAGTAAAAAATGAGCAATGCACAAGCAAACCAGATCATCACACTTTCTCGGGGTAGGACCCAAGCCCTAGTGTTTCCAAGCTTCCCGTTCTCCAGTGCGGAGCTAAGGCTGAACACTGCCGGTGGAGCAGCCATTGGACAGACAGTGAAGTCTGCGTCTGACAAACTTGCCCCGGAGTCATGGGCATCACAGACCCAGAAGCTTCAGCACCTATAGATGCTCCTGCTCCACACTCTTTGCTAGAAACTCGATTCCACAAAATTCTCCAAATTCTTTCACTAGAGTGGCGAGGAGTGGAATTATCTGTACAGACTCTGCTTGGTTTGCATCTAGCTACCAATCAGGGCATCTTGCTGGGTATTAGAGATAATATTTTGGTGCAATTCTAACCCTGATTGTTGTTCTCAAAACAGGGTTTCTCTGTGTAGCCCTGACTGTCCTGGAACTGTCTTTGCAGACCAAGCTGGCCTTCAACTCAGAGATACACCTGCCTCTGCCTCTGCCTCTACCTCTGCCCCTGCCCCTGCCCCTGCCCCTGCCCCTGCCCCTGCCCCTGCCCCTGCCCCTGCCCCTGCCCCTGCCCCTGCCTCTGCCCCTGCCTCTGCCTCTGCTGGGATTAAAGGTGTATGCCTGCATGCCCAGTTTTCTACCCTGGTTTTTAATCATAGGATAATTATAGCCTTGTTTTCATTTTTCATCTTGATGACTGCCTATGTTTCCATTAGGATTAGAGGGTCCCCAGCCTGATGTTGAGTTAGAAGCATCTGTTTTTTGTTTCCAGTAAAACCATCTTTGACTGAGATGCTGCCCTCTTGCTACAGATGGTACCAACTAGAGAAACCTATGTGTCTGCTTCCTCTGAATACCTCAAATGACACCTGTGAAGAGAAAAGAAAAAGCCACATTCACAGAGATAACAAAGAACAGGGGAGAAAGCTCCAACCAGTGTTTCTCTGCCTTGAAGTCCCATTAAAATAATCCAGGCTCAACAGCTGCCAGTGCTCACAAAGATTCCAGGTCAATGGATCTAGGCCTGGGGCTGAACATTGATGTGCTGTATAGGTGGTTCTATGTGCAAAGCTTGGGCTGGCCACTTTAGTACTGCCTTGTAGTACGCACAGTGCCTCTCTCACTGTCTGGTCAATGCTGCATACATGCAAAGGATCTGGGAGTTTCGGCTTCTGTAGAGTTGCGTTCTCAGTCATCTGCCCCCTTTGTACAACAGTGCACTAAGCATTATTTTAGACCAGTGGTTTCCAACCTAATGTCACAACCTTTAAGACAGTAGTCCCTCATGTTGTGGTGACTCCCAACCATAAATTGATTTTTGTTGCTTCATAACTGTGGTTCTGCTACTGTCATAAATCATAATGCAAATATTTTTTGGAGATAGAGGTTTGCCAAAGAGGTCACAACCCACAGGTTGAAGATGACTGATCCATTTGAAGATGACAGGGGTGTTCATGTGAGACATTACATTATTAATTAACAAGTTTTACATAGTTTGTTTCAATACTACCCATCAGCCGGTATAGCAAACATTATTGAAAGCTCTAACCATAGGTGATTTCATTATGAGTCATACAATCTGGTATATCTACTTCCCAATAATCTTTGTTTTCGTGGTAATAGTTTATAACAACAACCACCAAAAGAAACCCATACAAATGATAATTTCCATGAAGTGCCAAGTAGGTATGTCAAGCTAATTTCAGTATGAAAGCCTCCCAAGAAATGTGTGAGAAGCTGAGGATAAAAGCCAGCAGCCAGGAGGCATTCAGAAAAGTGATAAACATCTGATCAGTGAGACAGAGGGCACATCTGTGAGCAAGAACTGAAAGCATTGCACCAGGACACAGGTCATGACCCAAAGAGGTTTAAGGAGGATGAAAAGCCACAAGGAGGAGGAGTCGTCCCTGGGGCCATGTCCCATGCTCAGGGTGACACATCTGGTGGGACCCAGCCTGGGCCTTGAGCACTAGTCTGCGGTATCTGCTGCCACTTTGTCCACAGGACACATTCTCTCTTCCAGGCAAACTCCGGGCTCCTGTGAGCATCTGCTGTGTGTCAGATGCAGATTTTCATGAACGAGCCATGACTGATTCCAGCTCCTTCCCTGTGCTGCTGCCGTGTTGATAGCATCTTGGGGAGGTGACTCTGGAGTGACTTGGAGCTTGGGTTAATTTGTGTTGCTCCACAAGGGCAGCTCCTAGCACTCACCATTTGGCCCATCCAGCCCAGCTCCACCTTCTGGGTACTAATACAATGCCTCTGTGACAGCCCTGGAAGGTGGCACTTCAGGGCATTGGTCCTCCATCTTTGGTCATGCTCGTCCAGCTGCACTGAACACACTAAAGAAGGGCATGTGGAATCTGAAGGAATGGGTCCTCATCAATGTATGTTTGAAGGTGTTACTCCAGCACTTACAGAGTGCCCACGGCGTGTAGGGAGCATGGACTACTTGTGGGTGGTTGTTTCTCCTGTGCGTGGGTCTACCTTTGGGATTACTGGGGAGGCCAGGGTACCATGTCTGGCTTACAAACTTATTTTCACATACTGTTTCCAACTGACAGTAGAGATGTCCATCTGACTCACATTGCCAAGGAAAATGCAATGCCAACATGCCCCACTATGTTGTCAGGGATGAGGAGGTTGCTCTCTAAGCTTGAAAACCTGAGTTCAAATGCCTGGTCCCATGCAGAAGACTGCCATGGCTCCTTATGTCTGTAACCCCAGCATTTGGTGGGTAGAGATCCAAGAACTCACAGGCTAGCTAGGATAGCCAAACCGCAAGCTTGGGGGCTAGTGAGAGACCCCAGCTTGGGACAGGGCATGATGCTTGGTATCCTGCTTTGGTCTCCTTATGGAAGTGCTTATGTGTGAATGCTTACTACACACTCACATACATGTGAGCATGCGTGTGCACACACACACACACACACACACACACACACACACACACACAGGCATGCACACACAATCTCTGAGCCAAATTCACCTTTCTTATTTTTCAGGGAAATGGCTTAGGACTTCTCCAATAAGAACAGCTGTTTTAATGGAGGCCTGTGGAACATTGACAGATCTAGATAAACACTCCTGCAGCAGTCTCCCTATAACAAGGACTTGGAGGCCACTCTTGCAGAGGCACTGACTGTGCCCTGAGGGCTTCCTGATGCCCACTGGCTAATTCAAAGTTTCATCTCCGTGATGTCAGTCATCCCAGCTTCTTTTCTCTGAGTTATTTGGTCTTTGTGTCAAGTGACCAGATTGGATTTGTTGGTGGCCCTCAGAATGTCAAGAAACAGAATATCAAGTAGCATTCCTTTATATCAGTGGTTCTCAACCTTCCTACTGCTGTGACCCTTTAATATAGTTCCTTATGTTGTGGTGACCCCCAACCATGAATTTATTTTCATTGCTACTTCATAACTGTAATTTTGCTACTGTTATGAATTGTAATGTAGATATCCACGTCTTATAATGGTCTTAGGCCTGTGAAAGGATCATCTGACCCCAGGTTTAGAACCACTGCTTTATACATAAGTTGAGTTGGGTTATGATACATTATATAACACAATGTATCTATTGTACAAACATGTGATCCATACAAACAACTTTTGATGCATATTCATGTGTGAACACAGCCGCAGGATAGCTCTGCACCTTGGTGGGCACCAACATTGTCTGTCTGGCACCACACGTGGCACAGATCATAAAGCATATTCCTAAATGTAAAAAAAGAGTGCCACCCTATACATTTATCAAAAAACACTGTGGACATCTGAGCACCTGGACTTATCAAAGTACTACTCACAGGAGGCTGCGTGTGCTGGGGCATATCTTCAACTCCAGCAGAGGCAGGAGGCTGGGTGTGCTGGGGCTTATCTTCAACTCCAGCAGAGGCAGGAGGCTGGGTGTGCTGGGGCATATCTTCAACTCCAGCAGAGGCAGGAGGCTGGGTGTGCTGGGGCATATCTTCAACTCCAGCAGAGGCAGGAGGCTGGGTGTGCTGGGGCATATCTTCAACTCCAGCAGAGGCAGGAGGCTGGGTGTGCTGGGGCATATCTTCAACTCCAGCAGAGGTAGGAGGCTGGGTGTGCTGGGGCTTATCTTCAACTCCAGCAGAGGCAGGCAGGTCTCTGTGCATTCCAGGTCAGCCAGAGTCACCTAGTGAGACCCTGTCTCGAAACAAAACAACACCACCAAAAGAGACTGAGACAAAGTGACTGCATTCTCCTTAGCTGGCTGTCAAGGAAAATTGGAATTACTTAGTAAATTGCTGTCAATAAATCCAGTGCAGTATTCTTTTAACAAATATTTTAATAGGAAAACCAATGAGAGTAAGATTATAGGTTGTTTTACCCTTTCCTACAACTCACCAATTCCTTATTTGTTTGTGTGCAGGTTCATGTGTGTGCATGTTCACATATGTGCATGTGTATCCTGTGGTTTCTCCTCAGGCAATGTCCACCTTGGTTTTTAAGACAAAATCTCTCCTTGGGATCTGGGGCTCAGTGATTAGGCTAAGCTGGCTGGCCAGGGAGCACCAGGAACCCAGCCCTCTCAGCCTCCTAACACTGATATTGTAAGTGAGTGGCCGCTCCACCCTGCTTCTCACGTACACTCTAGAGACTGAGCTTGGGCTTTTACAGACAGAGCTATTATTCCACTCTTCAAATTCCTTTTTTTTTTTAAGACAAAATATTTTATCCTTTGCTGTCTTAGGTTTATTTATAATTTCTGTGTGTATATGTGTCTTTGTCTGTGTAAATGTATGCATATGTATGTGTGCTGGTGCACAAAGAGGCCCAGGAAGAAAGGCATCAGATGCCCTGGAGCTGCAGTGTCAGGCACCTGTGAACTCTGGTCCTCATGATACAGCAGAGTGCACTCCAAAACGACGGAGCCAGCTCCTGGCCTCTTGGTCTCCTTTAACAAAAACACATTTGAACTGTGTTGTGTTGGATTCCAAAGATAGCACTTTTCTACACTGTTTGTTATCTTTCATGGAAGTGGTTGTTCTTGGGGTGGTCAGTGGCTGAGAGCACACAGGGCCCTTACCAGAGAGTGGCATTGGGTTCCCAGCACCCATGTGGGTGGCCCACAACCACCTGTAACTCTAGTTCAGGAGGTACCTGATGCCTTTAGCCTCCAAGCAGGGGCACCTGCACTGGTACGCATACCCACACATAGACACAATTAAAACTAAATGTTTAAGGTGACTGAGAGCTACTCTTCATGACACATGAAGAAAGAGGATTCTTTGGGTTTTGAGACAGGGTTTTTCTATGTGGGCATGGATGTCCTGGTAGGCCAGGCTGGCTTCCATCTCAGAGATCTGCCTGCCTCTGCCTCCTAAGTGCTGGGACTAAAGGTGTGTGCCACCACTGCCAGTCAAAACAGGATTCTTTCCTCAATCTCTACTTTTATTTCCCCCTCTGTACAAACCAGCAGCAATTCTATCTGTGTACAAGCACCTTTAACATGTACTACAGTCCTACCACCATTCAGCAGTTACACTCAACCATTTAGAACTCAGGTATGTATGGACAAATTCCCAAGCCACACTTAAGGGCTTCAGAAATGTGTCTAAAATTAAGGTTAATGATTTAACAAGTTTAATTATATAGCTTCCTCTGGCAGTCACCCAGTCTTCCCAACTCTTATCTAATTCAGTAAATGCTTGAGTGCTTACAACACACAGAGCGCCCTTAGACTGTGATGATGAGTGGGGAGAGAGCAGAATTTACAATTCCACGGCAGGCCAAGATAGCAGACTTGCTGATTGCAGCCAGGGAGGAAGCTGGATGTTCCTGGCTCTGAGCTTTGAGTGGTTATGATGACACCAGACAATGAGATGGCCCCTCTATTGGCTCACAGCAGGATGGTGCCTGAGGATCATGGCAATGACTGAGACATTGTAGAAAAAAACATCCAGTGAGTAAAATTGCTTGTCATTCACCAAGTCTGACCACCCAAGTTCAATCCATAAAAACTATGGAAGGAGAAACCAACTCTGAAAAAATGGCCACTGACCTACACACACACATATACACACACCCATACACACACACACACACACACACACACCCATACACACAAACACGCATACATATATATACATACATATACATATACACACATATGCACACATATACACACATATACATAAATACATAAACATACATATACACACATACATGTACACAAACACACTTATATACACACAAACACATTTATATACATACATACACACATACACCCACAATTAATAAAATAAATATCTAAGAGTTTAAAAAAAAAAAGTGACTCAGTTCTCTCTCTCAGTTTTTTGAGACAGGGTTTCTCTATGTGGAACTAGCTCTGTAGACCAGGCTGGCCTTGAACTCATGGAGATCTACCTGGTTCTGCCTCTTGAGTGCTGGGATCAAAGGCGTGCACCACCACCACATGGCTATTGATTCAGTTTTCTATGGCAGATGACTATAAGACATTTTAGGAAAAGCCATATAGACAGTAAGCATTAACTTAAGGGGAACATTTTTAGTGACCTAAATGATTGCTTGCATCAGGCTATCTCATTTCCAGTAGGATGTTACTGTAAATATGTCTAGAAAGTTCTACAAAATATGGCTCAGAAGCTGGACTTGGTGGCTTGTTCCTTTAATTCTCAGCACTCAGGAAACAAAGGCACATGGATCTATATGAGTTCCAGACCAGCCACAGATACATAGTGACACCCTGTCTCAAAATAGCAGAGAGAGAGAGAGAGAGAGAGAGAGAGAGAGAGCTCAGAGGTAGCAGGCTTGCTTAGTGTGCAAATCCTAAGCCTGATTCCCCAAGCCAACCCTGCCAGTCAACCAACCAGCAACAAAAGGGTATTATCCTCAATTGCTTAGCTCAGTATGGTGGTTCACACTTCTAACTCCAGCAATTGGGAGTCTGAGAAAGAAGGATTGCTGTGAATTCAAGACATGCTTGAGCTATAAAGTGAGACCCTATATCAACAACAACAATTTGGGATCCGGTGTTCCTGTATACACCCGTAATCCCAGCACCCAGGAAACTGAGACAGGAAAAATCACAAGTTTAAGGTCAGCCTGGGCTACATAGTAAGACCTTGTCTCAAAATAATAATCAAGATCTGCAATTGATTGCACTATCTTCCAGGCCACATGTTCCTATTTGGCTAGAAATCTTCCTGCAGCATGCATTTGCAGATTATGGCTCCTGAGTGGCAACATTGGTGCAGTCCTCTCCTTGCCTTCAGTCTCTAAAATTGCCAGTGAAAACAAGAAGCTCAGAGGCTGGAGAGATGGCTCAGCGCTTAAGAACCTGACTACTCTTCCAGAGGTCCTGAGTTCAAATCCCAGCAACCACATGGTGCCTCATAACCATCTGTAAGGGAATCCAATGCCCTCTTCTGGTGTGTCTGAAGATAGCTACAGTGTACTCATGTACATAAAATAAATAAATATATCTTTTTTAAAAAAGAAAACAAGGCCAGGCATGGTGGTGCACACCTTTAATCCCAGCACTCAGGAGGCAAAGGCAGGCTGATTTCTGAGTTCGAGGCCAGCCTGGTCTACAAAGTGAGTTCCAGGATAGCCAGGGCTACACAGAGAAACCCTGTCTCGAAAAACAAAACAAAACAAACAACAACAACAACAACCAAAAAAAAAAAAAACAGGAGAAGGAGACCATCAACCATATGTATGGGGTGGTACACTTCACAACAACAACAACAAAAAAAAAAAAAAAAAAAATAGGAGAAGGAGCCAGGGTGCTGGCGAATGCCTACAATCCTAGCACTTCAAAGGCTGAAGGAGGAGGCTTCAAAGCTTCAGGCCAGCCTAGGCTACACAATATGAACCTGTCAAAAAAAGAAAAAAGGAAGGGACGGAGAAAGGGAGGGAGGCAAGAAGGGAGAAAGGGAGAAAAAGGGAAAGGGAGAGGGGAGAGGGGAGAGGGGAGAGAATACCCACCCAGCCAGGAGAAAAATTTAAGTCTGTATCTACCAGTAAGCTGAATGAGTTGATTTCTCAGCACTCTCTTAAGAGGGAACTGTCCTAGTCAGGCTTACAGTTGCTTCAGTGAATTGCCATGACCAGAGTAATTTGGAGAAGGAAGGTGTTACTGGCTTACTCTTCCAGATTAGTGTTCCTGTCCAAGGAAGTCAGGATAGGAACTCAAATAGGGCAGGAATCTGGAGTCAGGAGCTGATGCAGAGACCACGGAGGAATGTTGCCTTCTGGCTTGCTCATCATGGCTTGCTCAGTCTGCTTTCTTGTTGAACCATTAAAGCAGGGGTGGCACCACCCACAATTGGCTGGGCCCTCCTCTTCAATTATTAATTAAGAAAATGTCTTACTCTGGTTAGTAGTGGTATGTGCCTCTCATCCCAGTATTTGGGAGGCAGAGGCAGGTAGATCTCTGAGTTGAAGGCCAGCCTGGTCTACAGAACAAATTCCAAAACAGCCAGGGCTACATAACCTGTCTCAAAAAAAAAAAAAAAAAAAAATCACAGTCATCTTTAAGGGAAGTCATGCAGGCATTCATGACAGGAAGTAAAGCAGAAATGGTGGGGAAAGTCTGTTTACATCAATCCCTCCTACGTCAATCAAAATTCAAGATGGTTTCCCCACAGACATGGCCACAGGCTAATCTGGTCTGTGTGTTGTCTTTAAGATGAGACTCCCTCTTCCCAGGTGACTCTTGGTTATGTCAAGTGAACAGTAAGCACAGGAGGAAGAGGACAGACCTGCCGAGTGCCCTATCAGGCAGCGCTGACCACACAGGCAGGCCGTAAATACCTACAAGCACACCAGCCACCATGCCATGCAGTACAGACCGAGATGGTCACCCAGAGGCCTGCCAGCAGGAGCCGCTAGAATGTGCGAGTCTGTGGTGGTCAGATGAAATCCCTTAGTACTATTTTTGTTTTCTGTTTTCTTTTTGTATAGTTGGCATAATTTTAGATGTTTTGTGATTTTGTGAAATAATATTTATGTAAATTTCATTCAGTATGTAAATGGGCAAAATACTTTTATAAATAAATATTCAGGTGTTGTTTGTTTGTTCTTTTGAGACAAGGTCTCACTATGTAGCTGGCTGGCCCCATACTCACTATGTATTCCAGACTAGCACTGAATCCTAGAGATGTCTGCCTTTGCTATCACTCTGGGCATTGTCTGTCTGTCTGTGACACTGTCTTATGTATCCCAGGCTGGCCTCAGAACTGGTGTCAATAAGGATAACATTTTACTTTGGTACCACATGAGTGCTAAGATTCCCAGGGTGTGGAAGCACGTCTGGTTTATGTAGTACCAGGGCTCTAACTAGAGCCTTACTCATGCTAGGCTAGCACAGCATGGCTGAGCCACATCCCAACCCTGTATTTTTCTAATATACATTACAGTTAATAACGCACTTACTTGTGTGTATATGATGTCTAGCATTTTCCAAAATCTAACAAATAGGCTGTTTTGTGAAAACTTTAGATTTTTTTTTCCTTCTTCCCATTGCTTGCTAGTAATAAGCATAAAAAAAAGTTAACTCAAGAATACTGGAAGGCAGTGTTTGTTAGCCTAGTGTTTGTTAGGGGAGGTTTAGAAGTGCCCAACCATTGAGCTAGCCAAAGCATATCAAAATAAGATCACATTCATGCACTCCCTTGTGTGTGTGTGTGTGTGTGTGTGTGTGTGTCCAGAATTCTGGGTGGATGCAGCACACACACATGACCCACCGGGAGCTAAAGCAAAATAACTAACCACTACATTGGTCCACCTTACATTGTATAGTTGAGCAAGCAGGCAGAAAGCTTAAACAGACTCATAAGATAATCTGAAGAATATTTTTGAGAGCTATTCTAATGTGAATAAAAGCTGTTTGAGTTATACAGGTGGTGAGGTAATGTGAGTAGAGAGCAGATCAGGTGCAGAGCAGGTGCAGTGCAAGTACAGTGCAGGTGTACAGCAGGTGCACAGCAGGTGCAGAGCAGGTGCACAGCAGGTACAGAGCAGGTGCACAGCAGGTGCACAGCAGGTGAAGCCATTTTAGGACTGTCAACTTCAGGGATGCTGAGCCAGGTGTTTTGCTTCTTACTCAATGTTTTGTTTAGGTCAACCCAACTCTCCCACTTCCTGCTTCCTGCAGCTGTCCCTACCCCAGGGCACATGGAACCAAGCCTAGAGTGAGGAAATGGCTGGAATCCCTGGCTTCATGTTTTGCTTTCTAGCTACCCACCTCTTATCACCTCAGCCAGTTCAGGGCCAGGTGGACACCAACCCAAGGCAAGCCTTTTAGACTTGTGCAATTTGCTATTAGGACCAAGAGACACTGGGTGGTCTCTCTGCCCACTAATGCCCTCCCTTCCCCCATAACTTAGAATGCAGGCCAGAGACTGCAGAGTCAGTCTCTGTGCTTTCACCTCCATCCTCCACTGACCACTGCGTCCCATCCTTCTTCCCCAAGTCCTGGCGACCCCACCCCCACCCCGCGCGCTGTATCCTAGCCCAAGCAACTCTAAGGGTCCCACCCCATCTCCTTTTTCCAAGCCATTGGCAGCCAGCATCAATCAAAACCCAACTGGGGACAAGGACCTTGAGTGTTTGGACAAGCAGATTCCTGACTGAATCAAAGCATTAGAACCAATCCCCAACAGTGAACAACCTGAGATGTTCCAGGTCCCGAGGATCCCTTTGATTAATTACTGACTGACTACTACTTCATTGGAGTTTAACACCTCAATCCCAAAAGGAAACAATTTAAAAGTTGCCGGGTGTGTCACCTCTTGAGGTGATCCTAATTAAGGCACCTTCTGTTTGGACACGTGAGAGGATGACTGCTGATGCAGTGTGGGAATCTGTGTGAGATGGACGTCACTTAATATCTCTCTCTCTCTCTCTCTCTCTCTCTCTCTCTCTCTCTCTCTCTCTCTCTCTCTCGTCAGCTGTGTGAATATGTGGTGCCCCTTCTAGTTGTCTTTATCGTGTCTCTCTGTGCATGTGTGTCTCTGTGTATCTTTTTATGTGTTTCTATCAGTTCTGTTTCCGTGTTGACCAACGGCTTTCTCTGGTGTGAGACCCTCCTCTGGCTCAGCATAAGACTTGTGCCCCCTCCTGGTAGGGACCCTAAACTTTATGGCTCTGCTGGGTCACTCAGAGAAAGCCCCCAAACCTCGACCTGTCCCACTCCAGGAACAGGGGTGCTTGCTTGTTTTGTTGCTTGACTCCAGCGTGTGGTCACGCTTGGTCCCTGTGCTGCGGTGAGGAGGAGCCAGGCCTCTCACCCAGGGCAACCCCTGCATCTAAGTTAAAGGCACACAGGGAGGGGGCGCATCCCTCTGCTCTGTGCCTGCTCCAAGCATTGGGGGGGAGAGGGGAAGGTAAAGTTCCCCTGGGCTGAGCCTGAAGGAAAAAACGAAAGTCCCACCCTTTCTTGTGATTGATGACTTTTTCAACCAGTGGTCTGTAAAACTTGCCATTCTCTGAAAAGGGAAGGAAAAAGACAACAAAACAAAACAAAACAAACAAACAAACAGTCCCTGCACTGGGCTGGGACATCACTGTCAGATAATATGGCCTAGATGGAACAGATTTTCCCTTCTGTCCAACACTGACCAAAGAGACTTTAAACAATGTTTTTTGTTTGTTGGTTGGTTGGTTAGTTGGTTTGTTTGTTTGTTTGTTTTGGTTTTTCGAGACAGGGTTTCTCTGTCTATCCCTGGCTGTCCTGGAACTCACTTTGTAGACCAGGCTGGCCTCAGACTCAGAAATCCTCCTGCCTCTGCTTCTGGTGCTTGGATTAAAGGCGTGTGCCACCACGCCCGGCTAAACAATTTTTTCTAGGTCTTTTTTAGAGGAGTAAAGGCAACTGCTAAAAAGATTTCATTTTCTGTCACATTGTCAGCTCCAGAAATTAGGGGGAAAGTTATAAAAAAAATTTTTAAATTTAAATGTATAAGTAAGTCCCAATTGCTGGAAGTAGCTTAAAGGGTGTTTAACAATGCAGAACTGCTGGGATAAGACCTTCTGCATAAACTAAAAGCCAACATCACCTTCTCTGATGATGAGATACAGTTAGACTTAAAAATACCCAGAAGGGCTTTGTATTTTGCACTCTGTCAGAGGATTATCTCCTGGCTGAAAGTTCTGTCTCTAATCAAGATACAGTTGGACTATCTCTCAGATTGACAACAAAGATTGCTGGAAGTATGGAAAAAAGGCAATACTCCAGAACTGACCAAACACCAAGCTCCTATAATTGTTCAATTAACCAGTTCAGCTACCTTCATTCAAATTAAACAATGACCCTGGAAACAAAAGGAGAAATTGTAGTCCATATTGCCTGGCTTAAAGAGACAGGCATCCTGGTGCCCTGCCAGTCACTCTGGAATACACCTGTCTGTCATGCTTCAATAGAACATCCTCTCTTATGACAGCTTCCAGAAAACCATCACATGACACAATTGAGTTTCCAAAGAAACCAGAAATTTCCAATTTCAGCTTGTAGTCTGATGGCACTGTCTGGGTCAAACAACTGGCCAAAGAGGCACTGAAACCAACTAGGAAAGGACCTTACATGGTGATTCTCTCCACTCCTGTGGCTGCGAAGGTAGCTGCCACAGAAAAGCAGAAGCCAAACACTGCTGCCAAATGTATTGTTTCCTGGACCGTGGAACCATTAAAATTAAAGTTTCATTTGGCCCCAGGCCCTTCTGCTTCCTGTCCCTCTAACCCCTCCTGAGTCTTACACTATAGATATGAATAAAAGGTCATGGTTCAACCCCCACTGTCCTCTGGCCTAGACTAAAAACTTATGAAGACAGATACAGGGAAGGCATTAGCTAGTGAGACCATAGACCAACAATCCATAGTCCATCCTGACCTTTACTGACGCTTACTTCTAGTGTCTGGTATAAGTGTGTGTGTGTGTGTGTGTGTGTGTGTGTGTGTGTGTGTGTGTATGAGAGAGAGAGCAGAATTTATCTTTTGAAATAAAAATATAGAATTTACAATTCTATGCATGTCCTGAAGCTAGGAAGCGAAGGAGTTTCCATTGCAAAAATTAGGTTTATAAAACAGGCTTCCTGAAAAAAAAAAAATCCTTTAAAAAGATTCTGGCCTTTGAGAAACAGGAAAAATCTGGAGAGTCCGATTTTTTGTCACAGGAAGGGACCCTAGGGATAAAGTTAATCATTCCCAGCCTGAAATTGGCCAGGATTGCTGCTTATGCTGAAACACCCAGACCCTGTACTACACAGGGATAAGAACTAATCAGGCTGCCAACACATTGACTGATAAAACTCACTGAGACTGGTAGTAGCCCAAATTAATGTTAAAAGACTTATAAGGGCAAAAACTTATCAAATATTCCAAACTTTAAACCTAGGCACTTCTGATATCTGCTATTCAGCCTTATAGGTTAATTCTTATAAATAACAACAATATAACTGAGTCCCTGAGACTACTTTGTGGGCATGTATTAATGGTTTGACTAAATATGCCCCTTCTGATGCTTTCCAAACTAACGATAAGTTGATCAGGACCTAGAGATAATAAAACAACAGTTAGATTCCTTTACAGAAATGACCCTACAAATTGGAGAGGCTTAGAGTTACTTCTCATAGGCTTTAAAAACAACAGCAACAGCAACAACAACACCTATATCTGGCTTTGGGGAAAGCCTATTGTTTCTATACTAATTGATCAAGAATAATTAAAAACAAGACACAAAAACTTGCCATTGTTGGGGAAATACTTGGTTCCCTGGCTAACTACTCTGCTATCAAGCACTGGCCAGTTCTTTAATTCTCATTCTGATTAGATTAACACCAGGTTCCTGCATCAAAACTAAAATACAATAAGTCCATAGTTTGACTCATTTACTAAGACCAGGGTGGAATATAACAGGCCCAGACCTTAACACATCTGACTCCATGATGGAAATGCTGTTCAGGTTATAAAACTCAGCACATAGGCTGTATCACCTGCCAAAACCAAAGACGTATTCTGTCAAAGCCATAGTTCTTGTAAAGTCTCTAAATGTACTAGCCTTGCTTTTTGGCTTCTGTGTTCTGCTTCTGGCTAATTGTTCTTCTTAACTGAAGTATGTCAACCCATGGCATAGTTTTCATGCTTAAAAGTTTACCCTGAGCTGGGCGTGGTGGCGCACGCCTTTAATCCCAGCACTCGGGAGGCAGAGGCAGGCGGATTTCTGAGTTCGAGGCCAGCCTGGTCTACAAAGTGAGTTCCAGGACAGCCAGGGCTATACAGAGAAACCCTGTCTCGAAAAACCAAAAAAAAAAAAAGCAATCTTTTGGGGCTGGTGAGATGGCTCAGCGGGTAAGAGCACCCGACTGCTCTTCCGAAGGTGATAAGTTCAAATCCCAGCAACCACATGGTGGCTCACAACCATCCTTAACGAGATCTGGCTCCCTCTTCTGGAGTGTCTGAGGACAGCTACAGTGTACTTACATTATTATAAAATAAAATCTTTAGAAAAAAAAAAAAAAAGTTTACCCTGAAGAAGGCTTAGGGCTACACTGGTATCCTGAATACCTAGTATAGTTGCTGGCCAGCTAATAAAACCTTGAAAACCCAAGCCTGAGTAGTCTTCTCTAGTGACTACCCGACAGCATTATGGAAGGCTGAGTGTAGTGCAGAGATTCTTTGAGGCCCAGGTGTTTTACACTTCTGTACTAAATTGGTTGCCAGTGTAAGCTCTTTAGGATACAGTAGACTCCATCTTGTGGTCATAATGTAGGACTACACCACTGTCTTTCATGATGACAGTAGGTTCTAGCTACCCTATGTTAGTCCCTTATACCTTCAGATGGGGGTGGGCAGAGAGAGAGAGAGAGAGAGAGAGAGAGATTCCATGCCTTAAACACAACTGAGGTGGAATCAAACATAGACACACATAGAAAGATAGATAGATAGATAGATAGATAGATAGATCGATCGATCGATCAGTGGATGATAAATATATCTGTGGATGATAGATAGATAGATAGATAGATAGATAGATAGATAGATAGATAGATAGATAGATAGATGATAGATAAATAGGTGAGAGGGAGAGAAAGAGAGAGAGAGTCTTGCTATATATCCCACACTAGGCACAAACTCCCAGCAATCTTCATGCCTCAGTCTCCTTGGTTTGGGATTATAGGCATTCACCCCACTCTATTCATCTTCTAATAATATTACACTTTCGTTAATTTCTTCAACACCCCATGGACCACTGCCCAACTTTGCTTCTCTGTTTCTGTGATAAATACCACAACCAAAAGCAACTTTCAGAGTAAAGAGCTTGTTTTGGCTTGCATATTTTTGTCTCTCTTTGTGGGAAGCCAGGGCAAGACACCTGGAAACAGAAAGTGCTACTTACTGACTTGTTCAGAGAGCCAATGAACCACCCACAGTGGTCTATCCTACATCAATCATTAATCAAGAAAATACCTCCCAGACATGCCCAGAGACCAATCTGATGGAGGCAAGTCCTCAATTGAAGTTTCTTTTTCCTAGGTGACTCTAGTTTGTGTCAAGTAGACAAAAACTAAACAACACTGCCAGTTTCTTAAACACATTTTCAACTTGATCCTACCTGTAACCTGGGAGTTAATGTCTCTATCCTTATTTCCCAAACAAGGAAATTAAGGCCCATAGGGTCAGAGTTTCAGGACAAACTCATGGCTACATGTCTATAGTGGGGAAGTTGCTATTTGAGTAAGGTATTGATAAATTTACATTTATTTACATGTGGGGTGGGACTACCTATGCATGTGTCACTGCACTCATGTGGTAGTCAAGGATGACTTTTAGGAATCTAAACTCGATTTCCAGCATTTAAAGCTCTACAATTGAACTCAGGTCATCAAGCATGACATCTATATGCTCCTGAAATTTCTAGCCCAAATAAGGCCATATAAAAAATATATATAATCTAGTTATTATAATTAAAAGCTATGTTCCTAGACTGGGTAGATCTAACACTACACTAACTTATTGCCCAGCTATAAGACCCCTTGTTACAGCTTCCTCCTCCTCTTCTTCAGTCCTCTCTCCTTCCCCTCTCATCTCATCTCTTTTCTACCTGCCTCCACTCTCAAAAACCTCTTGTCACATCTTTCCCTCCACTGCCCAATCATAGGCTTTAGCTTTTATTGACCAGTTAAAATACATGATCGACTGCTGGTCCAGGGCAACCCCTCTTGAGAAAGCAGAATTAACATCAGAATACAAACAACATCAGGATAACTCACAACATTTCCCCCTTTTTGTCCAATTGAAAAAGGTTCTCTCTCTTAGATATAAATTGAACACAACTATAACAATTATGTAAAATATAAGGTATGATATACACATAACATCCAGTCTATCAGACTTGTCAATTTAAAGAAAGTACTCTATCATCTATCTTAGATTAAAGAGTTTAGAATTCTGTTCCTGAATTATGTTGATTTTAATTTGCATTACCATCTGAAATCTATCTTTTCAAATCTGGAATTTCTTCTTTAATGTTAAACAATTTAAGTTCAATTATGAAACTATAACTAATCTTCAACCCCATCAGACATCTGAGAAGGAACCAAATATTTCCTGAATATGTAGGAAGCACAAAGACCTAACTTCTAAAACTATATAATTTGTAGAAACAGCTGACTGCCTGGACAGTCCCCTAATTTCTTGAAGCATCTGTCTTTAGTCTTCTAGCCCAGAACCATTTGACAGACCTTAAGTGACACAGGAATTATGAAGGACTAGCTTACCTTGACTTGGCAGGGCTTATCATCAACTATCCCACCTCTGTCCTTTTTTGGACAGTATTCTTGTCTGCAGATGAATTAGGGCAATTCTTGCCCAGTGGCTATGTTGCCATAATTGAAGCAACTCCACCTGAAGGTAATCATGCTCAATATCTTCCTTGAAGTGGAATGGGATACTGTCAGAAGCACACATGTGTCATAGTCAAATAATCTTTAGTAATGAAATAACATTAATTCTGTGGATCTCTGACATTTTTTTTTTTGATTTTTTGAGACAGGGTTTCTCTGTGTAGCCCTGGCTGTCTGAGAACTCACTCTGTAGACCAGGCTGGCCTCGAACTCAGAAATTCACCTGCCTCTGCCTCCCGAGTGCTGGGATTAAAGGAGTGTGCCACCACGCCCGGCTTGATCTCTGACATTTTTGAAGAATATCTCTATATATAGCATAACTGAATTGTCAAACATTGATTATTTTTAGCTACTTAGTATTTGAATAATCTTGAAAAAACTTGTAAACAACTAAATTAGAATCTAATATGACCGTGAGTTTCACTCTCTGACTATAAACTTGCATTATTTAATTGTCTTAAATAGTTTGTAAAAGCAATTTAAAGGGCTGGATATAAGCCTTGAATACTTTTTTCTAAAAGATTTATTTATTTATTTATTTATTTATTATATGTAAGTACACTGTAACTGTCTTCAGACACATCAGAAGAGGACATCTAATCTTATTACAGATGGTTGTGGGCCACCATGTGGTTGCTGGGATTTGAACTCAGGATCTCTGGAAGAGCAGTCAGTGCTCTTAACCGCTGAGCCATCTTTCCAGCCCCAAGCCTTGAATTATTAAATGAGTTTCATAGGTACAATGTGTATCTAAGAGTAACAATATTAATTTTAAGTTTTGTATCAATATACCAATGAAAACCCTAAACCTTTATCTATATATAAATTCTGTACCAATGTAAGAAATTATAACTTCAATTTTATATCAAATATAAAGATTTCTACCAATGTAAAATTATGGCTACATAATTTTTTTAAGAGTAAATTTAGGGCTGGTGAGATGGCTCAGCAAGTAAGAGCACTGACTGCTCTTCCAAAGGTCCTGAGTTCAAATCCCAGCAACCACATGGTAGCTCACAACCACCTGTAATGAGATCTGATATCCTCTTCTGGTGTGACTGAAGTCAGCTACAGTGTACTTATGTATAATAATAAGTAAATCTTTTTAAAAAGAGTAAATTTAATATCCAATTTTATTTGTCTAGTTCTCTAGGTTTTATAATATTACTATATCCCCCTTTTCTTTTCTACCCCCCCCCTTTTAACCTAAGATAGAATAGAGGAGAGGAGAGGAGAG